>CM026197.1:25898309-26378309 GCA_014839995.1 Xenentodon cancila
AAATGTCTGTTTTAACACATGTAATGCAGTCCCAAAATTTTCCAGGCAATTTAAAAAAGAGGTGCTTAGAGAGTGGCAATATACTTAAACTGCTCTCTGGACTTTTTGCAGGGACTTTTAAGATAACCTTGAGCTAAACTATCCAGGAGACCATAAGGTGAGAAAATACGCACGTATTACAGTTAATCCTCCAGAGTATTTACGTCAACTGAGCAAGCGTTACTTCCTTATACTCTTTTTTACTCACCTTATTGACCTTTTCTTTTTGAAACATGTGTTAATGTCATCAACATTGGTGACAGCATATACAGATATACTGAAATTGACATAAAAACACTCATCAAAAGCTTTATCTGTATTTCCAGGTGTGCTGTGGACAAAGAAGAGTTTCCGCAGCTCACTTTTTGTCTAATTTTCTGGCACCTACGTCCTCTAGGCAGATGCTACCCCAGGCTTCCTCCCTCCCGTTTCCAGCTATGAGAGTGCACCTCAAGCAGAAAATCTCCATCTGTGAGTTATGTATGTGAACAACTGCTGAAAATTCAAGTCCAAACTGTCGTACATTAATATTTTACATCTGCAGTGTTTCATGTATGAAACTGGTGCTTGAGATGGACTATTTTCTCATTTTCTAAGGCGAGCTAATGTGCCAGTGTTTTAATATGCAATACCAACAGTGACCACTAGGTGATGGATGAGCCATCTCAGAGCATCAGAACATCTCTCATTAAATAACACTAACTAACAAGCATTAAAGGTTTCCCACAAGCAATGATAGTTTCATTAACTTGATTTGATTTAGGCTGTTTGAAAAGATTGATAGATATTTAGCCTCCAAGATTGGGTTGAGTATCACTCTCCATCAATGTGTCTTTTAGATCTTTAGTGGTAATTTAATGTTGCAATCCCATTGCCATTGCATCGTTTAACAAAACCCACAACACTGTTTGATGAGAGTTCAGTAGTATTTGCAAAGCTGAAGAAAGTAGTATTTGGTGCTCAATATGCCCAGTACCATTGGGCTATACGAAACCATAAATGCATTTACGGTCAGTGAGAATAATGATTTCAGATTATCTTCTCCGTCTATCTTATATTGGTTTGGTTAATGGGCCTACAGTGAGATTCCCCATATCTCTATCAAGCTGTCATCCTAACAGGCTCACTCCCATCGGCAGTTGCTGAAGCGTTTCAATTGTTGCGCCTGGAAATTAGGTGGGAAGTTATTAAAGTACAGGGTTAATTAAGAAAGAGTTGCAGCTGCTAATCAATGAAACCTCCACAATGTCATTTTTGTGGAGAGCGAGGAATAAAAAATGTAGTTCCATAAAAAAGATTGGAAAAAAAGGTAAAAACCTCTCTAAACAGTTTACAGTGTGTCAATTCTTTTTTTTTTTTTTTTTTTTTTTACAGTATAGTCAGCTACAAATGCAAATAAAGTGACTTCTTTTTCAAGCACAGTGTAATTAGAGGTCAAGATGTACGGAGATGATGCATCAGCGCTGTTGTGTGGAGACCTGTAGAGACTGACAACAGTACATGATTACATTTAGTCAATTATTCATGAGTGCATTTTATGGATTTAGCCTTAATGGTATCAGCACACAAGCTACAATCCCACTATTGTTCACTGCAGATGTCTTCTTTTCAGGAAAACCAAAAAAATGTAAACTTGATATAAAAAAAAAAAAAAAGACATGCCAATGCCAACGACTTCCCGCAAGCTTCCAGTTCAAACTTCTCATTTCTACTGAGAAGTGTATATTTTTTCAAAGACACTTGACTTTTTTCCAAGCTGAACAAATAGCACTTCGTCTCACCTGGATCTCATTCCTGCCATCGTGCAGGTGGGAGACAAGAAATGTTTGGAAACAAAACCACAGCTTCATTCCCCTCCGTCCTCAAGACGGGGCAGGGTTGTGCTGCTGCAGCTGCTTGAGAAGCCCCAAGTGTGGGAAAGTCTCTCCTCGCCTAATGGAAGACAAACACCTCGGAGAGCGGTGAAGATGGCATGAAAACGATTAAAGCGTGACCCAGATTCTGTTGTGTCTGTGGCCTTTCACTGTGGTTGACAAATGCAGGAGGGGACCTTGCTAATGAAAACACTGAAGAAACACTGGATGCTAATGAAGACAAACAACCTCATCCCAAGGTGCAGCTGGCAGAGGCTTTGACACAAGGAGAGGAAGGTGTTTGTCAACAGGCCCGCTCTATTAAAACCGAACAACACTGTTTGTCGAGTAAAAAAAAAAAAAAAAAATACACCCGCAATTTTCAATGATAAGTTGATTTGTATTATGAATATGATAATATGACATTTTTATGGGCGGTATTTGCTTTTCGCAGTTTCTTTGTATTTTCCTAATAGTGAAATGAATCTGCTGCTGTTATGGTTTCTGTGTATTTGTCAGTATCAAGGCTCAGCATTTGCATAAGTGGACAGATTAGTTGGTGCACCCCAAAATGGTCACTGAAATAACTTGATAATAAGTTATTGGAAACAGTTTACAAAAAATGTACTAATTAAATTGACTAACTCAAAAGAGACACTGCTTTTGAATTGTGGTTTCACTAGTTTAACAAAATCATAAAAAAATAAATCTAAGAAAAATGGCCTTGACAAATTAGTTGACACCCCTAAAGACGATTGATTGAAAAATCAAAATAAGATTTAATATAATAATTAATAATGTCTACTTCATATTTTGTTGAGGCAACTGCTGCAATTAAATTATTTCTGTAACGCTCAAGTAAATGTCTGCACCTCTAGACAGGTATTTTAGTTGTCTCAGGTTTGAAGGTTTTCCTCTCTAGACTGCATATTTCAGCGTTTTCCACAGATGTTCAGGATTTGGATCAGGACTCATAGAAGGCCACTTCAGAACAGTCCAATGTTAAGCTCCTAACCCGTCTTGGCTGTTTTAAGTACAGCCTCTGAGGACCTATGACCCGCGACAGAGACCAGCCTTTCTGACACTGGCCTTGTCTCCAGAACGCTTTGATAGTCTTGAGATGTCGTTGTACCAGCACAGATTGAAGACACCCTCAGTCAGACCGAGCAAAGCAGCTCCAGAACATAACTGAGCCTCTTCCATGTTTCACTTCCATTTTTGTTTATTTCTTTTTTGTTGTTGTTGAATGTTTACATATTTTATTCTCCCAGAAGCTTTGTGGCAGGTCAATATGCATAGAGGCGAATTCCCCTTTGTCCTTCTATGATTTGCTTTCAGCGGTGGAGTCCTCCTCAGTTGTCAACTTTGGGCCGGACAGTGATGGATGGTGTGATCTTGGATCTTGAAGTTCACCCTGAATCTCTTTGGAAGCTGTTCTGGGCTCTTTGGTTACTATTTGTATCATCAGTCTCTTCAATTTCCTACATTTCAAGATATTTTAGTAAGCTCTGTTTTTTATTTAATTATTTAACTAATTTGTACAAATCTGTAATAACGTAATTTTATAAGTCAATACTAAATCCACATTTCATCGTGGGGCATTTGCCTTTCTGCAGTAATTACAGCACACTGAGTGCGCGAACAGCTTCCCCCTGCATGACGTTTTTTTTTTTGCTGTGAATATCTACGTGTCTTTCAAGAGCGACACCACAAAAATATTGTTTTTCTGTCAACACTTTTGCTTTAATCTCGAAACGTTTTCTCCAGCTGAGCACTCTGCAGTTCAACACTCCTAATT
The DNA here is from genome assembly GCA_014839995.1 of Xenentodon cancila. Lineage (NCBI taxonomy): Eukaryota > Metazoa > Chordata > Actinopteri > Beloniformes > Belonidae > Xenentodon > Xenentodon cancila. The sequence goes on from CM026197.1 coordinate 25,902,000, forward strand.
GACCTGCGTTTCAGAGCTAATAGGCCGATATTGCTGCATTTGTTACAACTCAATTTTTCATGCGTAATGGAAAAGAAACAGAGAGAGATAATAAAAGAGAGAATATTTAGATGTAGCAGAGCAAGAGCCCCTTGATATTTGCTAGTGATGGCACGGTGTGTGATAGGACTCTGGGGAGAAATGCTCAGCTCCCAGCAGGAAAGCCAACCCACAGCTTTAGTTGCAGGCCTCCTTCTGTACTTGGGTGGTTTAGCATCAGTGAAGACCATGGACGATACCCAGCTGATCACGTTTTTGCTCTATGGATGGTTAAGCCCTGAACTCTCCTACACGTGTAGGATGTAGGGTTTTGTAACAACACAGATAAGAAGTCCCACTCCTCTGTTTTCATCCTCATTCAACCCTCCTCCACTGGAATATCTTCCTCTGGGGATTTTATTCCTTTTAAATACTCATCTCTTTTAAGATGTCAGACCCTCCCCTTTGATTCATATCTCAGCTATATCTTGCTTTAGTATCTGGCGTGATCCCGACACAGTCTTTTTTCCTCTTCTTTATGATCTCAGCACAGTCACACAGATGCTATAAAAGCTTCTGGGCTTTGTGAAAAGAGCATTTTAAACTTAAAAAATACATATAATGCCATTGATTTTGGAGGTGAAGCCTGCTGGACTGACTTTGAGTTTTCTTAAACAAATGTACAACCCAAATGCTTTAAAAGTCAAATGGATTAAATCGTGGTATGTGCACACAATGATACACAGGTATAGGAGGCTCAGTCATGAAGGATTCATTTAGTAAATATTCCAACAGCCCAGTGAAGAATCGAGAAACTTGTTCCTCTGTGTTTCCACCAACTCCTCATACCAGACGTGCCTGGAATAAACAATAGTGCTGTTCCAACAGCAACCAGTAGGTGGCACTGACATAATGCAAGAGCCTGCCAATCTGTTATGTCTGGCTGGCCCACAGAGATGTTTGCAGTAATTTAGTTCCACTGCCAATATATAAATAGGAATTCTGCTGTTAGCACAAAAGAGAGAGGGGAGGGGGCATACTGCCGAATGAATGTGGATTGCTCCCCTGCTCCCGTTTCAACATCAAAGTAATCAAAGAAAACAAGCTTTTTTAATCGAAAGTATGCAATTAGAATAAAGCAGAACTGTACTGGCTGTGCAGACTGCCACGATGAACAGATTAAACGAGTAAAAAGAGAGTGAAAGCACAATCACTGTGATAGCATCTATCGGACTGCGTCAGGGCGCATAATTTACCACCTTTCCTTTTCTGTCTTATACTCTCATGCCAAAGACTCACCTACTTCTGGAGGCTTCAAAGGGTGGAAGAAACAGCTGTCATGAGAAGCAGCAGAGATGACAGCTAATAAAAACATGTGTTTTGTTCTCACATCGCTGAGATATACATAGAATTATGAAAGATCTCATTTTTCTGCATGACCTTTCAGTTACCACTTTTTACTTGGTCCCTGCGAGGAATGAGGTAGAAAAAGGTTGCATGTTAAATGGATATGTCAAAGAGCATGGCAAATAATCTGTTACAATACAGCATACAGTAATTTGTTCCTGTGGCATTAATGCATTCTGCAGCGCTAACCTCTCTCCCCTTCCGCATGCACACCAACAAACACAAACTCAACACTGCTATCTATAGACATACCCCATGCTGTCCTGTCCTATGCCGTGTCAAAACAATGATAAACATTTGGCCGCTATAGGAGCGCTCTGGAAACCAGCCAGGCTGAATGTTTTGTTTCACTGAACAATGGTGCTGCTAAAAGTACTTAACAGCTGTGCTACGCTGTGGGTTCCCCACAGACCCACAACAGCACAGCATTCTGGAAGTGTTGCTTTATGCAGTTGTTCATTTCTTCTTCCTTCTGGGAACTGCAATTTATATTCAACACGCTGTGTTTTGCATTAAAAAAAGGATCAAGGGGCTGCCATTTGAAGGCATGTGCCTTTTTAAAAAGGGGCTGTTAGAGCATTTTGGTATGAAGCACTTTATTTCCCGTCAGCACCAATCACAGATTTATAAGCTGAGAGAAGCTTTTTCAGTACATGTGATTTTTGCATGTTTTAAGGTTTCCTTTTCTCCTCAGTCTATTTTCAATCCTTGTGCTGTTTTTTTCTTCTTTTTTTGAAACTGCAAAGCCATAATGTAACAAAAACCATCTTCTGATAGCATCTCACCCCAGACAGCTGTGCGCAGTAACATCATGTAAACCAGTCACTGAGGCGTCCACTGTGTACGGGTCAACTTCACTCTCTGCAGGATGGGATCTAACAGCTGTCATTTTAGATCGATTTCTCCCCGAATCCCAGTGCAATAAACACTTGAGAGTGTCTCTGCTTTGTTGATGTGTGAAAGTAATGAGGGTCTGTCACATGACTGGCAAGTAGTGTATCTCCCTCTTCTTGCTTTCTGATTCAGATGACCTCTGTATACATCCATGTTCCTCCTGTTGTAAACATATGGGTCATTACAGTATGCTGCTCTCACTCAGCAGGCATGCACATGCATAAGTCAGCATAGATCGTCAGCTCTCAGATAGTTCTGTCACATCTGATTTAGCATTAATCCCGGCAAAATCAATGCAACTAACTATTGACATCTACGCTCAGGTGTTGGAAAAAGCCCAAGTCCAAGCTTTTTATCATAGACGGCATAATTAGGTTAAAGTGTCTGTTTTTTGGTTGTTTAGTTTTTTATTTTTGTTGTGGTTCTCTCATCTTTGTGGTTAGATTTTTATGTTTTCATTTCAGACACCATGCTTTTTTATGCCATGCTGTCAATCACTTTACACCCGCGGGAAAAGAAGCAAGTCTGTGCCACAAAATAATACCTCAAACAATACCGACAATAAAACATCAACATGTCACCTTGGAAACTTGTCACATTGATGTCTTCTTCTTTAAATTGTTTTTGTTTAAGGAGACAGCAGTTAATTTCCAGTTGTATGGTTGTCCTTTGACAACAAACATAAAATAATAATAATAAAAAAAGACAAAATGTCACATATACAACAACTGGAAAATTCATTGAAACAGAAACCCTAATAAAGACAGCAGCAGTGAGGCTGTGACTTAGATGACAAGCCTATTGTCTGTTTATTTAACATGTGTATGGCACAGAACGCTGTGATTGCCACTTAGACAATCAGTCACACAATTGCTCACATTTCTTGTGGGTTCATTCACATAAAGATAAATACTAGTGCTCTACACACAAATCCATAATATATCTGTACACTGTGTCAGTGCTTTGTCAGATCTTGTTGACGGGTTGCTGCAGTGCTGCACTGGAAATGTTTTCACTCTACACTGGCAGTAATTACTAGACGAAGCTATGCCAGCTTTTATTTTTAGATGTAAAGACTCTAGGTGACTTTAGTGATCCTGAAAATACACCATCACCCAAAACAGCTTTACTGGTAATTTACATTATACTCTAAATTAGACTGTACAGTGTAGAGAGTATCTAATGACAGTTAATTTATAGTAATAACAAAAATAATAATCAAAAGAGTGTTAGACGTGGTAAACGTAAAAGTCTGGCACACCTGATCATGTTGTTTTATTAAAGCTTAAATGACATCATTATTCATTTTCCCATCTCTTTAAAATACAAAAAGAAAAAAAACAAAACAGGAACCTGGTTCTTCTACACCTAAACAGAGTGGAATCCTAATAAATATCCTTAAAACTATCTGCCTGGGACAGACTCCATAAAAAGATTTAAATCTGCGCTTGGTCCTGGAGGATCCCACACTAAGGCTTAAGGTTTTTGTCCCACTAGGGAAGTTTTTACCTGCCGTTGTTTATGTAATACTTGCTCGGGGGGATGTTCTGGGTCGCCTAGAGACAACTTGGGTTGTAATAAAAGCTACATAAATAAAATTGAATTGAATCGAATTGAACTAAACACTGACTTTAGCTTGTTAAATAATTTTTTTTGCCCTGAAAATTATATGGTTTTAAATTTGTACATATTGTCTAGAGGTTGTCTGATGTGATATTTTCTAAGGTTAATGTTAATTAACCAAATTTCACCAAATCTTCTGTTTGTATCTTAATGACAAAACTGATGAATATATAATTTAGTCATTTAAAATTTAATTAAAAATAATGACAAAACTACTGGAATATTTAGGAGTGAGGAAATTTCACGACTGGATGGACAGGTGGCTTCCTATCACCTTTTCCACGCTGGACTTCACTGAGCTCCTGAGAGCGACCCATTCTTTCCCCAATAGTTGTAAAAACAGTCTGCATGCCGAGGTGCTTGAGTTTATACACCTGTGGCCATGGAAGTGATTGGAACACCTGATTCCACTTATTTGGATGGGTGAGACAATTTAATTTGGCAATATATTGTACATTTGAAAAAAAAAACAACAAAAAAAACAACAACAAATAAAAAATAAACTACTTTTGCAACGCAATAAAAAGCTCTCGTTGGATTAGAGCTTGCTGGCCTCTCCTATCTTTTATGCCTCTAGATGCTTATGTGTTGCAGTGAACATTGCAGTAAATTTGCTTCAAATGATATCATTCTCAAAAGTGGTGTAACATGTTTTTCTCCCTGAGTGCAGCTGTATATGACTAAGACAAGAATGCAGCAGAATGCTGCTTCCCCACTTTATTTTGTCAATATCGTCCCACATCTCTTCTTCTTGTTTAAACAATTTTAACAGTAAAATACATAGATAATTAGCTGAATTTGCTAAAATGACATTTTCCTATTTTAAACATGTCATTTAACCAATATATACTCATGAAAATTCTTCAGTCCTTATATTCCCTTTTCTTTCCTTTATTCCACAGCTTGTGACCTCTCAGTCACATGTGGAAAAGTTTCTAAATATAAGTTTAATGTGTGATCGACAAGGACATAAATTATTTTTCTAGACTTGAGAGAGCAGCAAAGAGCTGACGGAGCTGTAGTGCTGAGTAGAGCAGTAAAATAAATATTTTGTCTTAAACGGACTGAACTGAGCTATCGCTTGTCAAAAACATGGTGGCAATGGTTCTCGTGCAGCTGAAGGGCAAAATGTCCAAAGTAAAACTGCCTGATAGTTTTTTTGAATTTGATAATTAATTCGCTTAGAATGCAGGTTTTTTTTTGCTGTTTGCAAAGTCATAGGAAGTGGAGCAAGAGGAGCCTGCTGTGTATTATGATTATTTTTAGTATTATTATGCTGAGTGTTGTGAGACGTAAGTCCTTAGACTTCTATTGCAGTGATCCGTCATTCAATATGACATGGAATTGAATGATTAAATACACCCTGAGAATGGTAAATAGTGTAGTCAAGACCTCTCGACACATCTGACAAAGGCAGATATATTGAAATGGAACAGATGATGTGACAGACCAAGAAACCCTGTCAAATACTAGACGATTCCCCAAGTCACCAAGTCAGTAAACTTATGCAATACTAAACACATTCAAATGAAAGCTTCCAGGTGGACAATGAGGTGATGAGAGGGGTTTTAGAACAACAGCACGTTTGGTAGTTGTGGGTCATCTGGTAATGGAGAGATGAACTCCTTCTTATAAACTGAATTTAAACATTTTTATTGTATATGAGTGCAATGTGTTGAGTTGCATTTCGAAGCTAACTTGCAGGAGTCAAGACATTTATGATCAGTCTAATATTTTTACTGTACCTTTGTTTTTCAAAATGTTCTTTTGTGTAATACGCCATAATGCATTATAATTTGTTTTCCAATCCTAATTAAATGGTCTAACATACACAAGTAGACTTGTAGCTAATCCCATTACTGTATGTTGATATGCGCATCTGAAAGCTATGCAAAGAGCAAAGAATGGTGATTTCAGTCATCACTCAGTTAGTCATTTTTTTTTCACAAGAAAAATACTCTTAAGAGCAGGTGCCAGATCATTTGAAGAAAATGATCATTCCTGTTAATAAGATCAGATTTAAATGATGCAGCTTCCTTTCACAGTTAGAAATACAAGTGAAGAGCCAAAGCAACCGTGCGCCTCCCCGTATGTGTTCTTTAACCTAAGCTTCTTTATTGTAAGCACCAATCGTCGCCTTTACTCCCTGAACAGGGAGACCTCATTAAGGCAGGTTAAGGCAACCAACTAATGGCTCCTCTCAGTGCTCATAACATGGGGTCGCCTAATGCGACCCACTGCTTTGTTCTATTCATCAAGCTATTTATGATGTAGCATAAAAGTAAGGTATTCTAAAACCACTGCTGTAATCATAATAATATTCTCATGACTTATGTTAAAACAGGCAGCTCTCAGCGTGTTAGCAGGACCTCTCTCCAGCTCATGAATAATTCACTGCAAACTGCAAAAAATACCCCCATGAGTCAGTAACTTGTATATTCACCTTCACCAGCAATGATTTGAAGTAATAATCCCCTGTATGACTTACTAGTGTTTCACAATGTTTTTATCTTCACAGTTAATTGAGGTTTTTCTTAATTTGTTTATGCAAATCCCTCCACAGCTTTTCACTTGGTTTAAGGAATTTTGACCAAACTTTAGTTGCCAAACCAATGGACTCTAAAATACTTTGTTATACGAAGGAGTTTATGGTTGACTGAATGACTGCAAGGCGTCTAGGTCTTGTGGCTGTAATACAATCCCAAATCGTCACTCTTGCACCACCACACTTAACACTGGTTATGGTGTGTTTATGCTGAAATGCTTCTGGCTTTTGCAAAACATTGCACTAGGTATTAAGGCCAAAACAAAATCCACTTTGGTCTTATCTGTCCATACGACACTCCGCATTTGCTATGCACAATGAGGCCTGTAGGGTCTTTTTGTATTTATTTTTCTGTGAGAACTGCATGATCTGACATAGGGGTAAATTTTCCAGGATGTCTACTCAAGGGAAGATTGACGACTATGTTGAATTTCTTTTCACTAGTGAACAATCTTTGTCATTATAGGATGTTGAACTCAGAAGTTTGGTAATGGTTTTATAACCTTTTCAGATTTTTTCAATAGCTTCTCTAAGTCTTTGCTTAAGTCTTTCCATCTTAGCATTGTGTTTACACACACTCGAATGTTCCAAACCAGCAAATTGTTGAAAAAAAAGTCTGCACACCCTCATATTTGTTGTGCCTAAAATTTTGTTAAATAATGGCACATTGAAAAAAAATCTTTTTTTAACACACGTACAGAGGATTAAAGGAGATATTTTGCAAACTGTGTGCCTTCAAAATAACACAGATGACTAGAAACCCCCCAAGCCAATTTACTTTATACTCCTCTTCATCTTTAAGTCCTTTATTTTGAAAGCTCATGTCCTAAATTTGTTGTCTCAGATGTGCAGGTTTCAGAGATTCTTCTTTAGGCCTTCAAATATTCAGAGGCAAAGGGCCAATGCTCACAAGCTCTCCAGCATCTGTTTTGTAAATGAAGCATGCTGTCAAATCACATGTGGACTCTCTCTAGACTTTGGGAGTCTTGCCTTGGTCATTTTTATTGCCAAGCAGAGAAGCTGATGTGATTTTGCATAATTTGAATAATGGCATTCATGAAAATGTGCAAGGTTGATGAAATTTTAATGGAGCTGGGGATAACACAACTGCTCCTCAATTACAATAGTTTTCTTCAAGACTCTGAGGAAGCAATCGTAACATAGCTTATTTCATTACTGTTCTATCAGTGGTTTTATTGGACCCACTTAATTACTATGGATATCCTCATTGTTGCAGAGTAAGACAAATCTGCAAAGCCTCTAGACTCTAAGAGCTTTTTCTGTAAGCTCATCCTATTTGCTTTAAGGGAAACAATCATTTCAAACTGGTCTTTGTAAATCTAAAAAAAATATTCCAGCTGTCAACCGTTGCATGGAGGAGTTTCATATTTACGAACAGTCTCAACAATGAAATACATTATTAGGTTTGGTGCTTGAGTTGAACCATGGCGATCCCACAATGTCCAAAAGATACCACAGATTAGACTGGAAAGCTGTCACTGAGCTAAACATGACTGTAACAGAATAATTGCCCCTTCCTTGCATTTCAAACATTTATCTTGTGTTCATCAGCTTTTGACAAGATTCTACATAAAGTATGTTGTACTTCACATTAGAATGTTATTGTCATTCTCAGTGGCCTTTTTTATAGTGGGGGGTGGGGTGGTATCATTTTCAGCATTGATAGACAGGACTATATAAAAAGTTATTAGTAGGGGAAACACTGGTGTGGAAGTTTTCAGTTACACTCCAACATTGAATATTGTCCAGGTAGAAGTATCTGCTGGTACTTCTCTCTGGCATTTTGCATTTCTTTCCAAGATAGATACTAAAAATGTGTTTTTTGGTTGCATTGCAGCCTTACCAAAAATCTCTGCCTCTGTGGTATACTAGGTGCAATTTGTTTTTCCTGTCCAGCAGCAGCAGACAAGCATGAATGTATTTGTTTGCTTGCGACATGTCACTGATGACTGATTCACCAACCAGCCCCAGTACAATACTGGATTTATAGACAGACCAGTGCAGTTCCAACAATATGGTCAAAACATCTGAACCACACATGATATATAGAAGTTGTACGAAATGACAACAGTGTGAAAGCAATGTTGGTTGGAGTTCATTTTAGCTTAATGTTTGACATTCAAATCTGCTTTGGGGTTTGCAATTCAATTAATTCTGGTAAAATGATTTTATTTGCCAAAAGCAGACAGATCATAAAATCAATCAATCAATTTGATAATTTCACCACACGAGGACAGCCACAAAAGTTGACAAACATTGAGTCTAAAGTTGGTCAGGAAAGTATTTTGTATAAGTACAATCATGTACTGAGCTGCTAAAAAGATCCATTTGACTTTTCTAAATCCACTCCAAAAATATAGAACCACTCAAGTAACAATGAGAGCATCTATGTGCTTTATCCCTTACATGGGAGCCTACAGGAATTCAACCAATCAGAAGACTGAGTCATGATGAGTCCTCTGATTGGTTGAATTCCAGTTCGATGGGTGTAAAAGCCCATTATAGCTAATTCAAAATATACTATATGTATGTCAACTTAATGTATGTGTATGTGTACTTGGTTTTCAGGTTATTTAGAACTGTTTCTGCTGGAGAGATTTTTTTTTCCCGAACATCGACTATCTACGATAGAGGGTGGAGTTTCTTCGTATGGTCATATTCTGCTGGCAGAAAGCATTTACAAAAGTAAGAGCTTCAAAGTAAAGTAAAAGTTTACAACTGTACAACAAAGATCAAGTGTGTTTTCTATCCTGGTGGATGTCCTAGTACCTCTAAATGGTTTTATTGTTTCCAAGATGTCTACAAGGGAATGTGCTTTTGGCTGTGAAGGAAAGCTGGTTGACCATGACTTGGTGGATTTCAGTTTTTTTTTTTTTGGTGCCTCCTGGGGTCCTTTTCACAAAGCGAGGTTACTTAACCACAAGACAGTTCAGTTGAGCTGGTTTCAGAAAGCGAAAAAAGACTGCAGAGTCTTTTACCTTAGTAACTGACTCTGCAGGTTTACGTCAACGTGCCCCGAGTTCCTTTCTGTCTGAGTTCGATCATATAATGCTCATTTTTGGGACTTTTGAATGATGACATGTCACATTTGTGTCAGAAAAGTATATTCAAGATCCAAGTTAAAGAGCATTGGGTCTTTTTTTTTTTTGTTGTTGTCACAGTCAGCCTTTATGATTCTAACCTTCTGTGCATCACAAATATTATGCATGTTTATACTTCACACAATTCACCTTGAGTTATTAATTAGCTCCATTGATGATGGCTTTTTATAGTCGTGGTACTCTGAGTTAAGAAACTCAGAGTACGTTGATTTGTTGACTCCGAGTTAATTTTTTTGACTTGGAGTGTGTTGAACCTCCTTTGTAAAACAGGCTCTTGGTCTTTATTCACAGCTAAGATCAGAAAAAAAACATCCTTGTTGATTTATCATTTTTTTAACATAAAGAAAAGACTGCGTTTTTGAACAAGGACAAGTACATCGCTGTATTTGCAGAAAGACTGAAAAATTGGTGCTGCTCCAAAGCTCCTGAGCCTGAATTGTAAATTATAAGTACACTGTCTGTGTTTGTGTTGGAAACTGGCATTACAGCATTTTTTGCGCAAATATTGTGGGTGTCGAAGAGTGCTTCTGAAGGCTCTTTTTCTTCTACAACACAGAGGCATGTTGCAAAAGGACACACTGAGCAGGGCTGGGAAGCTGGCTGGAATATGTGGAAAACCCTATGTCCGTCACAGTTAGCTAATTAAGTTTAAATGGTTTAGCTTATATTAATCTATGATGTTCATCTAAATTCATTTATTCTCATCAAATCTGCCCAAACATCTTTATTTCAAGTGTTTGCTACAGAAACAACATCAGAAATGAATACAAGCTGAAATGAGGACTAACAGCGCTGGTTTGGGGTTGTGATAAGCTATACTCAGAAGTCAATACAGGAATCAATAGCAAAAAGGATGAAAGCTGGAGTTGGCTGTGCTGGCCACCAATCAAAAGACCATGGCCCTAATTATTTCTGAATTGGTTGCTTTTACTCAATGTGGTATGAAAAAAACAATCTTCCCCCATGCATGGATTGTCATGGATATGGAATCTAACTAGGAGACCATGCCAGTTTTTTTTAGTCTCCATAGATATGTCTCATGTAAACATGTTTATTTCTGGTGCAAAATTAGACATTTTAAAATGTTGGTCCGTGGATACTGAGTCTCTATTGGAGCCAGTCCCCGGCGGTACGTCGAAGAACCTTTCACAGCCACTATAGTATCTGCTTTGAAAGGTATTAACTTCAGCCCAGCAGCTGGAGCTTGTTTGGCAACAAAGAAGTCAAAGGCAGCTTGGAGACAGCATCCTTAGCTTTTCTATTTCTTGCCTGCAGACTTTTTAAGACTCAGTCAGCATCTTACCATGCTTTTCACATCTACACCTACACAGATGCAAATTTTGATGTGCTGACTATGTTAACCTTTCACATTCCATCTTAAAGCGTCTTTGATTGAATACACTCTTTTCCACAATAACAGGTGTTGCAAAACACCAAACTCCAAAATAATAGCAATGGAGGGAGCAATACAAAGGAAGTGCATCATTTAAATACAAACACTATGGAAGTTTTTCTACAGGTTTTTGCAGTCTCATTTGTTTCAATTGCTGTAGCAACCTCCTTCCTCCCTCCACGAGTTACCTTCCCTTGTATCCCTGTGCTCTCACACTGGTAGATCATAGACATACATGCTTGCAGGTTCCCTCTTGTCCATCTTGCATGTTCTCTAACATGGTTTTAATTCATAACCCAAAGCAACACAAAAGTCATGATTATAGAGAGCATTATGGCTGGTGTCCACTGTATGCCACAAAGTGCTCATATTGCAAAAACCCCAATCACTTTCAAAGCAAGAAGACTAATGCAAAGCATCTCGGTAAGGCAGCGCTTCAAATTTATGGACATTAAAGAATCTGGCGTGAGGATGTTATCCAGTCAAAAACATCGGTTATACATAGTTTCATTCAACATGAAGTTTTGCCTTTGGTCCTTTACTCTAGTAAGATAGTAGTGTTAGAACAAAGTATGTGAAAACCTTTCTGAGAAAAACGTTTTGCATTATAACCATAGAAGTGGAAGCTGATGGTGGCTGTTGCAGGTTTCTCACTTCTTTACCATCCTTCCCTGCTTGCATATCAGAGGAATGACACTCAGAGTAAGCAGCAAAGGGTTGAGAACAGAGCTGCTGTTGTTTACTGGGGTTATAAAGTTACGTTTAATGTATATACTTATGGATTACAACAAAAAAGCAAAGTTGAAATAAAGCCCTGGATATGGTTTCAGGGTATTATTCAAAATCACTCGTGCTATAGTGGGCACATGGCCTTAGATAAGTTTAAACTAGCATTGTTTTCTTGGTTACTTGCTATAACACTTTATTTTCAGATACCATTGGACAATACTTTCTAAAAATATGTTATTTGAACTCTTCCATTAACATCGTCATTCTCACAGCAACTATACCCTTCCATACCTGCCAATCCACATGTAGAAATGAAAATATAACTCCGCCATCTGTTCAGTCAGAGGACGCCGGCCTCAGCGCCCCATCTTTTCTTTCACCCCCATATCCTTAGAGATGACTTCATCAATTAGAGTGCTGTTTTTTGACAATCTTCCCTCAAAATGGCAAAGCTTTTGGTTTTATTTTTCACATCAAAGGGTGTTATTCTTGTGCTTTTCCTGTCAAATTAACATTTACCCTGTGGATGTATGGGTTTCTACCATTTTTCCCTCTTAACCCTGTCTTCTCTGAACTCAGCCACAGTGGACATGGCAATGCGAAACAAAGACAACGAAGCATGTGAGACTTCTCCAAAAGGTATGAAATAAACATCCGTCTTTCTTTTCCCTCTTGTTTTGCTCTAATGTTGTTTATCACTGCCATTTTTTTTTTGACACAACACGTTATAGGTGCAAAATCCAAAGGCAGCCCCCTTGCAGTTTTATATGGGGAACACATCATCGCAGAGGCCAACGGACATGTATGGAGAGTCAAGGTTTAAAAATGAATGGTCTAGGTGCATAATATATAATAATGTTTTAAATATAAGATCTCCTTTGCTCCATGGAGACTTTTCTCTGTATGGTCTTGTTTTTCAGAAATAATCGATCTCAGCTGGATTTTGTAGAGAGAACAAGGAGGAAGGAGAAAATCCTGATACTAAATAAATGTCTTGTCACACAATATCAGCGATGAGCACATGCACTCTGCTGACTTCATGTCACAGTGAGCATAGTGACATTTAGACACTAATCATAGTCATGTGTCAGTGTTTGCTGAAGAAACAACAACACGTCAGGTAAATATACTCTATTTATACACTGTAATTACAAGAATTGTATATATTTATATATGCGGCTGGGTAGCTATTTCTTTTATTTGCTTTGGTGTTGGCTTGTATACATAGCCAAACATCTCTTCTTCAAAGGACATGCATACTGTTCAACTGATCTCTTTGTGCACGCCTCTGTAGGCGTGTATAAACACGGGTACACAATAATGTACAGTAACTGTGTGCCATATATATTTATGTCCTAAAAAGGATTGGATTTTCCTCACATCAAAAGCAAAAAATTGAAATAAAACCTCAGCATGGGGCATAGTGCTGGTTTAATCTTTTATGCAATACTGTACAATATTTTTCCTTGACTCTGATGTAAACTGGTAACAAATCATTGTTTTGTTTTTTTAATCCCTTTAAACCATTTAACTCATTTGAGCTTTCCCCAAAGACAGGAAGACAGTTTTCTGTAGTATATGCATCAGAAATTAGATTTGACAAACCATTTAATGTGAAATAATTGCTTCAGTGTATTTGTTTCATCTACTAATGTCAGCTTTTTTTTTCCAGTCCTTCATATACACAGCTTATATTTGAAGCCTGAGTGTCAGCATTCCTTGAAGTCTATTGGCCTTCTAATGGAAATATTGGAAAATTAACATTAAACAGTACTTTGTCAACAGCACTGAAACATTTACAAGAGTCTATTAGCCCTTAAATTGCTTAATTGTTCCACAAATGCAGCTCCTGTAAGGTGTTCATCTGAGAAAATGTCTCCCTTTCCACTTAAAAAGTTTAGTTTTTAAAATAATGTTTCTCAGAAACATTTAAATCTCTACAGCAGTGCAGTCCAAAATTAATCCAATTAAATTAACAGTTTTAAATGTATCGTTGAAAGTCAATAATGATCCATCCATCCATTTTAAATACGCAGCTCATCTTGTTCAGGGTCATGGCAGGGTTGGCGCCCTAGCTGTCTTAAGAGGAAGAGGCAGGTTACATCCCGAACGCAATGCCAGACCATCACCAGGACACACAGACAGAAATGAGACAAAACAGGCCTACACACTCACGCTCACTCCTGCGGGTAATTGAGAATCACCAATTAACCTGACATGCATGTCACTGAACTGTGGGAGCGTGCTGCAGTACCCAGAGAAAATCCACGGAGGCAACCGGAGAACAGGCAAAATTTTCACAGAAAGCAGCAAGAACCTATTTGACTTTATTTAATAACTCTATATTTTTTTTTTTACATTTTTCACCAATAATATTCACAAGTCAATCCATGTGGTCTGCTTTCCAGTGCTAAATTATGCTTCATAACTGTCATATTAAAGCAGGGGGTTTCTTTAATCTCAAACACTACCACTGTGGTGTTTGTTAGTTAAACTAGTTTACATGTTTTTTCTTCTCTTCATTTGCTGCAATCTTTTTTTCATCTCCTTTTATGTTGCAGCCCATTTGTGAACAGCAAAATATGTGCCACCCTGTGGTCGGCTGTGTTATTTTTGTTCAGTCAGCGGTTCTTGTATGGGGCTACAGTGCAATGGAGACATGCCGGCCTAAGGGGGCTGAGGAGGGAGTTTGTCATGTTAGAGGATCCTGTCTGGGTACTCCAGTTTTCTCCCATCATCCAGAAACTTGGCTGTTCGGTTATTCCTTATTTGCAGTTCTAAAGGTCTACATCAACTGTAGGTGTTAGTATGGATGGTTGTTAATACTGTGTAATCCTCTGATCGAGTGACAACCTGTTCCCATTTCAGCAATAATAAAGTATTTAAATTAAATCAAATTGTATTGCCTTTTGTCAGGCATCTCAGCAACAAGCATTGAACAGATCAGACATGCACCTATCAAACTGCAGCCTATTTCATAGTAATGGCTTAGTTTCACTGTGGAGTACACCTCCAGGTTGAATAAAGAGTCTGTGCCATCTATCCTTGATGTCTAACTAGAGATGGCTCTGTGTGCAGACAGTTCTCACACTATCTGACAGAAGGAAAAGCCACAGACGTAGAGGTGAAACACTGAGTTTATATGGCCTGCAGGATAAATTACCTCTCTGTCAGGGGTGGACTTTAGGACCCAAGTGCAGTACAATGTCAGGTAGAGTTAAGAAGAAAAAACAGTCTTTATTGACTGAATTATCAACAGGTAGCAAAAAACAGTCCTTTAAAAGCTTGAGGAACCAACAGTAAACAGTGCTAACTGGCAGGATAGTGAGTGCTCTGGAACATGCACACCATTCCTGTGAGTGTTTGATGAAGCAACACTTCCGTAATGGCGCTAGCTCCAAGGCAGACCACTTCATAGGACTGTTGACTAGGTACTGGAACCCCTCCCCCAACGACAGGAGCTGACAAAGCACTGAATGGAAAAAGCAGTTGTTGTTGAGCCCAGGAGGATGGGTTTTGTCTTTAACAAAGACTTAATACAGGACTTTGCAAACTTTGTGTTGGGTGTCATTTTCGAATATGATCACTTTTTAATTATTGGATATTTCAACATGCATGTCTGCTGTTAGACCAGACCGCTGGTCAGAGACTTTTTGAATCTCATGGATTCTGTTAATTTTGGAGCCAACACACAAAAAAGGACACATTTTGGATCCTTTACTGTCATATGGATTGAATGTACAAATAACTGAAATCTGCCACACATCCTTATCCAATTGTCTACCTGTTTTATTTTCTTGCTCATTGCCTGCACCCTCCACCACGGACTCCGCACCTGTTCGCTGTCTCCGTGTTTTTAACTCTTTGACTCCTCTACTGTTTTCTGCTGCTTGGAAACATTCTTATTCCTTGGATGACCTCAATGCGGATGTCTGTATGACAATGTTTGATTGGCTCTGTACTAAGGTTTTAGACTCCATTGCACTAATGACTGTAAAGAGTGTTAAGCTACAGACTGAACCTTGGCTGAATGAGTCCGCTCATGCACTCAGATGGGCCTGTAGACAGGCGGAGAGAAAGTAGAAAAAGGACATTCTCCAAATTTCTAGGAATCTCCTGCGTGATTGTCTTACAACTTATCAGCAGACTGTTAACACTGCTAAAGCTGAATATTTCTCCTCATTTGTCTCCAAAAATGCTCATAAACTTCAGGCCCTGTTTTATATATTTGACTAACCACTGAATCCCTGTGATGCCGTTTCTGTTAAACCTTCTTCTGCACTGTGCCAGTTGTTTTTTTTGGATTTTTTTGTAAACAAGATTTCTGCTCTTAGATCCCTGTAGCATCAGACTGTTGAGGACCCCTCAATTCCTACAGCAAGTTCAACTGTCTTTCACCAGTTTGAGCCTGTTTCACTTTCTATACTCACTGAAATTGTGCTAATTGTCTGACAGCATTCCATCTTGTTTGCTTAAAAAGGTTTTCAGCTCAGTTGGGTCTGTTATCTTGTTTCTTATAAACCTGTGTCTCAGCTCTGGATGCGCGCCATCCTCCATAAACATGTTATGGTGCAGCCCCTTTTAAAAAACAAAAACTGGGATCAATTGGTGCTGTCTAATTTTAGGCCAATTTCTAAAGTCCCCTTTATTTCCAATGTTTTTGAGAAATGTGTTTTTAATCAGTTTCAAGAATTTTTAAAAACGGGGCAACATTGGTGAATTCATCCAGTCTTGTTTTAAGCCTCTTCACAGCAGTGAAACTGCTCTTTTAAAAGTTTTTAATAATCTTCTTTTAAACATTGATTCTGGTATTTGTTCCTTTTTTAATTCTTTTATACCTAACAGCAGCATTTGACACAGTGGATCACACAATTCTCCTGTCACACCTTGAGCACTGTGTAGGCACTAAAGGCACAGCTTTGGACTGGTTTAAATCCTACCTTGCCAATAGATCCTTCTGTGTGCAGTTGGGGCAGTTTTCCTCTTCAGTGGCTCCCCTGACCTGTGGGGTCCTCCAGGTGTCAATTCTGGGTCCTCTACTGTTCTCCCTTTACATGCTAACCCTGGGGTCAATATTTAGGAAGCATAATTCCTCTTTTAACTGCCTTGTGGATGATGTGAAAGTTTACTTGCCATTAAAGGCCCCATCTAAGGAATCTCTTCATGCTGTGTTTACTTGCATGAGGGATATTAAGATGTAGATGGACTTAATTTTCCTATGATTAAATGAAAAAAAAACTATGTTCTCTTGGTTGTCCTGACATGGTCCAGGTTCATACCAGCTCTCTTAGCCCACTAGCCCCTTATATACAATCACAGGCAAGGACTCTTGGTGTCGTTATTGACGGGGTGCTTATATTAGACAAGCAGATCAGCTCTGTGGTCTAGGCTAGCTTGTTTCAGCTTCGGTTCTAGACAAAGTCAAACATTACCTTAGAAGGGCTGATCTGGAAAAAGTTCCATGATCCCTCATGACGACCAGAGGACATAAAGCTTTTGCAGTTGTGGCTCCCACGTTGTGGAACGTATTTTACCTCTTTGTGTGGTCTGCGAATAGCCTCTCCATTTTTAAAACATGTCTCAAGACCTATTAGTTCACCATGGCTTTTGATTGAGCAGCCACCTCTACTGGATCTTTTATCTGTCTTATTTTATTGTTTGTTTCTTATTGATGATGACCTTTTGCTGCAAAGGACTTTGGTTTGACATAGGCTTTTATATGTGCTATAAAAATAAAGCTGACGTTGACATTGTAATACCAGACAGTGCAGAGTCGTTTCCAACTTCTGATTTATGCACTTCATCTGTCAATTTCATTGAAGGTGGAACCTAGAAGAAAAGCTCACATTAGCCCCGATTAGGCTGCAGTACTCTTTAAAAATGACTAAAGAGAGTTGTGGACCTACTGGGAGACCATGCAGGCGGAAGACGTGGTGCAGAACCAGCTTGGCAGTCTTCTTAGCAGATAGTAGCTTGGGGATGGGCATGGAATGAGACATCTTACTAAAGTGGTCAACCACAGTGTAGATGATTGTGTTGCCATCAGAAGGAGAGTATCTGTGACAAAGTCCAGGGAGACGTTGGACCAGGGTCGATATGGTATTTGGAGGGGCTGAAGAAATTCTGCAGGACGCTGGCGGGAGGTCTTTTGTTGATTACACCTGGGACACGCATTGATGAATTGACTGGTGTTTGCTGCCAAGGTAGGCCAACAGAAGCATTGAAGCAGAACATCTCAAATATACTGGGAGCCAGGTTATGTCCCAGGTCAGAGAGGCAATAACACAGGGAGGAGAAGGATGGTAACAGGACAATGGGCTGAGCCCGCCTCCCACTGAAAATGCCAGGATAGAGCACCTGCCTTTAGGTTACAAGAACCAGGGTAATAGGCAAGAATGAAATTGATCCTTGTAAAGTAAAGCAACCAAACGGGCCTGACAGGAATTGAGTCTCTTCTTGTGGTCAGTCTAGATCAGAAAATGCTCTTTTGTGGCTTCCTCCATTGCTTGCAGTTCTCTGTTCCCAAAATCATAATTACTTTTAGCTGAAGACAAGTATATTGTGTATAGGTCTTTTATACATGTCAAGACTGTGGTACTCTAGTAGGTCTGTAGATATTTATTATGCATGGAAAGATAGTCTAATAATGTATAAAAAAGCGCTTCGCAAAGCTAGAACAGCTTATTATTCAGTGTTAATAGAGGATAATAAAAATAACCCACGTTTTCTGTTCAGCACTGTAGCCAGGCTGACAAAGAGCCACCACTCTGTTGAGCCGTGCATCGCTGCAGCTCTCAGTAGTGAAGACTTTATGAGCTTCTTTAGCAATAAAATTGTCAGAATTAGAGAGGAAATCGGCCAGGCCCTCCCGGCAATGGTTGTGGGGATTTCTTCAACCTCGGCGACTCCCTTATGCTCTGACCTGACTCTAGACTGTTTTCTTCCTGTTGACCTCTCTGAGCTGACCTCAGTCGTCAATGGATCTAAATCATCCACGTGTCTGTTAGACCCAATCCCTACTCGACTACTTAAAAATGTTTTCTCTCTTATTGGACCGACAATAATGAAACAGATCAACTTGTCCCTAGTCTTAGGATATGTGCCACAGGCTTTTAAAGTCGCAGTAATCAAACCATTACTTAAAAAACCCTCTCTTGACCCAGACATTTTAGCTAACTATAGACCAATTTCCAACCTTTCATTTATCTCTAAAATTCTGGAAAGGGTAGTTGCAAGCCAGCTGTGTGAGCATTTGTATAGAAATGATCTATTTGAAATTTTTCAGTCAGGGTTCAGAATGCATCATAGCACAGAAACAGCACTGGTTCGAGTCTCGAATGACCTTCTTATAGCCTCAGATAATGGGTTAGTGTCCATACTGGTTCTGCTGGACCTCAGCGCTGCTTTTGATACTATAGATCACAGCATTTTACTGCAGAGGCTAGAGTATGTTGTTGGGATTAAAGGGACAGCTCTAGATTGGTTTAAATCATATCTGTCTGATAGATTCCAGTTTGTTCATGTTCATGAGGTTTCTTCCGTACAGACGAGGGTCTGCTATGGTGTCCCGCAGGGTTCAGTGCTAGGGCCAATCCTGTTCAGTTTATACATGCAGCCCTTGGGAAGTATTATCCGGAACCACGGCATTAATTTTCATTGTTATGCTGATGATACGCAGCTTTATCTGTCTATGAAGCCAGATGAAACAGAACCATTAGACAAACTTCAGATGTGTATTAAGGACATCAAGGACTGGATGTCCAGAAATTTTTTGCTACTAAATTCTGATAAAACAGAAGTTGTTGTTTGTGGTCCCAAACAGCTTAGGAAGGGATTAGATGGTCTTGGGATGGCCTCCAGTAAAAACCTTGGCGTTATATTCGATCAGGATTTGTCATTTAAACAGCATATTAATCAGGTTTGTAAAACTGCGTTTTTCCACCTCCGTAATATCGCAAAGATTAGGAGCATCCTCTCGCAGAGTGATGCAGAAAAACTAATTCATGCATTCGCATCTTCTAGACTAGATTACTGTAACGTGTTGTTGGCTGGATGTCCAAGTAATTCTCTGAACAGCCTCCAGCTGATCCAAAATGCAGCAGCGCGAGTGCTGACAGGAATCAACAAGAGAGACCACGTCTCTCCAGTTTTAGCTTCCCTCCATTGGCGTCCCCGTAAAATTTAGAATTCAATTCAAAATTTTATTACTGGCATATAAAGTCCAAAATGGCCTAGCGCCGCGATATTTGCAAGACCTGATAGTACCGTACGTTCCTAATAGAGCTCTCCGTTCTCAGGGTGCAGGTTTACTCGTAGTTCCTAGAGTATTGAAATGTAGATTTGGAGGACGGGCTTTCTGTTATCAGGCACCATTACTTTGGAACCAACTTCCAGTTTGGGTTAAGGAGGCTGATACCACCTCCACCTTTAAAACTAAACTTAAAACATTTCTGTTTAATAAATCAAATAGTTAGTGTATATTTAGTACCTTAATGTGTCAGGGCCAGTAGTCAAAGCTGCAGCTACAGGACCAGATTAGAGCAGCTCATCTTAAACAGCTTCGGTGTAGATATGCTGCTATAGGCCTATGCTGCAGGGGGGCACCAACATGATCCACTGAGTGGCCTTTCACCTTCTCTGTTTCTCTTTGTCTTCTCTGTCTCTTCTTCACCTCAACCCTCATTTATTAACAATATCCTATAAACTTAATTGTGGTCCATTGTTCTTGTAGTTTTTTTGCTTGTCTGGCCCTTCTTTTCCTCTTCTTTGCATGTCCTGCGGACCAGAGCCTCAGGAGCTGCTTGCTGACCTGCAGTTCCACCTCTGACCATCCCAGTGTCTGCCTTCACCTGTCTGTATAGATGTCTGTTGGATACTTGCTGACATCCCGACCTGCAGTCCTCATCCCCTTGGATCACCGTCTATCCATATATCACCCATATACACAGAAGTCTAATTGGACTACCAATGATAGTTACTAATGTATCCTGTCTTGTACCTTTGACGGTGTCTCTATGTCTCTATTCTTCCTTATTTCTTGCTCTACCCGGCTGGCCTTCGGCAGGAGGGTCCCCCCTCATGAGCCAGGTCCTGCTCAAGGTTTCTTCCCTCTTAAAGGGGAGTTTTTCCTTGCCACTGTTTGGCTTAAGGTTTTTCTTCCACTAGGGGAGTTTTTACCTGCCGCTGTTTATGTAATAATTGCTCGGGGGTCATGTTCTGGGTCTCTGGAAAGCGCCTAGAGACAACTTGTGTTGTAATAGACGCTATATAAATAAAATTGAATTGAATTGAATTGAAAGACTGCTGCCCCCCCCCTTAAATATGCTCACAGTCCCCAACCCCACTGCATATGTACAGCACAAAATTAAACAATGGTAAATGAGATGCTCCTCCCCCTTTTCTCTGTTTTCTCTGTTTTACACTCATTGAGACACTACAACTCATCACAGTCATCAAACTGCACCCATCACTGTCTCGGCTTTTCTTTCCTGCTTCTTCATGTCCCACTCTTTCACCTCCCACATTCGGTGATGGCTAGACTGTCAAAAGGGAACACACTCACACCCATCTTTGGTATTAACCGATAATAGATATGCAAACAAAGGGGGGGGGGGGGGGGGGGGGGGGAGGAGGAGGATGTGAAACTGGATCTCCTTGTGGTGGTTGCCGGTAAGTAGCATGGAGACCTGGACAATCTGATGAGTGACAGTCCCCAGAACATGTCCGTCGAGTGCCTGAGCAGGATCAGGCAAAGGAATCTGTTCGAGCCCCAACCGCTGTTTGAGAGGACAACAGTTGGGCTCATCAGTATCTCCTCGACTACTGGTGAGCCTTGGATTTTACTGGACAGGTGAATTTTAAGTGACCGCCCTGACCACAGTACATGGAGTGGCTTCATTGCCAGCGTCATTTCTCAGCTGTAAGAGAAGCATTAGCCAGCTGCATAGGTCCCGTTTCCCCCAACAGCTGCCCTCTAGGTTAGATGGTCTACTGGCAACGAGAGGATCCCTGGCGTTTTTCTCATCGCCGAGCCTGAAAATCAGTCTGGACAGCCAGACTAATCATTTTATCCAGCCTTGGAGGACTAACATGAGAAACTAGTTTGTCCTTGATATAATCTGGTAGGCTATGGAGGGACAGTTGGAGCTAGAGCGACCAATGAGAACTGGGTAGTAGCAGAGAACATGATGAAGATTTGCTGCAGTTGCATTGCTTGGGGAGAAAGTTCGTTCATTACCCTGGGCAGTCTGCCTAGCCTCCAAGACAGCAGCAGACATCAGAGCCTCCTGCTGCTGCAGGACACCCTTTATTTTGATCAGTCGGTCCAGGGGTGAGAGGTTTTTTGCTGGGTCCCTTACTGGGCAAACTGTACCATCAGAGGTGGATTTTAGGACCCAAGTGCAGTCAGAGTTTTAATAAAATAATTAAAAAAAAAAAAAAAAAGTCACTGAATTTTCCACAGGAGGCAGATAAAAGTCCTTGGAAAACTCAAGGAACCAACAGAAAACAGTGCTAACTGGCAGGATTGGGAGCGCTCTGGAACATGCACACTATTCCCGTGAGTGTTCGATGAAGGATACATCTCAGTGGAAGGGCTAGCGGGAATTGTGATTGAGGCAGAAGCAGTACCAGAACTGGGCAGAGTATCAGCAAGGCAAACAAAGTCCAGAGGGAGCAGCTAGAAGGATTGTTGCAGACGGGCAGAAGGTCAAGGGCAGATACAAGAAGTCATGAAGAGTCCGGAGTCAAAAACCAAGCCGGCAATCCCAGAATGAGTGCTGGAAAGTAGTGCATGCTGCAAAGACAATCTGGCACTGAGTGAGGACTCAGTGCAGCTTAAAAGCTGGCTGGCTGATGAGCAGTGAGGAGCTGCAGCTGGGACCAAACAGGTGTGGGACATGAAGCAGATGAGATGGTGTGGCAGGGAGGTGAGTGAACCCACTCACCACAGCATGAGACAACAGGGCAGAGTGTGACGCTCTCTATGTAGCTACATGCCTATGCATAACTATTTGATTGAAATTCCAAATAAACAAAAATTATGTATTAAATTCAATAATGTTATATTGGTAACACATCCACTTTGTTTTAGAATAGACAAATAAAACTTTTCCTATATCTTTGAAATTCAGGTTACATTTAGGTACTATGAATCATTTCTCTAAAATATGAACGGATAGTTGCATTGTTTATAAAACGTTACAGAGTAAAAGACTTCTCAGTGATAAGGTCTCTGTTTGATTCCTTTTTGAATATAAATATTTAAGCGTTCTTTTGTAGTGAAAGCATTTTAGCATTTGAACTTTTATTTAAATTTCTCTGAGCATGGATTGTGTTATGTCAACACTAGACTGAGAGAGACTCCGTAAACTCATATTCAGAAATTAAATCAGAAATATCCCTGGAACTCAGAAGATACTAGCTGCTCTTACTGACATTTTTAAAGGACAGTACAGGAAGAAAAAAAATTAGACATGGTCAAAAGTGTACAACTTTAAAAAATGTAGCTTTGGGTTGCTACTGAGCCGTCCAAAGAAAAGACACAGTGATCCAAAACATAGAAAAATGTATTCAAAACCTTATGAAGGAATGTTGAAGTGGCTTCTCAGAGCCAAGATCTCAGCCCTGGGCAGGAAGAGTGGGCTGAGGTCATTTAAGAGATGCCAAGATGGTTGGGAATTACCACAAGATATTATTTTAGTTGTAAGTAACGTTGATTATTAAAAGTGAAAGGGCTAATAACTGTGACTTTGCCATGTTTTTTTTCTTTTTTTCCCCCAGTGGAACAGATAAATATAATGTCCTAATTCAGGCCATTAGAGATTTATCATTGTATTTAGTGGACTCAAACTATAAACACTTTTGGCTAAGCTTATTTCCATGAAAAAGTTAGTCTTGTTTGATTTTATAAAGATGCTTGATCGTTTTGACCTTAGCTGTATCTTCTAACACTGCATCTCATTTCCACTGTATAATTTTAGTAGCAGCTGAGGTTTTGAGCTCATCAACTCAAGCGATACTGACATATTTTGCAAACTTTTGCATCAATAAATGCTTTTTATGGGGCACAGCATCAGCATGCGAAAGCATGCGCAAGCATGCGAGATGCGAAAGTCCTCCACCTATCACAGATTTTAAGTTTCAAGTTTGACCTTCCAGTTTACTTGGATATGAGAAAAACCTCTAATGACTTCTAGCATTTACTTTGAGCATTTCATCTGGAAGAAATTGTGGTTTCCCACCCTTTCAAAACAAACTTCTATGTTCCTTATAATTTCCATAAAAGACTCGACCTTTAAGGAAATAGGTTTAAAACTGAACTTCACTTTCAACATATGGTTATTAATAGCTTTCTTAAGGTCATAATGGATGACACAGCAGAAAACCTGCAGTGAAGTTGAAATAAAAATACCGGGGCAAGGAAGAGATTTTTGATAAAGTAAGTCAAAGTTTAGATGGAGCTTTTTTTTTTTTAACTTAAATATTGAATATTGAATTGTACTCATTTAAATTTCTTTGGATTTTTCTTTGTTTAGTATGTGATTTTAAAAGTGGTGATGATAACATGACAAACTAAATCAAGATGTTTCCATGTTTCCAGATAAACATATTTAGCAACAGACAAATATGGTTGGTCTATTGTCCATATCAAGCTCTTATGCTTCCTCTTATGATTACTCCATAAATCATAAATGAATGACTCTGACAACACACAACAATTTCTCACATCTAGGCATTGTTTCCTTGCAGTCTAATCTTAATTTGTGAACATCAACAGGAAATTGCTCTCAAAGCTTTGCAAAACAATAGATCCCGGCCTGAGTAATTAATAGCAGTGACAAACGCCAAATCTCAGGATCTGATTGTACTGCATTGGTGAATACATCGTTTAAGGCCCATGGGCTATTTTCTGAAGTTGACAATCAAGGATTCAGAAGGCTTTTAAACATGTTAGAATCAAACCGACTTAACTTTGTTTTGTTTTTCAAAATTAATAACTATGAGGCAGAGTTTTGCTGTGCATGATTATGTTTTTTGGCAGCACATGTAACTTGTAATACTTATATTATTATATTGTCCATAGGGGTGTGTGTCAGCAGTCGTTACACCTGTCTGGATGTATCCCTGCCTTTTGCCCATATAACCGCAGGGATAGGCTCCAGAAGATCCTAGCGATCCTGCATTGGAATAAGCGGATATAGTTGATGGATGATTATTGTTCCTCTGTTACATGATCCTCAAAAAATAGTAGAGATGTCCCCAAACTAGACCCCTCGACCTAATGGGCATGCCTAGAATTTCTACCCATAAAAGATATGATTTTTTTTTTCTTTTGATGCATTATTATTATTGTTATTTTAGACTATCTGATTCATTAAAATGAAAGTTTTTATCTTCTGCAGCAGCGGCCCATGAGATGGATTAGTGCAGTTTTTCCTTGGTAGGTTTTTGTGCCTCAGACGTAGTTATGAGTGTTTATGTTCACACTGGCTGTACTATTGTGCCACCAGAGCAGTTTTGGTAGTTCCCCCACAGTACACCTTTATGTAACATTAACCTTTTTTTTAGCCATTATAATTTTTCTTAAAGTGTACAATTATCTAACTGAAATGAAAATGATAAAGATATAGAAAGCACTGCACACATCTAAATAAAACAGGTGTTGATCTTAAACCTTTAAAGGACTTTATTATCTACATCACATACAAATTCAGACATCCAGTCATGAAATAAAAAAAATCATTCATTGAAGTTAAAATGTTTTGCTACAGGTCAAAACAATCTTTTCCATGTGCAAAAACGTCCCTACTTCCTAAGCTATCGGCTCTATGAAACGCTACTGCTGTGATGTTTATCACACAGTGAATCCTGCCGACTACTGAACCAAAGTCCCTCTTAGTAAGTGAAAGTGGAAGGGTCCTGGATACATCTCCCTAATTGTGCGGCGTTACTTCCAGGAACACAAAGCAGTACCCTGAATACCAACAAGAGGCTGCTGGGTCCTTGAAGGAACATAAGAACAGCAGACAAACACTCCCAATTAGCAAAGGGCCCCTACTCATCAGCCATGTGTTCTCATGTGATTAGCAGAAAACATTTCCTGCATCAGGTTCAGGCAAACACAAAACCTTTTCCTTGGCCACTTGATTTCCTCTCATATTCTTATTTATGTCAATTAAAAAGGCTTTATTATGATGCTAAGTGTGAGACCACTATGCAGATTCTGGTGGAAAACCGGAGGAGAAAAGGAGCAAACCTGCTACTGTACTGAGAACAAAAATCATGCGCTTGCTCCGGCCTCCTTGAACACATCCTGAAGAGGGCAGGAATAGAGAACTGACCCATTTTTAATGGCTACTCCTTTTGCTTTCTTTGAGTGGCTTGTGTAAAGTGTGTAGATGAACAAAAGTCTGTTGTATGCCTTAAAGGTGTGGCATTGTGCTGCTGGTGGAACAGCTGCCGTTCAGAACTCAGAAAACATCACCTGGTGAAGAAGTTGATACCGGATAGTTTTTGGTTTTTTTAAAACTCTTTTAAGAAAATGTTTGATGTAGTTTAGTCTACTGCTGGTTTATTTTACTAAATTTATTTCATTTAATTTAAAGATTTACTTATCAAACAGAATCTACAGAGGCTAAACTCCTTTCAAAAAGCAACTTTAACCTCCAAAGACCTGGCGTACACATATGTGGACATCAGGGTTTTTTTTGTCTATGTCAAGTCAACTTTATTTACATTTATTTGAAAAAAATCAAACACAATATAATATACATAGTAATATTAAATGGTGAGTAAATATAATATCACAATACTCAGCAATTAAACTAATAAAAGCAAAAAAAAAAAATAATGAAACAAAATAAAATTAATGAAGCTGTTCGGATAAAATACTCAATCTGTGCTGAAAGCCATGGAGAATAGCACAAGAAAAATAATTGCCCGAGTCTTAAGAGGTTAAAGCACCATGAACGTAGAGACTTAATTGTGATTGCTGATTGCAGTCCAAACAAATAATACACTATTGAACAGGAACGAAACATTTGACTTTTCAGCAAGCTGAGTCCTACACATCTAAAAATATCATGAAGCTGTTCTGCCAGATCCTGGAACCAGAGACTGAAATCCCAGCTTCTCTGTCTCGTTTCCCCGTCAGCATCACATTGAAAATCAGTTGTTTTTCTTTTTCATGCAGTGTAGGGAAAATAAAGCTGCATTGTGGTTGAACAAAAGAAGATGTAGTACTAAGGTTTAGTATAATAACTAATTTCGTGTGAAACCTTTCTTCATTTATTTATATTATGTCAAGCGTTCTCAGTACCTCTAATGTTGGTGAGTGAGACAAGCTTGCACATTTATTCATTTCAAACTCTGCCAGATGTGTTTAATTTAGCAGCAATCTGACAGGATCTTGTGATGAGAGTGTCTTTCATGTTATTATCTGCACTTTGTAGTTAACAGTTTAACCTTAGTTCAATTTTTCATCAAATGAAACAGAAGCTAGATTTGTACATTCGTGGTGTGGGGGTTACCGCTGTCACCTCACATCATTCATGTCATATCTCTTTCTCTAATCCCCTTGAGATTTCCACTTTGCTTTTTTACATTAAAACAATAATACGGTTGAACGGGACAATATACAGAGGATATCGCACTTGTATAGGCGGTGCAGGTTTGAATCCGGCCTGTCGCTCTTTACTTCCTCCCTCTTCTTACCCGAGTTTTCTGTTTCGGCACTTTCAAAATAAAGGCCACTGGAACCACAACAAAACCATGTCTCCATGCATATTTGAATTTTGTGCTGCTTCAAGCATTTCTGATAATCCTGACATTTGTTTCTTTCATTATGCGTAACCATGACAACAGGAAAACTATTTATGTTATTTTACAGCCTAATTAACAAAGTACTGTAAAGATAATCAGACTGCTATGACTGGGAATGTTTACCACTTAGTATCATTCCTCCTCACTTTAACAGATGTGCACATATGTCTGACAACTGAAGAGGCGAGTAAATGCTACTTCTGCAGAGAAACCTCCCTTTTCTATGTGATATCCTGTCTATATTCCTTGTTATCATGATCCTTTCAAAGTGGGCTTGGGCTTGATATTGGTAAATTATATGCACCCCATATTATTTAAGTGTTATGAGCCCCAAATAGAAACTCTGTTTTGGCCAAATGTATGTGACTCATGAGGAGTACAAGAGTGGGCTAAGAAAGGAAAGGAAAACTGCACGAGTCCCATATAGTTTTAATATCTTTAGAAAAATATATTTAGAAAATTACCCAGTTGGGCCTCAACTAAAAATCAGGTAGATGCCACTGAGAGTCCATACGGGCAAACCCAGGTAGGTCCACTGTGAAACCTGCAGGCAAACCCATGTGGAACCGATTTTGCAGTCGGCTTTTAGCTCATATGGGCCCCACATATAAATGCCTGCTTGGTTTCTATTACGAAAGAATGGTGCACACAGGGATTTTCAAGACCCTCAGAAGCATTTGATATTATGAACATTAGATGATGAGATTTTAAAAGCCTTTGCAGTTTTACACTGAGGAACATTATTCTTAAACTCTCACAATTTGTAGATGCTGAAGCACGTCACTGAAAAGTAGCCATTTAACTTAATTTAGTTGCAGAATATTCCTTCAGGTGTTTCTTATTAGTACCACTTACCTTTCCAGCTTTTTCTTGCCCATTTTTCAACTTTTTTTTCATGTGTTGTTGCCATCAAATTCAAAAACATTTTTTTTTAATGGCAATGTCTCACAATAATCATTTAATGTTTTCTATGCTCAGCTCTGAATAAAATATATGTTTTTGAGTTTTGTAAATTGTCCAGACACAGTATGCTTTTTCACTATGTGCATGCCCTCTTCATCCACACTTATAATGCAAGAACTCTATGACATAAGCTCTGTCCTCTCTGCAGTCTTGCATGTGCTCCGGCACGTGCAGGACTGGCTGTCTATAAGACATCAATATGACACAGGCAGACAAGATAAAATATTAACAGCAATGAGTTTCTTGTTTTTGAAAAAGTAACTACCAAGTAACTACTACTACTTAATTTGAAAAAGAAAAATACATCACATGATATAACAAGTTTTAGTAAATGTAGCTTTTTTACATTAGAACACGTTGGTTACTGCGGTGGTTTGCTTTTAGCGTAGGCTGATTATCTTCTCAAGGCCGCCAGGTTTCACATTAACATATTTACTTTACATGAGGTAAATGCTCAGAATCTACTCCACTCTGCTGTGTTCATATGATGAAACACTATGCTGTTTGACGTCTTTTAAACAGTTTGATGAATGGTTTGCCTCATTTTAAATTGCGACTCCTTTTTTATTAAGGATGATATTTGCTTGTTATGTGGTG
Source organism: Xenentodon cancila (assembly GCA_014839995.1). Taxonomy (NCBI): domain Eukaryota; kingdom Metazoa; phylum Chordata; class Actinopteri; order Beloniformes; family Belonidae; genus Xenentodon; species Xenentodon cancila. The sequence goes on from CM026197.1 coordinate 25,931,113, forward strand.
CGAGATCTTCTGTATAAGGAACACACAGGCTGCACAATGGCAGGTGACATACTTAAGCACATCCTTTTTTCTTTTTTAACTAGCAAAATGCCTGATGCAGAATGATACAAACATGTCATCACTTGACCCATTTGTTTTGTATAAAGGTGTCTATACTGCATTCCACTAATCTGATAAAATGTGATTAGCATTGTTTGTACACTTTTTGGAGGCAGTGGCTTTATTGCAGGCAAAGCCAACAGACGGCATGGCATAAGAGTGCTGACAGGAATATTAAGTAAGGCAGCCTGAGCAATATAGAATATAAATGAGCTTATTTTACACTGCAGAGCTCTGCAAACCGACACACAGACTTCTCTCTTTGTAATAAATCATTCCCATTCAAACAGCCTCTACTCTAAGGGCATTGTTTAATATTATCTGCAACAGAGGGGAGAAATAAATTAGTTTACATTGTAAAAAAAAAAAGAAAAAGAAAAAAAAAAAGGTGCTGAGGTTGAAAAGCATGATATGATGATCAAAGATAGAACATACTTCACTTATTTTGATAATGAACTTGCATGAGAATCCTGCAAGGATGGTATCATGTGGGGAAAGTATTGAGAGGGGGAACTGGAAAGAAATCCCAAGTAAGCAGTAAATGTAGCAGAGTAAGATTTTCTGAAATAGCATTTTAGTCCCAGTGCACCGCTTTCAATAGAGCAACATAAAATGTAGTTTATGTCTGCACATCAGTCTACAATACTGCATGTGCAAAAGTGAGATAAATATTTTGTCAGAGTTGCCGTGGGTTAAAGATGAAGTGACAATTACTCCCCTCAAGAAATTCCTCTTTGCATCTCTACTCTTGCAGTTGTTGTGGCAAAGGCACCCTTCTGTGGATCTATTTTTTCCCCTCTTATTTGCAAATACAAAAGGACTGCTTTGTTACTGTATGTAGACTTCCATTTATTTTTTTCAGATAAAAAACTGCGACTGAGAGGAGCAAACCTTTTACTTTGGCCCGTCTGCAGAAAGATTCAAGATCTACAATGATTGGAAGGGATTAGAAGAAAGAAAACAACATTTTTTTCCTTTGCTGCCTGTGCCTGTCAGAACTCAGTAACATTTAGAAATACACCTCCATGTCTAATGTGTTGCAGCAATCCCAAAAAGAGAGCACCGTGCCAAAGCTGTTCCCGGCAGTACACTTACATAAGTGAGACAGCTACTGAACAGAAAGATGTGAGAACTTAAAAGGTAAATTGAGGATCTATTCTCTTTGCACTGTTTTATATGTGACAGCGGTTGATAAATAGAGGAGTGTGGATTTTTATTCATTTTTCAAGTGACCTGCATCTGTAGAAGGCTGAACTTGCAAATTGGGAAAAATGATATTTTAGTCTACACATCATATGAATGTGAAACTCTGATTAAATCTACAAGATTATTGTTATTACACTATTACCAAACTGCAGCACTGAATATCTAGAACACATTAGCCCCACTGTTGGATATAATACGGTTTTTGATGCTGCATTTGATTGACAGAGAAAGTGTGTAAGGGAGAGTGTGATACCTGTAATTCTTATAAGAGATGAGATTCAAACCATTCTGTAATGGGAAATGAAATTTGCCTTCAAGTTGGCTACTCTCTCATGAATTGAAGCCAGAATCATTAGGATTTACAAAACTCCATCGACAGGGCTTGGTGGTTCATTACTTTCCTCTTGTAGCTTCTTCACATATCTCCTCATGCAAAGCGTTACCCTCTGACACCTCTGTGTGCAGAGATAGGATGGCTCTGCAGTCCTTTCCGATCAGATACACAATGAGGACACTCAGTCAAGGATTGGGCTTTATCAAACACTGGCTGCTCCATGGACGAAATATGATTTCAGGCTGGAACAGCTTGTTTTATGACATCATTATCTTATTGTTGATGCTTAACCATTTCACATATATTTATGGCGCAAAGTATAAAAACAGGATTGCATGGAATATTGGTACAATCTAATTCTGAAAAAGGAGACTAAGTAAGATGTATAAACATTGTTTTTAAGACAAAGAGAAAAGTGATAATTTATCCAAGCCCTCTACAGTTGGTGTAAACGTCTGTTAGGGCTGATAATAATTAACTGCCAGTACAAATGTTATAGGTAAATACGGAAAATTACCTTCATTAAAAGAGAACACTGTTCATTATATTTACATAATCTGATTTTGACAATTAATTCAAGCAATGCTGAAACCATTGCATCAAACTAGACAGTGAGTATAAATATGAATATGAATATTTTTCAGTTTCTGAAGGACATCATATCTGCTACTGTGGGGGAAAAATATGGTGGATCAAAGCATTTGTAGAGTTAGTATAACTGCAGTTAATAGCTAAATAGTAGCCAAGAACTGCTTTTGCATAGTTTAACATAAAATGAAATATCAATATTGTGATAGTATTAAACTGTGGTGGTGCATGGTTTCTTTTCTGTTGTGGTGGGAGATGTGGAAGGAGAACTTAATTCAGCACAGCTCTTGAAAATCTCTAATTAGTTTCTCCCTATATTTTATTTAGCAGAGTACCAGGATGTTGGGAGTGAAAGGACCTGCAACTTTCATGCCAATCATGGTACTGAATGGTATAACAATTGAAAAAGTGCAGAAATAAACCAAAGCGTGTTGTATTTTCTCTGTTTGCCTGTGTTTGTGCTGGAAGGAACACAAGCAGTCCAATCTACACTGCATACGCGTGACATAATATACATTTTTTTGTGTTCTTGACATCACATATGTTACATGTCAGACCTTATAGATTATTTTTTGCGTTGTTGTTCATCAGTTTATCTGGTTGTGTTTTTCCTGTCCAATAAATGTGAATGTCCTTTAATGTGCTTTTGTACAGTTCTGGTAAAAGACAGACCACAACAAAGATCTAGTGAAAAAAATGAATATTCCTCCAACATGTTAACCAACAGTTTCAAATATTTAACACTATTTGGCTCCTGAAATGTTGATCCATTTGATTTGACTTTCCGTGTTATTTATGTTTTGCTAAAGGTTTTGTTTCAAGTTTTACCAGCATGATAATTTGCCCTTTGTTACAAAGACAGCTGGTTCTCTTTAGATAACCCTGTGGAGGAAAAACACTGGAGTAATGTCAGTACAGATATTTATTCCTTCACAAAATTGAAACAAAATTGCAGACATCATATCATATTACTTACTCCTTCAAAATAACAAGAAGAAATATCATAATTACCACTTGAGAAAACAAAAATCAAATATTTTCAAATGTTTAAACATTTTGCAAAAATCAGAAAAAACAATGCAGTTATAAATACAGTAAATTACATACACTCAGATATAGTGAGGTTGTAGTTGGCCTAAATTGTAGGTTAACCTCTAATTTTTCACTATCATCTCTGGTTTCCTCATGTTTTTTTGCATAATGTTTGATACTCTGAGGTGCCTGAGGTCTACAAATGTCCATGGGACGTACTGGAAAACCTGCAAAAAGACGGGTTGCTTTTAACAGGAATATTCTTTTAAAGGTCTGAGAAAATATATCTAACATCACGTCTTTGGATTTTTGAATAAAACTCAGGTATCTACTTAACCCCTTAGAAAAATCAAGCTGTAAAAAAGCACTATCTTAAAAAAAGCCAAATAATCATGGAAGTTAATGGTGGCATGAAAGCTTGAGAAAGGTTGACACACACAAAATGTTAGTGACAGTAAAAAAATAAAGCTTAATACACTGAGAAATAACACTGTTCCATAAAACATTAAAGTCAAACAATAACAGAGTTTTGTGGAATCTAATTCTCCGCTATAGGAAACAATGAATATCTTTAAGTGCTCCCTTTTGAGGACTTTTCTCTCAGTTTAAAATTACTTTATAATCAATATCAAATGGCTCCATTTCTCATGACAGCCAAAGCTTTGGTGCAGTATATGACCGTATCTCTTGCTAAGGGAGCAAAACCCCTAATTTAGTCTGCAATAAAACCAAGGAGCTTAGAGAAACTGATTCTTTACCAGAACATTAATCATAAAAATGTAATGGATATCAAATATTTAATACAGTAGAATGTAAAGCTTGTATTACTATGGTTTTCTCTAAATCGATCATGTAGAGGCGAATCCATAATTAAAATTATGCTAGCAAGGGCAAATCATTAAGATTTCTGTTCGCTTTTGTGCTTCAGGAAAATGAAATATTCACCCCACCGGTGATGTATTGGTTATTAGCGGCAGAAATAAATGATTACTGTCTCCTATAAAAAGGCTGCTTGATTACATTAGAAAAAAAATCGTGTGAGGATTGTTGTGTTTCCAGAGGCTAGTTTTAATAAAACCAGAGGTTTTATCAAAATAATTCAATGAATTACATTACAAAAGGTAAAACATTTACAGACTGATGCAATAGTGAGTCAAGTAAAACGCTTTTATCTGAACACACTAATAAATGAAGTTTGATTTGATCTATGCTTGGGGTTTTTAAGGTGTGTGTGTGTGTGTTTTGCTTTTTATTCTCTTTTCAATTACTTTCATTGGAATACATTTTTTGCCATATATATATATATATATATATATATATAGTATTAAAAAAAGAAACCTCCAGTTAATATTCTTCTTGTCTCCCAGTCATTTCTTCTTAAGATACATTTAGTTTTTTTGGCAGAGACAAAATTCACTTGACTGGAAATGATTTCACATCTTCAGGTTCTGTCGCCCTGAAGGAGCTCCTTTTGTAATTGGCCCCATGTTCCTTATGGAATTGCTGCAAACGTCCTCCAGTCTTGGGTCAGAATGGTTAATTCCTTTTACAGAAAAGCTGATGTGAACAGATGGAGAAACTGGCTGGTGCCAAGAACTGACTAGCTGGTTTATTTTTGCAATTTTGTTGGCGACAAAATCGCCAGAAATAATGATGTTTGCTCATCCACCAGGTGAGGTTTGTTACACAATACATACATACATGCAGTGAGGTTCTTCACCTCTCCACCTCTGACATTGTCATATGGACTGAAGCCTGCTTCCTGATGCTTTTTGTTGGAGGAATTCCTCCATTCATCCACACATACCTCCCCCTCTAACTTAGCAGTTCTGGATCCTCTTTGATCTGCGTATTTCTCTTCAAAGGCTGAAACACTTCAAACAAGAAATGACCGTGAGCTGAGCATGACTTTCATTTGAGACGCTATTTTATTCCTGCCACCTCTCTCTTATTTGATAAACATGATCAATACACTTAAATAATGAATTTTATCTGGTTGTCTGTTTTGGGTCTCGGCCTTATTTGCATCTTCACGATTTGAGAAGATGTTTGCTTTTTACACTAAAGAGTGTGGACGCATCCTTCAGAATATATTGTGCAGCACGGATGGTATGAATTATGAATTAGGAGTACAAAGAGTTCGTATTGAAAGCGTTTTATCATATTAAACATTTTCCACTCTAAATCATCCCAAGCCTTAGCATGGTTTAGGTGGAAGTTTTTCTTGAGTTGTCTGATGGTAGCCAGACCAACTATCCTAATTTATTTTTTAACACGAAGGGTTGTTTTCGTTAATTTGGGTATCCAGAAGAGAGTACCAATGGAAGCAGAAGAAACTGCATTTCAATTCTATCTGATAGTCAAAAAAACCAATTAGAGAAAGGTGACAGAAACATAGACAAAACTGAGTGACAGTCAGACTAATATCAACAAAAGACATCCAAAATGATGTGCTGTTGAGTAGGAACGCTGGCGGATGACTGTTGTTGGTTTTGCAGTAAAAACCTTTTGGTGATATAATATGATATTGGTGTTTTTAGCCCGCCCTGTTCTGATTGGTTTGGTAAATTCTGCACCGGTGAAAAGTTTCATTTCCCATCAAATCAGATGCGGAGTATATGCCCTTAGAATATCCATCCCTCAGTTTTGTATACCTGTTTAATCTTGTGCAGGTTCACGGGGGTCTGCTGGAGCCTATCAGCTAATTACAGGTAAGAGGCATATACAGTTTTTTTGTTAGAATCTGGCACTTTAGTGCATGTTTTTCATTCAATCATTTAGATACACATCAGCCTTAATCAGAATCAGAACCATTTATTATTATTATTATTATTATTATTATTATTATTAGTAGTAGTAGTAGTAGTAGTAGTATTAGTATTATTATTATTATTTAAATGCAGTAATAATAAATCTAAAAACATATATTGTATTATTATTATTATTTGTTGCTATATTATATTTATTATATATTTTATTATTATACAATATGTTTTTATTCGACAGTATGAACCTAACACGTTGTTTGCCTTTTAATTTGTTAATGTACATTCACACTTTCTTAGTTGCCATAATGTGGCACAAAGGATTTCAAGAGACAAAGTAATGTAACCTTTATCTTTAAAGCACATTTAAAAACAATAGATGCTGACCTATAAATCTGTATACATCACTACATAATTAAAATGCTAAATCTTTGTCACCTGAGACTGACCTCTGTTTACACACCCATATGCTTTAAAGTGAGATTAATTATTCTGAGTGATTACATTTCCAAACTTCAGATACACATTGGAGATATTTTATATCTGACAAGATATAAGCTTTAATAACTATTTTGCCACCAGGCTGCTAAGTAAATGAAAGACATAATTCAGAAAAACATCCTTAAAAACGGCCTGTAAACTATTAAATACATTCAGGTGATGTTATGTAATGCACTGATATTAATTTCTAATCAGCAATCAAGTAAATTATGCCCAAAATGAAAGCAAAACAAAAAGAGACTTTACTTGTCAGTCCTGCCCTCTTCCAATGAAAACAGAGAAATATTTAAGCAATCACACTTAATTGCATTTTCACACAGCTTTGAAGGAACACTGAAAAATGCTTTTCTACGATAAAAATATTGCACGTAGGCAGTCACCCACAGAGTAGTGCTTACTGAGGGTTTTTTTTTTTTTTAAAGACTCCCTCTAGCACAAATCAGAGCTGAGCTCAGAAGTTGTAGCTGTGATAAAAAGGATGTATGAAAGTAAGCTGCAGGCCAAAATTTGTAAAGGTCCATCTGACTGCTGTATTTCTAAATGTAGCAATAAAATACAGGAATGAAATGTACTTATATTGAAACACTTATTTTAATCAAAGTTTAAGACTGAAACAACATCACTGCCTGACAGAGGATGGAGTTATTAAGTGAGGATAATGTTTTCATCAACACTTTGTTTATTTCCTTTATTCAAATCGTTCAAGGTCTCTCTGACTGGCCATAAGCTGTTGATTTGCAAGTATTTTCTGTTCATATCAAGGGTGCACCGTAACCATGACATGCAAAATAGAACACATTTTTTACCATTTATTGCATAGTTGTCTTTTTTCCAACTGAAAGAGGGACATAGTTGTTTTGCGCTGCAGCAGCGTGCAGTCTAAAGAAATATGCATGACCTCTACTCTAGTAGCCCCCTCTACTGCAGTGGCATGAAGCTAATCTATGTTTGAACCAAAGACTCTTACATCACCCACTAATTTTTCCCAAGTATTGCCCTAAATCTACTAGACTTCAAAGACCTCCGTAAGAACATTTACCATGAAAGCAGGTCCAGCGGCATTCAAAGACATTGTCATTTATCAAAGCACTCACTGTCTGACAAACAACCTATCTGTGGACTCAATGAAGACGGTGACTGAGCATGACATACTGACGATGATGGAGTGTCCCCCGGTCTGACAAATGAAGAATTGGAGGTAAGTGTCATTCTTTTAATAACACATACTTGCAGCAGCCCAAAACTAACACATCTGCATTCAGCCAAAATAGCATTTGTTTACACTTGATCTAATGATATAGTGGATTCATGCCCGGCGCAGTCAGTAGGTGATAAGGATGTGAGGTGCACACATAACAGCAGATCACAAGTCAAGTAAAAATAAACTCCAGGTTTTGGCTCCAAACTATTTTATCTTCAAAAAAGTATGATAAAAAATAATTTAAGGTTGAAATACTGTGCAGTAATTGTCCTGTAACTCTTATCATATATATTTTTCATTAAAGTCTACCGTCTAATATCAAATGCCACATTGGTTATATGATAAAAAAGGATTGATAATGTCGGTACAATATTTAAATGGTAAATTTATCATTTGAATGCACTGGAAGTGTTTGCTATTTTTATACAGAGAAGCTGCCAGTTATATCAATCCATTGTTTTCCTTCTGAAGGTATTTTCACATATCTATTATGTACAATGATAATATAGAATCCAAGTTGAAATAAATACAGATTTTTTTCATGATTAGGATAAAACGTGACCAGTGAAATCTCTTAACTTTGACCCACTTTGTAAGAATGTTTAAAAGTTTTCTTTGTGACATAAAGCCAATTTTGGTAACCATTATTTGTTCAAGTTCTCAAGCTTAATTCAATTCATCTTTATTTATATACCAACAAATCATGACAGATTTCACCTGAAGGCACTTTAACAGTACAGTCCAATTCATTCCAAAGTTGCCCAATTGCTACAAAGCTGATAAAATAACAAAAATAATTATTGCATTACTGAAGAAACCAACAGATTGCATCAAAACCTTTTCTTCAATACAATTCCACATCCTGAACAAGCACTGTGGAAAGGAAACCCCCCCCTTTAACGGGAAGACACCTCTGGTAGACCCAGACTCAGGAGGAACGACCATCTGCCTCGACTTGTTGGGGATTGAGAGGACAGGGAAGAGAACGTTACATGCTGCAGTACAGCTTGGCTGTGATCCAGGACTGTTGTAAATATAGATCACCTGGATTAATGTACAGCTGCTACTACTATTAAGTAGTGAATTTACTACATGAATAAGAATGACAATAGCTTGAAATAGTGTTTATGATCAAATTAAAGCAACAAAGCTACAGCACAGCACCATAGATGGAGTTGCAATAGATTTAACCCTAACTATTAAAATTCAAATCAAAGAGCAAGAAAACATTAAGGCCTATAAATATTCAAGAAAAAAATGTAGTTTAGTATATTAGATTTCCAACACACAACATGTGATGTTTTAGATGAGTATTAATAACGTTTATCTTTATTTCTTGTAGACAGTTATTTGTGAGCATCACATGAAATGAAACATGTGATCCCAAAGTCTTGTTTCCATGTTAGACAAATCCCTGCTCTACAATATTTATATATTTATTTAATATTTAGCACAGCACTTATCCAGTAGAAAAGGTGAGATGTAAAATGTCTCTAGTGGCTCCATCATCATAATTGCTCACAGCTGTCATCACCCAGCATCACTTCACAGTTACAGTGGAACATTTTCACACGGTGTTTCTTGTAGATGATTGAGTAGAAATATGCATCTTCTACAGCCACGTCCTCCTGAGCAGGGTCACAGGTTGTGGAGCCCCAGTTGTCATCAGGTCAGAGATGGGGTACAGCCTGGTCAGGCCACCAGCCTGTAACAGGGCCACACAGAGAAAAACCTCTCTCAGTGCTCACACTATGTGCTACAAACAGTTTAACATCACTAATCGACCTAATATGCATGTTTTTAGACCGTGACAAGAAGAACAACCTCAGGAAAACCAGCACAACCAAACTCCAGACAGAAAGGCTTCATCCAGGATTTGATGAGAGAATCTTCCAGCTGGGAGAACATCAACCTGTCATGTGACCCAGGTCTGGACTAACTCAAGTTAAGTTTTAATGCAGGAGAGCATGAAGCCAACATGTGGGAATAGGGGAGAAATAGAAAATACTCAATTTAGTTTTGTATTGGGTACCAACAGTTTAGTCCTGGTAAAAAATAATACTGTATCCCTAAAGCATTTATGAATTTGTAGTGTATGTGTTCAGATGTGACATCATTTATATTGATATGCATACATAATATTAGTAATAATGTAATAATAGTATTAATACAATAACATGTACAAGTATATACAAGTGTACATTTCTATAAAGGATGATAAAACATAGATATATTTTTAATGTAGTTAGAAAAAGATAAAGAGGTATAACATAATAAAAAATATTTATTTTCTCATATTTCAGCAGCCTGGCTGTTTTATTTAATAAACATGGCTTCACTGCATTTACACTGTAATTGTACAATACTTAAAACAGTTTGTGCTGTAGTATTTAAAGACAAAATCACTATTTGCTATTTCATATTAACAAAGTATAAACAAATGATCACCGTAAGCCTCATCAAATGTTATATAATTGATTCTCACCTATATTTCTCTACTGACCTAAAGTGGGGTGTTTGGTTAAATATATTCACTGACACAAACTCCATGCTACCTGAACAAACTGCATTGAGGAATGTCACTGTATCGTCATAGAGAGTTTATGATGATGTTCGGATGAAAATGCGTCCAGATAGCAGCTGGGAGCTCCATGATGCAGCTGCGGTGCTGTAACCATTCACCATGCCCTCCTTAATCATTTACAAATGTTTACTCTGTGCTGTATGCAGCAAATATGCTCTGACAGTGCGTTTAGGCACACAAGATTGGTCATGTCAGATCAGAGCGTCCACTGTAACATGAGGCCAAACTTCAGTGGTCCGTTAATAATGAAAAACTTCAAACAAGAGGTTAAGGACCTCCTGATGCATGGGCAGTGCATTACCATGTATGTGAGCCTGCTCTACGTCACTCCACCTCTTTTCTGGTTGCTTCCATGCACAACTTTAAGTCTCTGTAGGAAACTATCAAACACCTATCTCTCATCTATCATGATCACTCCCAGGTGACATGCCTAATAGTCCCTCCAGTCTACCACTTTAATCTGACATGTTCAATAAAATCTTAAATAGGTTCCAATGATGGATTTTTTATTAGGACAACACACCTGTGCTGATACGACTGCCGATGTTTATACTGTATTCAGTGGCTGTGATACACGAGGCCATCATTGCACTGATGTTACAGATACAGGAATTTAGACAAATGGAATAACCTACTCACGGTCATTCTGGATGGCTTTCGTTGCTGACCAGATTTCATCTCCTTAAAAGGAGTCATTAACTCCCAGTGACAGAGAAATGAATTCACTCAGTGGTGAGAACAGCTTTTCATTGGCAATCATTAGTGTAGCACTCTATAATCAACCCTTCGTGCTCAATGTTCGTCACCAGGACCTGCTTTTCTGATGCTAAGAGAGAGTGAGGCCACTATCATGAAGGGCAGGATGTGAAAATTGCTCCATAAAACAAAAGTAATACCCAATAAAATAGGAAAGCAACTGGCACTCACCACATAAAAGTGAAAGATTGCTATGGAAGTACAAGGTAAACACGTTGTTATTCATCAGATGCAATCCAAACTGCAACCTTGTAGTGCTGCGTTACCTTAAGACACAGAGGGCTCATCTGTGTATTAAGATGAAATGCTGCTCAATAAAGCAAGTTTCCTGTTATAAGTCCATCATACTGTTAGCAGATGGGGAATAATTCAAAAAGGAGTACCAAGATTAGAGAGAGAGCCGTGTAGTGTTTTTGGCTTTAAAGGTTCTGCAGGAACAGGAACAATCTGTCTTCATTGAAGCTTTGAGTTGATGAGGCAACCTGAAAGGTAATTAAGTTTGATATGTTGCCTGTGCTCCTCAGCCCACGCTTTGAGAGCGTAACAAGCTCCAACAGCAAAAAGCTATGTCTAAGTTCTGGCCTGTCATCTTATATTTTCTGCAGCTGATGATTTTTCACTGTCACAGGCTCCAACTTACAAATTCTATTAGAACCAGACATAATCTAACATTAAAGCTGCTTTCTTCTCCCAAGTTAATTACTCACGGAATGTTTTCTAATCTGAAAAAAAAGAAAAAAAGAAAAAGAAACACATTTCAGTCACTGAATGAGTCAACTACAACGTAGAGCACTAAAAATGGCCAATGGTGCCATATTTTTTCCAAGAAAATTGGTATTTATTTGTTTGAACAAATGGATGAATAGATACAAAAAACAGAATGATGGACAGAAAGACAAAAGCACATTTCCTGGCTTGGAACTGTCAAAAGAAGGTGGAGATTATTTAACACTGAATGACTTTCATGCTTCAACCTGGACATGGAAATGCAGGAGGTCTGCCGTAATATTTGGGTGTTGGATTAACAGTTTGACAAAGATTTCAATGTTCGAAGCTTGTGGGAACTGCTGTATTTGCAACAATGAAGTAGATGATAATATTTTATTGAAACTTAAAATACGAGTCAATTCAACTAAATTAAAGCTGCCAGGAATTCATTTTCAATTAATTTGCTATTGCCTGTGTGCTACTGACATCCATCCATCCATCCATTTTCATACCTGCTTCATCCGTTGCAGGGTCATGACGGTCTGCTGGAACCTATCCTGACTCATTACAGGCGAGAGGGTTCACCCTGGACAGTCGCCACATACAGAGACAAACAACCATGCATGCTCACACTGCTCAATTTAGAATGGCAATTTAGGGCAATTTAGAATCATCAATCAGCCTACCATGCATGTTTTTAGACTGTGGGAGGAACCCGGAGTACTTGGAGGGAACCCATGCAAGCTTGTGGAGAACATGTAAACTCCACACTAAAAGTGTCCCACCAGGCCGGGGAATCGAACCAGGAACCTTCTGTGGTACCAACAGTGTAGTGGGTTAGTGTACTTTTGTCATATTTTCCAAAATAACCACTATTTTCTGATAGTATTACATAAATTAAGGAATAACCAATTCACTTTTTTGGCACCACCTGCAGTTTGCAGTGCAGTTTACAACTTTCCACCGCTCCCATCGCAGCTCCTCCAATCCGAGCTATGGAGCATGTTTAGAGTCAGTCACAGTCACAGTCCCACACACTTCAGACAAATCCCGGCCCCATCCTCTCCAACTCAAGTAAAAATCTCCATGCCACTGCTTGATGAAGACTTGGTGTGAAAAAGGTTGGACAAGGGTTATCATTTATAAAAGATATTTACTTCTATTTGTTAAATTATCGATTTATTCTCATGTTGTTCTGAAGCCCCTGGTTTTTGTAGTAATGTAACTTTCTCGCGCTCACATACTACAGCTCAGATGCACACCTCAAGTAGAAATTTGCATGCCACTGCTCGATGAAGACTTGGTGGGGGGAGCATGGTGCAGTCTTTGACAGCAGAGGGAGGGAGGAGCGAGACAGTTCTGGAGACGTTGGGATGAACATTGTATTCTTTTAAACGTGCTAGCCAGTCACTGGATTTTTGGGAAGTCCCTGACAGCAGCTTTAAGATAGTCAGCTTTGGAACAATATTTACTTATTTTTTTCAGTTCATTGGGCTTGTTCAGTATCAGTAGATTCATTACAATATGAAGTCTACAGGGACATATTTTGCTATTTTAATTGATCATTCTGAATTGCCCGTAGGTGTGACTGTGAGTGTGCTTGTTTGTCTGTCTTCGTATGAGGCCCTGCGATGGACTGGCAACCTGTCCAGGTGGACCCCTGCCTTTCACCTGCTATGTGTCAGGATAGGCTCCGACAGACCCCCGTGACCCTGAGAAGGAGTAGACGGGTATAGATAATGGATGGATGAGATTAGCCGCAATGATTTGCCACAAAGTGAGGGGTTTTATTGGATCTGTGTATTTTTAAGGGGAAATATTGATGTGATAGGATAAGCAGGTGAAATGGACACATGGTAAAAAGATATGGTGATAGACACTGTATATGGTAATCATGAAGTAACACTTTACATTTCACAATTTCAAAATTGTAAAAACAATGTAGATTTATCCATTTAACTAGCAGGGCTAGTAAATAATGTAAAATGTACATTTTTTTGTCATATAAAGAATTGAGCAACAACAAAATCTAACATTAATGTTCTGGGTCTCTGGAAAGCACCTAGAGACAACTTGTGTTGTAATAGATGCTATATAAAGGAATTGAATTGAAACATGGAATTGAATTGAATGTCATTTATTTTGGCTTGCAAAACCTAACATTTAAAACACAATGTGAAAAAAAATGTGAGTTCATGTAGTAGTACCTCTAAATGATTCCCAAGATACCATATGTAGATGTTTAAACTAAAATCAGTGGAAAAATATAAACATCCCAGCAGGCTTACAGTCCAGGATTTGACTTGAGTCTTACTCAAGCTGCCCTTAATTGCGGTGGATATTTTAGCTGTAATCAGAGGAACTATCCGGTAAACCGGATGACAGTAGTAGAGAGAGCAGCAGACATCAAAGTGCTGAGTAAGAGGAAGAAACGACGATGAAGAATGTGAAGACACTGCAGTGGGCTAAGCAAATGTTATTTTCGTTGTTGTGAGAAGTTTCCTTAATGTTGCCCCAAGTTATTTTTTGACTAAAAGTTCATAATCTTTCATTTAGGGGATGAAGATGCAGTATAGTAGCTTGATAGTGTTTGCTTGGGATGTCAGGCTTTAGGGCCTGACAACATATTTTCACAGGTGCCAGAATTACTTAAAACCTTTACTCCAAAGAAAAACGAATTGATAAATAAGCTTAAATATGCTCATGTGAATTATTTTAATTCAAATAATAAAAACCATAAAAAGATTTGACTTGGACATGACATCTTTTAAGCCAGTTACTCCGTTAGGATTAAACAGGCTTTGTTTACTTCTTGAAACATAACATTTCTCTCCAAAAATATTTTATCTTTTTAAATAATCAACAGGTAATGCTGCAATATACTGTGATCATTTGTCTACTAGCTGATATTATAATCTCATTCTCTTGAAATTTATCCCTTATTAGGAATGTGGCTCACTGTAATATGACATGTATTTACACTGAGGCAAACGATGCTTTAATATGTTAAAATCTTTATTTTTACTGCCATAATCACTGCAACTCTGATTACACTGTTGGGTTAAATAAAATCTCTGTGTTTCACTGTGAAACAACTTCATATAATCATATTACTGAAAACATTCAGTAATAATAATAAATTGGGTTTAACAGAAGGAAGGTCCATGATTGTGAAGTTGCGTTTACAAATCTGTAGGTTATTAGTATGCTAACTTATTAGTATATTAATGCCAATATTTCCTTTCATTATAATAAACATTTTTCTTTAAGTGCTTTAAATGAAATGCAACAGACATGAGCAGCACGAGTAATTCTGTCTTAAAGCAGAGAACTTAAGTCTATTCAAGAACCTTGGCAACAGAATCTTCACAACTGGGTTAGCTCAGTGCCGATGCTTTCTGCACAATGACTGAGAAATTAGGTTTTAAGCCTGAAGTGCTGCAAACATCTTAGAATGACGAGATGGCAAGAGAAAAAGAAATAATGGAGATATAATGAGCATATCTCCATCCCCGTGTCCACACTGCAACATGCGCACATTTATTTCTTTATAAATGTGACACTTGAGAAAGTTTTTGACAACCATGTCAAAAGCCTGAGGTCCTTCATCTGCCCAGCACTGGTGTACAGTCATTAAGTCCCAGCAACACACCCGAAGGCTTATGCAGCCCATCCCTTCTCTATATGCAAAGCAGTGATTACTGGACAGGTTGTAAATTGAGTTATTTTCTCCATCTTATGGAGAACTGCTCAGTTGTGGAAAGGTGATTTGAGTGGCCCACAATTATTGAGCCTGAGAGAAAAATTGTGCTCTTCACTCTGCCAAAGCCCAACTGGTTCCAACTTTTAGATGATGGGCAATCAAGGCTGGATCAAAGAAGTGATTGAATTTTGGTTTCAAACCCTATTGCTGTTTTGTATTTGATTGCTTATGCAAAGTGGTTTGATGAGTGCATGTGTCTGTCTATGTGTGTGTGTGTTTTTTTTTGTCCTTTTTCTTTTTTAATTTGCTTTTCTCTGATTGGCCCATGCAGGCCAATTCTCCCTGTTGTATGTCTCTGCTCCCCTCGGTGACTCTTGTTTGTCATTGTTCTGCTGCTTTGATCAGCCTCAGTCAATCTTCCTTGCTTTCACTGCCAGCCATCACAGATTGGCTGGACTTTGTGACACAGAGCCAAATTCAGAGACGGCTCTCCTTCACAAGCAAATAAACGCAGAGATGACCCTAAATGAGGTGGTGTTGTCATTATGTCTGGAATGACGACCATATGGGTCCATATGGCAGTGCTTGTCTGAAGCGCCATATGTTATCAGTGCAAACAGGCTGTAGCACTCATTTGAATAATATTGGTATCCAAACCCAGGCGCCGTGATTTTGAATTCCTTCACAGTGCTTTAAAAGCTTTTTCACTCCCCTGGAAATGACTAAGCTTGTGAATTTCACAAGTGTGGCCTATCTGAGTGTGGAGGATCACTCTCACATTCACTCTTTTCTGTGTAGTTTGTATTTTATTTCAAGTAGCCATATGTGCCACATGCTTCTCTTGATTAGTTTATGTCTTGGTTGTGTTTGTAAATGTTCTGCGCTTATTCATACAAAGAATGTAGGAAAACCAGCGTATGCTACCAGAGAAAGGGAGCATCAAAAGAAAGCAACTACCCTGTCTTACTTTCACATTGTTTATTTGACTAAGTGGCTGCACGAGTTCCTTCAGAACAGCGCAGACTGATGAAAATTGTTTGCAGACCTGACTTCTCCTCAGCTGAACCCCACCCCTCCTATCCAGCCTTTGTCAGCTAGTGTTAGGGATACCCACCAGCAGCTGCATGCCCCCCCCCCCCCCATTACGCCCCTCCCCATCTCAAAATAAGACCTTTATCTTAAAGCAAAACACCAGGACATATTCAACTCCCTTGAGGTTGGAAGAAGGTAGAAATAGCAATTATGTGTCTACAGTTTATTTACTGCAGCTTTTGCAGAGTCTCTTAGGTGGAAATAATATAAAAGGAATGTGCTATGCAGCTTGAAAGATCCTATTTTTGCAGTCGGGCAGTATACCTTGATGAAGGTGAAACAGGGTTTGCCTAAATCACTTATGGCATCCCACTCCATCAAAGACAATTTACCATGTATCGAACACATATGGAATAGTGTTGTTTTATGACACATGATAGTGGATGGATTATTATAATCAAACTAAAATATGAAAAAAGAAAAAAAAAAAGGTTGACTGGAATATTATAAAATCATTATCAGTCACATAAGGTCCTCAAGCATGATGTCTGACTCGGTTAGATACTAAGTTACATGGCACCGCCACACTGATCGGAATAAAGTTGCTCTACTTTTCCAAGATTCCTCTGTAAGGCTTCACACATTTGATAAATACGCCCAAATTTAGGGTGCTTCCCAATAAAGCCTTGAGATAATGTACAACTGAGACTCCCGCCTTGTGAGCCGACTTTGCGTTGGCTCCTCCCACACGTGAATGGTGTAGTCTCACAAAAATGCATGAAGTGAGTATAATTTGTAGACGTTACACTATATGGCCATGGAAGAGGTAAGTAATGAGTAAAAAAATACAACCCAACAACAAACATGGAAGTTTGCAGTCCTGTCCTCAACTGTCTGAAACAAAGAAAACCTGTTCGTGCCCCAGCTGTCAATCAGACCAGCCTGATTGTTTGCCACAGTGATGAATCCCACCCCAAGAGGTGGGGATGATGGCACCTAAAGTGAAAGCGCTGATGATTCATTATAGTAACCTTAAGTGTTTTATGATGTATTAATATATTTTTCTAATCATAATAATATTTTATTGTTAAAGTAATATGCCCCAATTTGTCCTTCCAGTGAGACAAGTAAATTTCACTATGACAAATGTTACTTCCTTAAGAATTGTTCATTCATTTATAATTGGTAGTATTTTCAGGGAAATGGGACATAATTCCATTGCAGTCAAAGTTACCACTATGTTAAAGAAGTTTTCTGTTTTTAAAATACTGTATTTCTATGATATGTAGTATATACATATTCCACAAGTCATAGTCTTCTTTTCCTGAACTTATACTGGATTGAATGGATCAAAGATTTATTTATTTTTTTGTTTCTTAGCAAAATACATTATCAACCTTTGGTAAGTTTGCAAAAAAAAAAAAGTTCGTGACTTTCTTGTTTTCTGGTTTTAAAAGAAAGAAAAAAGTGCTGTGACACCATGTTAATATAAAATGCCTTATCTTATTTTGCAGAAAATAAACTCTCTCTTTAAGGCAGCATTATTGTACAGTATCTTTCCTGAAGGCACAGCATTGCAGATTTATACCATCAACCAAGTCTGTGACCACCATTTCAACTTAAATAAATCCCCAGCAGCCCTTTGACTACAAACTTTACCCTTTAAAAAATATCATTGGTTCTTCTGACAAAGTTGTCACAGGTCAAGTTGTATTTCAAATGGTTACTGAGGCAGGTTCACACTGGAGGTGAAATTAAAGGGCAAACCAGCAGAGCATTGAAGAAGAGCTGTGAAACCAAACTTAGAGTATTGCTTCACAGCTGTCATGTGAAGGGACATAAAGTACACTCTCTGTCTCCCTCAAAAGGGCTGCTGGAGGTAAATAATTCAGAAAGCAGGTCCAGGTATACATTGGTGGGAGTTTTGCACGGTCTGACTCCCTCTGTGTGTTTTGGTCCTGTCTCAAATAAAATATGAAAAAAAGAGTGCACACCATTCCCTGGTATAAAATTGGAATTTTCTTTGTGCCTTGTAACAGACTTTGTAAGGAGAGCTGCATAGTTTGATGGGGTCTTGTTGAGGTAAGTCTAGAGGCCTTAAGGTGAAACTGAAAAGAATGAGAACAACAGCAGAGCAACATCTTTTTCTCTCTCCGACTGGTTCTACATGCCACATGGTTGGGAGACACTATTGAAAGGAATAGCTCAGATATGATGCAAATTTAAATCAGATTTAGTCTTCTTTTTAATTTTGGACTGTTTTTATTTTTCTGTTTAATAAGTAGCTTTTGTCATGATTCTCAATTTATACAGCTATTTTTTTTTCGTCTTCAAAACAGAAACCTTTAAATATAAATCTCAGTGTTCTGGAGCTTGGCTATAAACCCTAAATCTTATGGCCTTTAAAAACCCAGGACTAATAAAACAAGTTGTATGAAGTATTGCTTGAGTCTTAATATAAAAAGCATCTGGATTACCACAAGCCCACTGATGACCAGGGAAAGGAAAAGTGGTTAAAAAAAACAAAACAGTTTGAGTACAACATTATGTGGAAGCACTGTTACCGTATATAACCATATTTGGAGACGAGTACATAATCCTAACTAATGAGGAGATCATAAATGCAGCAAACAGGGAGATAGTCTACGGTCCAGAGGTGACCTCTCTATGCAACAAATCTCAGTCCATTATTCCAAAAGCACTTGAAACTACTCTACCAAATCAAAATTGAATTTTCTCCAGTCTTACACTCTCCATATCAGCAGCAATGCATTACCTCTGCAAGGTCAGTGATGCCATGTAGTTCAGGCCTCCAATGATTTACTTCAGTGTGATTTTATTTTGGCAGTCCGATTCGTTGACTTCAGAGACTGACCAAATGTTAAACACTGAATATTATTAAACTCTTGTAAGTGCTAATCCTGTTCGTCCATGGGTATTTTTCCCCATCCCATTTACTGGACATTCAGCTAAATATACAGTTTTAGTAAAGGGACTTTAGAACCAAGAGAAAAAACAGTTGTAGACATATGGTGCCTGATAGACAGCTGTTAACATGACTTGCTCCTGCGTATCCATCTTCCTCAGCAAGAGGCTTTAAACACAATACAAGAAGTGTGATACTTCTAATGTGTAATAAGATTCACATGAGCCCGTGGAAGAAATTCAAATATAAAGTAAAACAGCTGGACATCAAACAATCTCATTTTCCAGGGGTTATGTTTCATTTTACATGTCTTTCAACAGGTTTGAGGACAGATGACAGATGAATGGTTTTTGAGAGATAAAACAGAGTTTTAGACACACACACACACACACACACACACACACACACACACACACACACACACACACACACACACACACACACACACACACACACACACACACACACACAGACAAAACATATGAAAAATTTATAAATCAAATTAACACAAACGTTTAAGAAGTATATTTTGCTCAAAATTACAACAAAACAAAACAAAAAAATGTTTAAAGCTTTAAAAAAATCTCCAAATAATGTATTTCTTCTCTTTCTCCTCAACATTATCATGCCCACACAATTTAGATAGTTGCTCAGCCTGTGGCTAAATACAACAGCATCTTTGTACTTTGATATAATGTAAATTTAAAAAAATACACAAGAGGAAAATCTGCTTTGAATAATCATCATGATGACAAAATAAACAGAATGATAAATGAGAGACTGATGGATTCCCTTGTGTATTGGGGGAGGAGGATCCTTTTCATGCCTGACCATGTGTTGAGTGTGTGTCTTTAATTAGGAGAGGGTGGATTTAACCGATAGAGGCCAGAATGGGAAAAGACATAGGTGTCATTAGGATAATCAAAGCTCCAAATGACGTTTTGATGCAGTGTGTCGGACAGGTGTAGTGGCAAGATAGGGGACAGAGAGGTTCCTCCACCGTGCTCCAGCTGTGTTTACACTCTTTGTGTGGAACAAAGGGGCCTTGTCATATTCACCATGATTGATGCAGCTGCAGAAGAATAGCTATGAAACACTGGTGAAGGACTAACACCAGCAAACTTGTTTTTGTGTGCCACCGCTTTTTGCCCTGCACACTCGTCAGCAGAGCACTGAGGAGCAATGCATCGCTTCTCATAGTTCTGGTTCCTCGTCAGTGAAGTCAGTTTTACATCTCTGGGACTTAATTACCACCACATCACACTTTTCTTCCAACATGTCCTTCACAGTCATCCTTCGCAAGCGACCTCCCAGCCCTGCTTTGGAAAATCACACCGCTCAAAGCATGTCAGCGTGTTTGTGATAGTCTTGCATCATCTTGAATTGCTAATGGGCAGAGATGTTCTGAAAAGGAATCATGTCATCATACCTGACAAGGAAGTGTATTTAAAAAGAAAAGAAAAAAAAGGAAGCCAGTAATGTTGCTCTTGACTGATCAGTCTGCAGATCTCATCCTCCTAAAACATGAAGCAGCTCGGTTTCGTTCCGAAGGCCTCCGGATGAGCAGCCAGTTTGGGCTGATTTGGAGAACAATGAAGTGGATGTGCTGTTGTATGGAGTGAATAATGAGGTTGTGTGCTTCTGAGAGCGCCCCCTCTCCCTCCCTCTCCCTCCCTCTCACTCCCTCCCTCCCTTTCCTCACAAAGACACCATCCCCCATCCTCCCCCCCCCCTCCTTGCTGGAGCTGATATATGCATAAGCAACACTTTCATGGGTGCCAAGTATCGCTAGGTTAGAGGCGGGGCATACTCTCCACGTTTATGCTGTCATTACTTACATCACAATATTTATGCAGTTAGTATGAAACCTTTGGCTTAAAAACACCTCGGTGTGGTTACTGGTTAAACAGCATATTTTAGCCTACGTGATTTTTGTTTGGCTTTTGTATGTTGTCACAGTGTGTGTTGACTACTCAGAGCCTGTCAAAGGCAATCTTACCCTTTCTGGTGCAATAGTGGTACACTAGCCCATGGCTTCTGACTGAGAAAGGGCATTCTTTCTGTTTTAATGGTTGCCAAACCACATAGGGAATATGATTCATGTAGAGCAAAGCATAGTTATAGCAGAATGTTGTCTCTCTCCAGCGCTGAAATACCATGGCCTTGACTTGATTCCCATGGCTATAATTAGATGGTGTGGTTCTGAACCCAAGGTGAATCGCCGTCTTAAACATCTCATTCTCCAGCTGGATAAAAAGCTTCGCTTCTTTCCACCCATCTCAGTTCATTTGGTAATGATTAAAATCAGCACAGAAAAAAAAGTCTTGCTGTGTTATTGTTGCGTGATGCTCAGGGGCTCGGTGAACATGTTTTTTTTTTGTGAGACCACAACATAATTCAATGATATGCAGAGGAGCTCTGATTCCCCCGCAAACCAAGATCTTAATCAAACTAATGATTGGCCATTAATGAGCGCAGTCTTTCACATATCTCTGTGCCAGTATTAATAAACTGTTGGGCGTGTTGTTGAACCCCATCCAAATATTATTATATTCAAATGTTAATATTCATTGTAGGTCTGTCCTAGTGCATATTAAAAGTAAGGTCAATGTCAAAGCTTCGTTGCACACAAATGCAAATGTTTCCATGCATAACAGCATCAGCGCTCATGATTAGATGCATAAGTCAGCCAAACAGCCAACATAAGTAGAGATCCCAAAAGGATGTTTCTGTCATGTTGAGAGTCTTCGTTTCAAAATGCACTCTTTGTATTTGTATTAAGCCTGACACATGTCAATACTATGTATATATTATCTTTTAACTAATAAGATTTGTGTGTTTGCATGTGTGTTTGTGTATCTGTGTTTGAGAGAGAGTGAAAGAGTGATTAAAAGAAAATGAAAAGAAAGCACTGTATGAATAGTATACTTATTCAACTGCTTGGAGATTTAAAAAGGGGATTACAAGCTTTCCCTCCAGAGATGAATTTGCTCCATTTAAACAAAACTCAGCTCACATCCTGGAGGTAGGCCTGCACAGCACCGATCAGCTGTTTAAGGTGCAGTTTATGGAGGCTTAAAAAGTCTTTAATTGACGCTGTCTCCCAGAGTTATGCAGAGGGTCTCCAGAGTAATCAGTATGCATTAAATCTTATCTCTCTTTGTGAATATTAGCCTTTTGATAAAAGACAAGGAAAACAAAAAAAGAGCTGCAAGTCCCTGTTCCAAACACTGCGATTTAAAAACGAAAGAAAAAAGGTTTGTGCTGGCACAAATACGTTTGGGCTCAGGTATAATTACCTACAGCATGTTTGTTAAACATTGAGTTATTACTTATGCCGAGATTAAATCACATACTTTGTGTTATTCTTTCATATTGGTAGGAGAGATGTATTTTCCATAAATGAAACATTTCACATAGTCTTTCTTCCTTCCCCCTGCATGCACATGAATACTGTTATGACTGTGTTTTACTTGAAGAGCTCAGAGAGAATGAATCTGTGATTAATAGAAGAATAATGGAAGTGTAATAGAAATTACATTTTGCACATTCATAATCCGCTTCCCCTCTCTTTGTTCAAATATAAATGCTTCAGGCTCCAATTTTCGTTTTCACTTTGAATAATGAGACGGTAAATTGAAGTGCATGGCAGGATACGAGAGAGAGAACTTTCAAGTTCAACTGAAATGTGTTCTGACCTTGGTCTTTTTTATAGTCAAAAATTCATCTGATACAGTCAGAGAGTGATTCAAATGCAAACCAGAAATGCAGTATGATCAAAGTTAAATTGCAATTTGACTTCTGTAAGCCGCTGCATCTCTGTCACTGGTAGCTGATATGTGCAGTACATACTGCTGCTGGCAAGATAAGGCTGAAAATATGTGTGTGATCCATCATCCAGTGTACATAATAATCAGCTCTTTTTCTCCTCGTGCTCACTGCTGATGCATGCAGACGATGACTTTGTGCTGTGTCTTAAAGGGGGGATTTCCACCCATAGGAATCAGATGGAGTATTGCGTGTCAATCATGTCCCAAGAGACTTTAAGAACTAATGTGGAAAATAGAAGCTGCAACCCATTTTGAATTTACTGAAGGATTCAATTTAAATGTGAGAGAGATCTGTGATGGACATGCTTGAAAACCATTCTGGACCCACAAAATAAACTTCTCACCCTTTAAAGTCAAAATGTATCATATATGCAGGATTAATTACTTCAGTTCCAGTAAATATTACTTGGAACAGGGATGAATGGGAATGCGACAATAAAATACAGTATTTGCATTCCGTCGGTGGCACTTCAAGGTCTGAATTGCATGAGGATTGCATTTCACCTTTCCCCTTATATACAGCAGCTTGATTCATTTAGGCATATCCATGTTGAATATGACCTGCTGAAGTTCATGCAGAGCATCAAAAAGTTGACTGAAGTGACTTTAACCATGACATGGTCTGGGTATTTCAGAAACTGCTCATCTGCTGAGGTTTTTTATGCACACTATCTCCAGGTTTTGCAGAAAATGGTTTGAAAAATAGAAAATATCCAACAAATAGAAGTATATGGGTGAAAATGCCTTTTTGATGCCCAATGTCAAATGAGTATGGCCACACTCCTTTGAGTTTGGGAGAAATGATCTCAAATAACCACTTGTTACAACATGACCAGAAGACCATCACTGAATGCACAGCATGTTAAAGCTTGAAGCAGATGCGCTACAGCAGCCGAAAACCATACCTCGACCATTGCTGTTGGCTGATGTCAGAATTAAAGTTGGTCAATAGAAAACTAAAAAAATATTGTGTGGTCTGATGAGTCTTGGTTTCTGCCATGACAGGTAAGGTATGTCCAGTAAGGTCAGATTCTGGCATCAAAAACAACTAAGCCTGGATCTTTGGTGTCCTTAAAGGTAGGATGTGATGGTGTCAGGGATATTTTAGGTTTCTTAGAACCAGCTGAGTTTCGTTTAAAAGCCACAGCCTACACACAGAACACACACTGCTGCTAAACCTGGTTTTACAAGTCTACAGTTATTAAATCATGAGGTGTACTTTATTTTTCCACACACTCCCTGTCCGTTGCATTTTGGCTTAGTTAAATGCAGTATGTTAGTTTAATATGTCATGTGTTGTTCATTTAAAATGGTATTTACCTTATTTTAAGGCCCGGCGAGGACCAGTGGATTTTTTTGTTCATGTTCTGATCTATAAAACCTTAAAAAATAAAATTTAACTGGCACTCACTCTACTTTGCAGGGAGCTGCTACACACAGAAAATGTAGATCTGACCCCCATCTCCACTCACAAATTCATTTTGAGTGCTTTGAAGCAGCAGTGCTGTTTATATTCCCAGCAGTAATAGTTTTTCACAGACTTCATTTATGTAGTGAAATGGTATTATCTGAAGAAGTTATTTTATGAACAACACATAATTTAACTATCTCCCAGGGCTGCGCTCAGTAATCTTCCTAACCCTGAACAGTATGAATACAATTTGAGTTGTTTTTATTTTGATTCGTTTCTGATATGAATTGCCTGTACCGAAGTATTCATTCTTCATTGTGAGATGTATTTTTGAGATAAACTAAATCAAGTAACAAAAGAGTTTTTGGCTACAGAACATTGGATTTACTGCTCGAGTAATGGGTACCATAAATTCTGACTTACATGCAGCAGTGACAAATGGTACATCAGACAGGAAATTTCCTTTGGGACTATCCTCCTTGTCCAGAAGCAGTGTCTACATGAAACTAGTATTTACTCTGCTAAGTGAAAAGGTAGGCTGACAGAAGAAAGATATAGAGCAAGATGTTTTTTTCATGACAAACACACCACAATTGCAGCTATAGTATATCACTGGTAGATCTGTTCATGAGTGTTAATACTGGGACGGGAGCAAGACTGCATCTTGAATTTCAAACTGAATGTGATGTTTCAAGAATGTGAAACAGACATGTTGATATAAGAATGAAACTAGTTTACCACTCTCCTCTCTCTGTTCTTCATTCTCTCTTTCTGATCTCCCTTTTCCTGTTCTACCTGGCTGGTCCTCAGCAGGAGGGTCCCCCCTTATGTTCCAGTTCCTGATCAAGGTTTCTTCCCTCTTAAAGGAGAGTTTTTCCTTTCCACTGTTTGGCTTAAGGTTTTTCTTCCACTAGGGGAGTTTTTACCTGCCATTGCTGATGTAATAATTGCTCGGGGGTCATGTTCTTGGTCTCTGGAAAGCGCCTAGAGACAACTTGTGTTGTAATAGACGCTATATAAATAAAATTGAATTGAATTAAAATTGAATTGAATTAATTTAAACCACAGAGATCAAAACTGGCTTACATTTCTTTATAATGACACAGCACAAGCAGAACAGTTAATCTTTGGTATCGTGAAATATGTGTCCTTCATTTAAATTAGATTCTACAGTCTGTAATTGTAACAGTTCACTGCTAGTCTAGTCTTTAAACTTAGTAGTTGTACTTGCTTATATAAACTTTCGGAGTGTCTTTAGGGAGGCGGTGAGACGAGGCCTGATCATGCTTAGCCACACAATCCTTTATTCTTGTTACACGAAGTGACACACTGAACATTGAAATGCACAGCAAAATACGAATCAGAGTTTAGGGTACAATTTCAACAAAAGCTGCAATTTGCTGATTTTGAGCATTCGGGTTTGTGTTCATAAAATGCCAATGAGGAAAGACATCAGCAGTGATCTTAGAGAAGCAGTGTTGCTGCACATTAATCTGTAAAGGGTTAAAAGCATATTTTCACCCAATTTGAAGTCCATCATTCAACAGGGAGAGAGATTATTCCCAAGAAGAACACATACGAAAGATTTAAAAATGTTCTAAGGGATGGACATCCCAGCAAGTACATCTGAAGAAGCGACTGTGCGCAGTGTTAAAAGAAACTGATGAAGAGAATTTGTGACACAAGTATGGCTCGTGTGAAGGGAGGAAGTGTCGTCTCCTCAACAATCATGACATCACAGCTTAGCTTTACAAAGTTGTATCTGAATAAGTGGACGGACAAGTCCAAACTGGAAATGCTTTTGCCAGATTTGGAGAAAACCAAACATGACGTTCTATAACAACTTAAACACTTTATTGTGTATCAACTGTGAAGCACATTGGTGGCAGGGTGATGGTTTGCAGCCACAGGCCCCTGGACACCTTGAGTGTCAACACCTGTCAACCATAAGCTCATCTATATACCAGACTATGGTGAAGTTCATATGACTTTAGAGATGAGACTAAAGTGAAACCGTATGACTGGCAGCTAAAGCTTGGTGGAAACTGAATCATGCAACAGTAGTGTTATCTGAAACACACTAGCAGATCTGCAACAGAATGGCTGAAAAAGAACAATAATTGGTTGCAATAGACCAAAGTCCAGACCTGATCCGATTTAAAATACAATGTTTTCACCTTGAGAAGGCTGGTTATAAGAAAATCCACACTATTCTCAATGAACTAAAGCAACGTGCAAGTGGATTGCAATTTATCCACAAGGTGGTTCTCTAACCTACTGAATCAGGGGGTGCACTTAGTTTTTTACACACTTTAAAAACTAATGATGACACAGTGGGTTATGTCATGTTTTTTTCTTTCTTTTTTTCTTTCCTTCTTGTTTTAAACAAACGTTGCATTTTCATAAGACCTAAAAAGGACCAAAAACACCTTTGAAATAAAAGTAGGTTTACCCCCACCCCACAATAACTACAAAGACTACTTGATTAAAGAAATCAATTTAATGAAAAGCAACAACAACGAAGCAAAATAAACACAAGGCCAAAATGCAACAGTGAGGTCTGAGTAAAGCAGACTGAAAAGAAATGCAAAGTGACCACGTCCAGATGCAAAACCACTGCATTAAGACACACAAAATGATTCAATGCGACTACACAACCACAAAGCCCCAGAAAGAAATGCAACCTGAAAAAGACACACAAGATTAAAAAACATAAATTTAAAAACAATCCCAAAGAGAAGAAGCATGATCATTGCCAGACAAAGAATATCTGCAGTAACATCAGCCTTTCAGGTTTGGGTGTTTTATTAAAGACCAATGCTCATCACCCTTGTGTGTGGCGAAATCTATTTGACAGACCTAACAAACCTAGTTACACTTGATGAGATCTAATTACACAACCATTTTTGGGGGAGGGATTTAATGAACAAAAATTAGGTCTTTAAATAATGTCTTCTACTACGATTAAATCCAGCCTCTGGATGGTTGGAAGGCCAATAAAACTGTAGGTTTTATTTAACTGATCAAATACTCTCCAGTAATCCTCAGCGTTTGTCTCTGACCCAGTTCTGTTGTTACCCGTAAAGCAAAGAAAAGTATGACTTAACCATAAGTGTAATCCTTCCTCTTACATTTGCTGTGTTCATAGCATATTTGTGTTCTTAAGCAAATCCTGTCCAAACTAAGAAGCCCTGTTTCACTTTGCAGCCTTGATTATTTCAGGCGGGCGAGTCAGGAGGAGAAAGTTGACCTATTTCCCTGCATCAGATTTGCATCATCGCGGGAGTGGTTTTACGGTACATTTAGCATGGCTACTGACAGACAAAAATACGTCTGTTTCTGGAGAGACAGGAAACATTGTTTGTTTGGCTCAATGTGTTTATCTGTTTGTTGTACTGAGGGTATTGTTTCCTCAGAGACAGTCAGACAAAATCAACTGACGAACATTTTATATTCCCCCCGTTCTGGCAAACATTTCAGCATCTTAGTTTCTTACTCCAGGAGGACAGTTGATGCAACCCAAAATGAAAGTGTCTGTGAAATTTTAAAGTTGCATTTGAGTTCATGTTTGGCTTCAGATGCTCCTGGGGCAACATGGGAAATGTGTTAGCAACCGACTCACTTCAGTATTACCGTTTTCATAATGTTATTCCACTTTTTTATGAGACTGTTGACCTGACAGGGCCATGATGGAAAATGTGAAGCCTCCAGGGTGAGATCGCCTTGCATAAGCACATTTCCCATTAGAACAGCACTGAGGGGCAAGTGGAATTTGAACGAGTCTCCTGTCCACATACAATACAACTGGTGCTGGAAAACATGGAAAATGGCACAACCAGAATGGTCAATAAGGCATCAAAATGAATACCACTGTTTCCATGGTTTGCATGCACAAACAGGCAAACAAACAAAATGTCTAAAATGATGCCAAACTAGCTGTAAGAAAAATAACAGCATGATCACTGGTTGTGTTTTATTTTGAAATGGAAACATGAACACTGCGCAGCGCCTCTTTCTAGCCCACTCTGTTCATACCATCATGGTTAATTGAACAGAATGGTTTAGTATGCAATTAATTATGATGTGCTGAGATGATGTATGGAGCTGACAGGGCATTGTGGGTAATAATAGGAGAGATTTATTTACTGGCTCTGTGTAGGCTCTTCTCAACCCTGCAAAATTAATACAGTTCCTCTGATTCAAATTATGGAAGAAAATAGGAAGGAAATTGTGTCAGACGCATACATATACAATTCACTCGGGATCACACTTGCACACACTCAAAGGCAAATAAATGGATTAACAGGCCCACATACATACACACACACTCTATCACACACTTAACACACAGGGAATCAATATTGTTCTTGTAGGAAAATTGTAAATGTAAAACGGCAGAAATGAATCATGCTAATGGCATTGCTGACAGTTGTGTTCAATATTATGATTTCAAACCCCCCAAAGATTGATTACATAACCTCATTTTTATTTACTTGGTGAAAGGAAATATACAGTATTACTCTGCAGTGATTTGGGATAAACATAGACTTCTAGAAAAATGATATAGTTAAGTCAAGCAGAATGAGATGCACCAAAACAGCAGTATGGTTAGTTAGAGACTTTTCATACGAAAACGCAATCACGGGTTGCCAAATAAATAACCTTAGAAATCCTATACCTTTAATATAATGTTTACAGTAATACTTTTTGACGAAACTAGATCAAATGTGCTGTCATTAACTGGATGCACCAAACTATCCTTTTTGGCCATTTTCAATGTTTCTGCTGTCCCTGATAGATTTGTTTAGTTTTCCCAGCATAATGACAGGCTGCTTTGCTTGCATTCAGAGTTCATTTGACCACATGTTGACGTTTCACAGCATCAGTAAGTGCAAATGTCCTACTTGGAATTCACTTCAGACCTGTTACCTGCCTAGTTAGTTGTTTAAGAAATTAAAAATGAATACTCCACATCGCTCCATGAAACCACTTTTGGGCCAGTTGTCAAAATGATATTTGGGGTATTTGGGAAGTAACATACATTTTTACATACCGTATTTTCCGCACGATTAGGCGCACCTAAACGCCTTCAATCGTTTCAAAAGCTGATCATGCGCCTAATAATACAATGCGCCTTGTATATGGCCCAGTATTAAAACGCATACAGGTCTCAGTTACGGTAAGCAGCCGCGACTCGATTTTCCCTCGTAATAGTGCGCAGTGCATGCTGGGATACCGGGAAACTGGCGTTTCATTTCCATTTTAATAATGCGCTCCACTTCTGCTAAGACGCTGTCACCTGTTTGGTTCAGCGCTGTTGTGTCTGTGTGAACACAGATCCTTTCTGCAGTGAGGATGTCACACACACTCTCTCTCTGTGCGTGACTAGCGTTCTATTGTCAGGAAATATCACAGAGTGTGGCATCGTTTCATACAGCGATGATCTTTGTAAGAGTCAAAATCTCTGCGGAAACAGCCCAAGCAGCTAAAGCTCTAAGTTACAGTGTGATCGTTATTTTAACACTGTGATTTCCAGCGGAATTATTTCTTACATATCGTGTTAAGGAATATAAGTTAAGATTTATCTGAGAGCCAGATGCAGTCGTCAAAAGAGCCACATGTGACTCGCGAGCCATAAGTCCCCGACCCCTGATCTAATGGATGCGTTATGCATCTAATGGATGCATAACGCACCGTAACTCCAGCCTCTACTTTAGCGCCTTATGCGAAGCGTTTTATTAAAGGTGCGCCTTATGATGCGATGCGCCTTATATATGTAAAAATAATTAAAATACGTCATTTATTGAAGGTGCGCCTTTTGATGCGGTGCGTCTTTTCGTGCGCAAAATACGGTATTTGAATGTGTTTACCCTCCAGTGTCATCAGAATGTCTGCACAGGTGTTTCCACTGTAAAGAAAAAGAAAATAAAAAGCATTCACCGCAAGTTGAAAACCATTCATAAACCTCAGCAACAGAAAGGCTAGACTAGATGTTGCCATAAAGCATCTTAACGAACTCGGCCAATTCTGGAACAACAGCCAAAAAACAAACAGAAATTAGGTAATCTCGATGCAAGCAGGCTGCATTTCATTTACCAGAGACAAAACTCAATGCAGACAGAGACAGACCCATGAACAAACAAAGGCTGCAGTCAATGCCCAGCAAAGTATCACAGATGAGGAAATCCCTTTTCATGGAGCAAAGACTTCAGGCAAATATTCCTTGGAAAGTGTTCTCACCTTAGTATTCAAAAACATGTTATTTATAGGCATTTTCATTTGCTGACATTACATTTGAGATCTTCAAAACAAGCTTATGATATTGAAAAGCTCTAGTTCTTAATGGTCCTGAAATTATAATGTAAGCAGATTACAGTCAGAATCTAAACTTCAAGCCCAAAATGTGACGTGACTTGAACATGTTCTGGTAAAATAAGCAACTGCACATGTATATCACTGTACAACTTAAAACAAACTTCTTCTTCTTAATAAAACAAACTGTCCTTTTTGTATCAATATAGTGCTCCTACAGTTTGCTTTACTCTTGTGTATTTGCAGTCAGTGTACATGTTTGACAGTGAGGCTTAAAAATAGTTTGGTTAACTACACTTCAGCACAGCTCGGCAGAAGGTGTTAAGACAACTGAATTAATTCCATAAAGAAGAAAAACAAACAGTTTTGCATTTTAAAGCTTTAAAATAGCCTCTGGAAATTATAGACAAGGGGCGTCACAATGAAAAGACAGGACAGGTGTACATCTATGCAAGCCGGTTAATTCCCACACTTGCTATTGAACAATGTCTCATCAATCTGCAGTGAATAATGATCATTATGATCCTGATGCACCTGCAGATATAAATGAATGAGACTGTTCTTGAAGCATGTACCCATAAATATTAGAGACAGCACTCACATGTGCCGGCGTGGTGTTTATTCTATACAGAGGCCAAGGCATACGCTGTTTCATGCATCTGCAAGGCTTGGTTTCAACTAAAGCACTTGTGATCGATTGTCTCCCGCAGACTGCTACTTCATTCTATAACTCTGCTTTACTATAGTCAAACTGGATTCATGCATTTCCTTCAGAAATGGGCCTAGACCAGGGGCGGTATTGGACAAAAGTTGCACACAACACAAAGAGGCATTGATTGCTTTCTATTCTGCCATCCAGTTACTTCATTCTTCCCCAAAAGCGCTCTCTGGTGCCTCTCCGTCTTAAAAAGCACCTTGCTTCTTGGCGTCTGTGTTCCATTTAGCAACATGTGGGCACTTTACCAGCTGTTTTCATTGTTATATAAATGAAACAAATCCCTGCTGTGTTTGAAATGATGTGGACATGGAAAAGGATGATATTACTTCTCCATCAGGAGTTGGACCAAATACCAGTACGCTCGTAACGGTTGGTGAGTTTGTACCATAAGGAGGCTATTCTCAAAGAATGGGGCAAAGGGAGGAAATTAAATCTAGATGCCACTAGAGCCTAATAATGTTTTCTTACAATGGACACTAAGCAGCAAAAGGATTATATAATACTGATGCAAGAATAAACATGCATTTATGAGAACAGATTACAACAGTTTTCCATGGGGACTTGTCTGCGACATAATCCAAACATCCTGTGATATGTAAACAGATGTGTCTGAAATTGAAAAGGCCTGCCCGACAAGTGTTTTTGATCAGCTGCAGTGATTGAGGTCACAATTGTACTTTCACAAGCGTCTCTGTATATATCTAGGGTATAACCTAATGCAATTGCAATTCTCTATGCCATGACTGTTGGGTAAGCATGTATGTGGATGTGTAAGTCTCAAGTGTTCATGCGGGAGATGGTGTGCATGGATGGATTTAAAGCCTGAGGCATAAGCAAACCAGCCACAAGAGGCCCCAAAACTAGCAGAGCCTCTCAAGGTTTCTCTGCTCCCATTTTTTTTTCACATAAAGCTCACAAAAATCATTTTTCTACCATTCCTTTATGTGTCATTATTTATTTACAAGATTTTCAATATATTTAGGACTGAACTCAAGTATTTTGCACGTTTTTCTTTTTTTTTTTTTCCCCCCTTCTGCAGTGGTGAAATGTTTACAAGACAGCGTGCAAAAGGTCTGCTGCGTGTTTGATTATATTCAGAGTTTTACTCATGCTAGACAAATACCATGAACATAAACCTGGCAGTGAATTGATCAGAAAAACAAAGTATTGCTTATGTTTCCGAAGACTTCTGTTTCCAAAGGTTTAGCTGGTAAATGTGTGCCATGGAGCTCCACTGCTGTGCACAAACTTATACAGTGTCTGATTTAGTCAGAAACTTTAAACGATAAAAGTCAAGCTGTTGTAAACATCTACTTGTTCACCAAATGAACTGCTAAAAAATCCGTATTAATAAATGATTTCATTTAATTGTTTCATTTAAAAATTAAAAATTATGTTAGGTGAAGGGTTAGGTGACAGAAATCTGGTGTTAGCTGCAGCACCTCTGCAGACCAAAACAACCAAACTTCATCTCGATGCAATTTATAAAAGCTTATAAAAGCGTCTGTAGGGCAAAATGTGTTGCTATGGAACTATGTCACACTTAATCACTACTTCATGAAGTTCTCGTGAATTCCTTTATCTGGCCAATTTTCACTCCAACCGTTTCCCTCTCTGTGTGAGACTCTTATCAATTTACGGAGAACTTTTCAGTGGAGTGACAGCAATAAAAGTATTGTCCTGGCGTTGTTAGCAGTGCAATGTCACGACAATATGGCTTTTCAACAAGTAGTGTAAGAAAGATACACTTACCGCTACACAGCAACAGTCTCAGTGTTAAATTAAGACACGTTATTATATATAACAAGTTATATATTTTCAACAATTTGGAGTTTAATGAAGCACAACTTGCTGCAGCAGCAACGTAAAATGGTGTCTTCTTCACTGGAAATTAGGGCCTAGTCAACACTACAGATGTTGGAAAGCACGTCAAAGACAAAATATACACTAACACTTGATGAAATTTACTTTGAATCTAAATAGTGTTAAAATAACACTGATTACAACCAACATTGGCAGATTAAGACTGAGCTGCGGTGTACTATGAAATAGAATAACCGTACAGCATTATTATTATACACTTTTGTATGATGTTTGCATAGCCAGGAGTGTCTTAACGTCAACATATCGACATCTAACTATAAATGTTTTCTAAAGAAAATGTAGCTGATTGTACAGCTGTGAACAGCTGATTGTGACCATGAAGCAAGGTGCGACAGTGGTTCACTGACAATATGAGTGCTCTCATAAGTCAATGTATCGATGACCACGTTTTTCTTCTGCTTCACTACAGATGTGCCTTACATATTGACAGGAACTTTTGCAGTTATGGCTGTTAGAAGAAAAAAAAAAAGTAGTTTTTAAATCTAAGTCCCTTCTCTGTATTAAAAAGAACCATTTTCTTAACTAATAACTGTGTAATAGCTGTTCTCATAATGATTATTATTACAAATGACCTGTATTTCACAGGTTATGTCAATCTTATGTCAAAGGCCTTACTTGGGATTTCACAGATGCACATGGAGGTCAGACTTACAGAAGAGAACAAGAAAGAGAGACATAATTATTAATTTTCTTCAACAAAAAATAATATATAGGGTAATTTAACAAATTACTTTTGCATGGAGTAAAAAGTAAAGTAGCAACATCATTTATTATTTTTAAGTAATAGTAGTAAAAAAAATATTAATGCTACACTAAATCTTCATGTAACAAGTAGCTGTTTAATGCAGAGTTAACGTCTGAATTAGTACATATTGTAACTTTATGTTAGCTACTTGTTAAATAAGAACTGGTGGGCTTGGAGCCGTGAGCCATGCAGAGAGTCAGAAAATATTTTGAAGCAAAGTTTTTTTTTCAGTACTGGAGCACAGAGAAATCAAGCTGTAAACACAACCACGACCTAGCCTAACCCTTTAAACGTGAGAAAACAGCCCATGGTAATCAATAAGCAACCCATTTCACATGCAAACAGTCATTTGAATTCTAGATAATGCAAAATATTGATTATATCAGGCAAGATATGCAATATAAGAGGAAGTGGTACTGAAATAATGCCTGATGATTATGAATGGAAATGCAGACATGGTGCAATTAGATTAGAGTGTAAAAGTTAACATGAATATAGACTTTTTATTCTAAATCCCTGTGTGAACATGGTTCTGGTTGCAGTGGTAACCAAACAGAAAACTCACACCACTAAGTGTTAATTCATTTCCATGGCACAAATGAGTCAGTGGAAAACAGAATGAACTCTACAAAGGACCAGTGGATATATTTTTGACTCACTCCATCTATTCTAAATGCATTAAACATCCGACTGTTGACTTGCCATGAAAAATGCATTATGAGAACAGGATTAAGCTGCAGTTTCTACAGTAAGATTACTTTTATAAAGAAAACAGGCATTGGTCATCAGATACAATAGGTTCTTATGCAAAGATACGCTCTCCTACTCATTGAAAACCAAGGTATGTAATCTTGAGTCTGAATTAACCAGTTTAAGAGAAATGTCTGGACGTGGATTGCAACACTGCAATATCCAGATTCTGAATGTCCTGGAGAGCCTGGGCTCAAGATGTCCATTTGTTGTTTCCACATTACTAAAAAAAGAACTTCACATGGACAATGATTGTATGATCAATAGACCACAACAGACCCTAAACTGATGTGGCGCAACTGCATTACTATGAAAGATTCTCCATCAAGCTTCGGAGTCCAGTCCTCTCCAGTTTAATAAAACCCACATCCTCGTCTCTATGGTATGTCCTCCAACTGTGCTACAAGCCAGATCCACTCTCAGTGAGGATAAACGGCTTCTCAGTGGAAAAGAGGACTTTCGCTATGTCTTTCCTACCCAGCACAACTCTGCGTGACAAACAATGCTACTGCAGAAGTATTCCAGAGCCCTGAGGACACCCTGACATATGTGAAAACCAAAACCCCACCGGGAGCACCAGACATTTAACCAGGACATGACTGCTTGCTAGCAACATTTTATGTTTATATTTTATTTTTCCTGATTTGCAATTACAATAGCTCTATATTCCAATCTCACATTCAGTCTTTATCATACAGCGATTCATTTTTATTAATATTTATCCATTTAATTTGGGAGAATTTTTATCCAACGAAATGTGCAACCGCGGAAAAACAATCAAGCCACAGTAAACATGGAATATTGCAGAAAAAGTGCATTTTAGGAGTGCATGTAAGTATGGGTTTAAAGGTTAGAGAGATAAAGTTGTTTAGGATAGGAGGTGTTCATGGAAGAGAAGTTTTTTCATGAGCTTCTTGAAAAAAAATGGACAGCCCTGCTTTTGTGTTTAAATATATGTATATATATATATTTTTAATGTTTTTTATTTATTTATTTTTTTTTTATTACATACATGTTATTTTACTAAAATGTGTCTTATATTTCAATAAGCAATATTTTCTTCTTAACTTACTGGGACCAAACCCCATCACTTATGTTTTTTTTTGTAATTAAAATATAAAACGTTAAAGGCAATCAAGGCATTAATATCATTGATATTAATGCCTTGATTGCGCATATCTGCGATATCAAGCTGGACTCCCTAGCTCGATATCGCAAAAATTAGGAGCATCCTCTCCCAGAGTGATGCCGAAAAACTAATTCACGCGTTTGTATCTTCTAGACTAGATTACTGTAATGTTTTATTAGCTGGATGTCCAAGTAATTCTCTGAATATCCTCCAGCTGATCCAAAATGCAGCAGCATGAGTGCTGACAGGAATCAACAAGAGAGACCATGTCTCTTCAGTTTTAGCTTCCCTCCCATTGGGTGCTTGTAAAACTTAGAATCCATCCATCCATTATCTATACCCGCTTAATCCGTTACCGGGTCACAGGGGTCCGTCGGAGCCTATCCCGTTGCATAGTAGGCGGAAGGCAGGGGTACATCTGGACAGGTTGCCAGTCCATCGCAGGGCCACATAGAAGACAAACAACCAATCACACTCACATTCACACCTAGGGAGAATTTAGGATGATCAATTAACCTACCCTGCATGTTTTTGGACTGTGGGAGGAAGCCGGAGTACCCGGAGGGAACCCACGCAAGCACGGGGAGAACGTGCAAACTCCACACAGAAATACCCACCGGGAATCAAACCAGGAACCTTCTTGCTGTGAGGCAACAGTGCTAACCACTAAGCCACTGTGCTGCCAACTTAGAATCCAATTCAAAATTTTCTTACTTGCGTAAAAATTCCAAAAGGGCCTAGCGCTGCGATATTTCCAAGATCTAATAGTACCATACGTTCCTAATAAAGCTCTCTGTTCTCAGAATGCAGGTCTACTCGTAGTTCCTAGAGGATCGAAATGTAGATTTGGAGGACGGGATTTCACTTTCTGCAATAGAACTCATACAAGCAATAAAATCTCAGCAAAATGCATGTGTTCCTGACATCATTTTATAAAAAAATTGCAAGCCAACTTACACCAGTTGCTCCTGTTGAGTATAAAATCTGATATTAACGAATCCAGATCCTGCACCAGTTTAAAGACATTTTCAAAGCCACTTTCCCTTCTGAAACCTCATCTAAATTGAGATTTGGAACATTAGAATCTACTTCCATTATAAGAGGATGGATTAATGCGGTCAGGATGAAGATGTTATCTAATTCTTGTGTCTTTCTATATATTCCTGTCTTTGCGTCTACATCATTCTTGTGGTCCCTGAACAAAATAATTTTTGGTTTTGTCTTCAAAAGCAAAATTCCAAGTAGAAATAAAAATGAACTACTGCAGCATCAGCTGCCAACAAGTGAAGCCTCCATTGCTGGAGGGGATCTCCAGCCTTTTCAGTTTATGCTCTCATTGTGAAGAATCACCTGTTTATGCCATCTCTTATAGATAAAGCTTTTGAAACCTGGGTTGGAAGAGGTGCCAACACAATGGACAAGTTATTATTCAATAATTTTTTATATCTCGCTTTTAATCAGTTAATATCAAGGTTAAACATACCTAACTCCTATTTGTTTACTTTGCAACTTTGCTTCAACATCCTCCCCCCAGTTTTTCATCAAAACCACCCAGCTCCTTTCTTGACACCACTATAAAGCTCAATCCATCCGCCAAGGGGACAAACGGAACAATTTATTCTCTTCTGAACTCACATGATTCTGTTTCTCTTATATCAGTCAAGAACCAGTAGGATCAAGATTTAGGAATGTAGTTTTCAGAAAATGACTGGGACAAAGCTCTGAATGAGATACATTCTTCTTCTATCTGTTTATGGCAAATTGTGATGCAATTAAATACTTTTAAATTGACTGTGGTCCAAATGAAAAAAAACCCTCAAAATTTACACACAGACAATTGATCCTATCTATAATAAAGTAGCCAGTCACCTTACACTCTCTCCATAAGTTTTGGTTCTGCCTAAAACTAGGCAGTTTTTGGAAGTCAATATTAAAAGATTTTTTAGAAGTAAGGCAAGGCAAGGCAAGGCACAATTCAACATTAAGGTGATTCAAAGTGCTTTACAGAGACATTAGGACATCACATAAATAAAAAGCATGACTTAAAATGTAAACAAAAGAAACAAAGAAAAAAGAACAATAGATAAAATTAGTGGTTAAAATGTAAATAAAAAGCATGATTTAAATTTTTTTCTTTAAATCAGTTCTTTTCTGGTATATGTGTTCATACCTTTGAACTCTCGATCCATCCATCCATCCATCCATCCATCCATCCATCCATCCATCCATCCATCCATCCGTTCAATCCCAGCTCTGGCTGGAAGGCAGGGCTACATCCTGGACATGTGCCTTTGTAATGTAAAAAGTATACACTTATATTTATCCATATGTCTGTATTTAGTTTTAAGCCTGAGTTATGGCTTGTTATATGGTCCACCTTGTTTGAGACCATGGTAATATGTTGTTGTGGGGTGGAATAAAAAAAAAGCTCTCTTCTCACCACAAGTATCTCTGTATCAGTCTTCATTCATTTAAGTGGTGCTGTGAGGAGTCCAGTGAAGTGCAGTAAGAGATGAAAGTGTAAACAGCTGCTTGTCATAAAGAATATTTACTCTTTCAGACCGGGCTTTGAAGAATCCATTTGAAGTGCTTTTTAAAATTAAATTCATTAGATGCAGCTCTCAAGGACCGCATACCCTTTAATGTAATAGCTGCTCCATTATTTTGGTGTAGCCATTGT
Organism: Xenentodon cancila; assembly: GCA_014839995.1. Classification (NCBI taxonomy): domain Eukaryota; kingdom Metazoa; phylum Chordata; class Actinopteri; order Beloniformes; family Belonidae; genus Xenentodon; species Xenentodon cancila. The sequence continues at coordinate 25,970,007 of CM026197.1, forward strand.
CTGACCTTCTGGCCTCCATTTGCCCTTTAATAATCAGTCTTTTAATACATTTTGTCTGCCACGCTGCATGTACTGTATTAAAGTTGCTCACTTCATGTAGCATGTTTAGTACTGCATCCTTATTAGTTATTTATTGATATTCTCAACATAGAGACAACTAAATTTAGAGTTGCCCCAGTCATTTCAGGTTGGACTCCACATTAATTAACAAGTATCTTGGAGACTGGATACAGATGAGGCAATATTGAAAAGCAACACTTGAATGGTTACAGGGGACATATTTAAATGGTTTTGTATGGCCTAGCCAAGGCCCAGACCTCAGTCTGTGGTATGACTCAAAGAAGCAGAACCCATCCAGCTTGAAGAGCTGCAGCAGTTATGATTTGAGAAATGAGAGTAAGTCCCAGTGGCTACATGTGCCAAAAAGAGAAATACCAAAACAGAATTACAGCTGTAACTGCTGCAAATGGGGCCATTGTGACTCTGGTGAGAGGATACTTGACTGAAACTGATTTAAAAAAAAACAACAACATTTTATTTATTTGTTTTGCTGTATTTTTTTCACCTTAGATTGATAAGCATACTGTATTCAACAAATTATATTGTATGATTAAAAAAAAACTGCACAAAAATAGATACATTTAAAACCATGTGAAAATCAGGGAATATATATTTTTTTATAACATTTTTGTTTTTGCAACATAACATTTTTTTTAAATATATTTTGTAACAAGCAATTTAAAAGACAATGGATAGGACTAACAACAAAAAAACAATTACTTTGTTAATAGTATGTTATTTAAAGTTTGTTCACCCACAAAACTTAATTTATTTGCGCAGCTTTTTCTTGTGTTGTCTGCTTGCGTTATATTTCTAATTTATTAAATATAAAAAAAAAATATGATTTTCTATGATTTTCAGGACCAGAGGTAATGAGAATATTTACCTAATTTAACAGTTAACTGATTTAAAAACAACTGTGTTAATTTATTGTTAGTTTAAAACCAAGGTTACCAATATGTGAATGTTTTTATTTTTATTTTGGTTTTAGTTTTTAATTTTATTTATAAGTTGGGCAATATGTTTCAACATCCTTTTTTTCCCATATGGTTGATTGTCAGTTTATTTAATCTGAAGTTTCTACATTCCTTTAGGTAGCTGGCAAGGCAAGTTTATTTGTACATATTTCAGAAACAAGGCAGTTCAAGGTGCTTTACATAATAAAAATATAAAAAGATATGTTACAGTGGAGTGGCAGAATTTTAAAAAGTTAGACTTAAGCTGGAGTTATAGCAAAGTACTGAAATGAACATTATTTAAATCTAAATTCTAAATGGTTTAAATTATTCACTGAAAGGCAACTGTAAAGAAATGAGTTTTTAATCTTTATTTGAACTGAGAACTGAGAGTTCCTGCAGTTTTCTGGAAGTCTGTTCCAGATCTGTGGACCATAAAAGGTCTTTCATGGTCCTGCTGAGACATCAGTACTTTGGTCCTGGAGATGTTATTCTAGTGATAAAAGGCCAACCTTGTCATTGTCTTATTGTCTTAACACTCAAACACTCTTCGTTTGGTCCAAAGACAACTACTTCAGTTTTGCTTTTGTTCAACTGAAGAAAATTATGGCACATCCACTCACTGATTTGTTCTATGCATCTACTCAACGCTTGTATGGGCTCATTGTTACCTGGTGACATTGTAATGTAAAGTTGAGAGGAAAAGTTCAACATCAGGGAGGAACGTTTCAAGTTCTGATTGGGCCCTTGCTGAACACAGGTTTTCCTTCAGAGCACCTTTGTCTGGAAGTTCGATCAAGTTTATTATACGATTGTGAAGTTATTTTTTTCCAAGTCACCAATAACACACCATCATACGCATTTAAAAAAAAAAAAGTTTTTTAAATATAACATGCATTTGTGTAACATCAAGTTGCTATACTTTTATCTGGAATTTCAGATCCAGGAGCACTTTTTCTGATAATTTTACAGGCAGTATGATTGTTATCAATTTTTAATTTTACATTTTTAATTAACATTATTTTTCATTTTTGTGTGTTTTGTCAGTAATATTCCTTCAGTGAGAATTTAAGACTTTAGATGATAGACTTAATTGTTATTATTACTTAATTTGTCCTCCATTACGGAGGTGGTGCCCCCATCTAACAAGGAAGAAGGTAATTATCTGTCATAATTGTTATTCAAGATTGATTTATTATTATTGTTAATCATATTCCTTCATTGCGGAGGTGGTGTCTTAATGAGACAGTTCTTAATTTTTAATAATTTAAATCTATGAATATGTGATGATGATATATCTAAAATATATGTTTTTGAAGGTTTCAACATATTATCAAAATTTAGCAGCATTATAAAAATAACACTGAAAGTCTGACAATGACAAGCAACATTTATGTGCACTCATCATTTACACAAGCTCTATATGTGACCACGGAAGATCTGGCCTGGAAATGAACAAAATTTCACCCTGCAAACATTTTAATCACATGAAACTCAAGGCTTCAGGATTCAGAAGTTTGTAGATTATTAGTAGGTTTGGTGCAAGCACTAATCAATACTAGACTCATTAGTCAAAAATATGTTCCTCATTATTCATTACTCAAAAGTAATATTATTACTTTGTACATTATTTCATCCAAAAAATAATTCGTGGTATTCCTTCCCACTCCACCACGTATAATTGGTAATTGTCATGAATCTGGAAAGTTTCTGTAAAGCACATCTATGATGAGGCAGGAGGAAAAAAAGTTATCCTTGTCATGCTCATTTTAGAGTGCAAAGTTTCATCTATTATCACTCACAGTGGTCATCACTTGGTTAGAAAGTCCATAAAATGAATGGATCCGTTCAAATTCTAGACATCATCTTAAGTGTGTTGGCACTTTCTCACAATATTGATCTGCTAATCTGCTAACCATCATCCCCAGAAAGGTTTTATGGTTAACAGGCCGGATATCAGCAGTTTTAAAGACATAAACTTGGAAATAGTCTTTTGCAAATGTGTATATTATCAGTAGTATCTGTAACTACTGTTTTGCAAACTTGAGCTATGCAGGTTTGTGAACATATTATCATGCTTTCTGCCTGCAAACTCACAATTGCTGGTCTCACTTTTACAAGATGTGTGTTTTACTTTTGTCTGATCGCAAGCTTGCAGATTTATGACCAATTTACTCCATGGTATATGTTCTGGGTTGCTGGATCCTACTGTTTCCCGGCCAAACACAATGTAAAACCAACCCAATAATAACCAGCCCAAATCACATCCTGTCTAAAGACTGTTAAAACTGTAGGAGTGCCAACAGACAACCAAATAGCATACACTTTCTTCCTGGTCATGGCGTCATTGCAACCACAAAAAAATGATCCCATACCACATTAAATGTGAGCAACCAAACACCTAAATACTGAAAAATTATGATAGCAGGGTCATTACAGAAAAACAATTCATATATTGTACAAATTATGTGTTTGGTTGAACTCTTAACCCTGCTGAGCAGATCATCTCATATTTCAAAATAACAAAATAACTACAATAATACAAGAAAGTGCACACAGCAGTTTAATGAAATATATAAGTTTGCCCTTTTTTTTTGCCATATAATGATGACTATTGTTAATACCTTCTCTTGTAGGGGAACCTTTTTACATAATTCACAGCTCGCCTTAATTTCATTACAAAGTGTGGAACGTCGACATTGATTGTTATGTTGTCATTGTGATTTTGTGTCTGTTGTTTAGTTTGGTAGAGAGAATGCTGTTTGACTGATTGCCTGTGTTTTTGGTTCCCTGTTTGGGTAATTCTACTCATTTTGGCAGTGTCCTCCATCCTCGTGAGTGACATTGTAATATATATCTGTGTGCCATCTGCATAGCTATAGTAGTTTATTTTGTTGTTCTTTATAATCTGTTCCAGTGGGAGCATGTAGATGTTAAACAGAAGAGGTCCCAGGATGGAACCATGGGGAACTCCACATGTATTTCTTGTCTGCACAAATGTAAAGTTACCTACTGACACAAAGTTCTTCCTTTGAGCTGTAAATATGTTTTGAACCAGTTTAGTACAGTTCCAGAAAGACCTGCCCAGTTCTCCTGTTGCTTAAGTAATATATTGCGGTCAACTGTATTAAATGCAGCACTGAGATCCAGTAAAACTAAGACTGACATGTTTCCACTGTCTGTATTCAAGCATATGTCATTAAACACTTTGGTCAGAGCAGTCTCCGTGTGGTGGTGCTGTCTAAAACCTGACTGGAAGACATCATACCAGTTATTTTGTGTTAAAAACTAATTAAGTTGTTGAAAAAACGCTTTTTCAATTACCTTACTTAAAAATGGGAGATTTGAGATTCGTCTGTAGTTGTTTATTTGTGTTTTGTAAAGATTGTCCTTTTTCAGCAGAATTTTAATTACCGCTGTTTTTAATGGTTCTGGAAACACAACTGACATTAAAGACACGTTCCCAATCTGTAACAGGTCTGACTCCAAAATCTTTGAAACCTTTCTGTCTGTTGGCAGGATGCCTAAACAGCAAGAAGAGGAGTTTAGTTGATGTAAGATGTCCTCCAGGCCTTTGCTGTTAATGGAATGAAACTGTGTCATGTTGTTTAAACCAGTTTTCGGTGGACGCAGTACATATCCTGAACCTGCTGCTGATGTATCAACTTACCACCATTAGGGATTTTGTCTGAAACAAGGTAGTTTCAAGCGACAGAGGACATTCTAACCAGTAAATGTCTTTTGAATTGTTGCTCACAACACAATTGGCTTGTCAAAGATGTCACTCAAGGCAGATTAGACTAAATTTGATATGTAGATAGCTAAATAGCTCCGGACAGATCACTGTGACTAAAATGTTTTATTTACTGTTTCAATCACTGTGTTGAACAGGAGGTATGTTTTGATGTGTAAAGCTGCTTTTCTGTCCCATGTCTGGTAACTGGCCTTTCCCCAGCCGTCAGTCCACAACTTGTTCCTCCTAGCCATGCTCCAGCAAGTAGTAGTCCTGTAAAAGCGGGCTTGCAGATACAAAACGCTGCCAGCAGGTAGCACCTTCTAGAGTAATATAATGTTCTATACATTCACAGCTTTTTCTCTGTAATTTCCAGACGATTGACTGTTGAGTGAAAAAATATCTATTATTACTCAGGCCACATAGCATTACAAACAAAGAGAAAAGAAGAAGAAGGAGATATATCATTCCACATATGCCACCATTGGCAGGGAATAATGATCAATCTTTGGAAAAGAGAGAGAGAGAAAAAAGAGACTTTCTATGAGTACAATGTTACAGCACCTCTGAATTACTTAATTCAACTGCTGCTTGCCGTTAAAGGATCCCAGCAAGCCTTGTGCCATTTTAAGGAATTTCAGGCATGATTCTGAACTCAATTTCCTTTCGAGCTTCATGGAAGATTAATGAGCTCAGGCTTTGTGTGGCTTCTTGATAGCCCCTCTGCAGCCAATCACAAGCATAAAAGGTGACTCAGTACCAGTTGTCAGGCGGCATTGATACACTCTTTGGCTGGACTTTCCATTTCCCGCTAAAAAAGATTATTCTAGTTGTGAATCAAACCAAATTATTAACTTGAACACAGTTTGAAAGGTTTTAAGGCATTTCAATTAACATGCAGGATGGCACCGAATAGTAGGAATGTAAGTACGTCCAGATGTACTATTGGCCTGAAAAAGTTTGATTAGTTGATTTATGTGTGTTTATGATGAATGTTTTATTCTTATTAAATATGTCCTCCTCATTATTAATCATACACAAATTGAGTATTGATGCAGTGCTGCAGTTAATGAATCTGCTTATTAAACAAGGACCATGCTGTTAACATTCCCAGCTTACAATTTAATCATCTTTTTTCACCCTGACTCTAATTATCTTTGATATTTTTCTTCTTCATAAGGTCTGATGGTTATCGTATCATAAAGGAAAACAGTCAGGACTTAGTTGTGTCTTCAGAGATGAAAAAAAAAAGAGTTGCCTGAGAAAAGTGCTGTTTTTGTCAAATGAGACAGAAGATCAAAAGCAGCGGTGAACAACTCTCTCATCATAATGTTTTATTTGACTTCAGTTCCTCTCTCTCTCTGCGCTGTTGAATCTTGTTAAAGCATGGGAGGGAAAATGTCTAATGCTGGCCAGGCCATATTATGAAAAATAGTTATGCAGGAATGAATTTGTGGAAACATGTACACAAACATGCTTTGTAAAACATTAGCTGGGCTTAGTAGTAAAGATTTTTAATGAATTTTATGGCTGTTTTCCACCTAGATACCCACTTATCTCACTATATTTAAAAGCTAAATCTAAGCACATTTCCCTAGCTGATAAAAATCTGCCAAACCGATGCACATTGCAATATCAACCTGTCAAAATATAGAAATAGTCACGTGTCAAATACAGCTGACAATTGTTTTTGTTTTTGTGATTACTGGAAATTCTTGAGCTAAACCTGTATGACCCAGGCAGCAAAAGGGCGCTAATGACACAGTAATGATATCTGTAAGTGAGACAGTAACTATGTAAGGAAAGGAGAGAATAATCAAAAGACAACTCTGCAAAAACAGCTCACATTTAGTGGATAAAAGAGAAGTAGATGTGTGGAGAGTGATTCAGCTACGGTTGTAACAGGCAGCTGCCGGCATAATCACGCTGCCATGGTTGTCAGTTGATGGGCTCTGATGAGCAGCCTCAGCTTAGCCAAGTCATTATTAGATCTCCTTAGTGATAAATGTTATTTATTGCTGTCAAGCGGCATGGATATTTAATTCAGAGGTGGAAAATGAGTGGTGGTTCAGCCCCTTCATGGTTAGTTTTTTTTGACAAAGGAATGACTGAATGCCAGCCAGACAAACGTCATTATCCAGAGGAATAAAAAAAAAAAAAAAAAAAAAAAAAGGTGGGTATACAGTATTTGTGTGTGCGTGTGTATTTTGTGGGGGATGGTGTTGGTGGCTGGGGGGTAATGGCTCTAATTTGCATGTTTTAAAAGGGTAATGAAGTAATATGATGTTTATCTTTTCTGAAGAGTTTAATTTCTGCTGGCAGAGACCCAGAGCGCGACGTGACACAATATAATGAACAGCAACATGAATATGGGCCAGGGTGTGTAATGGCAGCAGATGTGCACGGGTCCAAGGGTAGACGGAGAGACAGGAAGAAGGGGGGGTTAGCTTCTGTTGTGATGGGCTTGGATTGATCTGTCTCTGTGTGTGTGGATGATTGTGTGTTGTGGGTGGGGGAGGACGCACTGGGGTGGAGGTGGGAGTCGAGCTCAAATGATTTATTCATTAGGTTCACTAACTACAAGCTTATGTTTGCTTGTTGACCCTCAGTCATGAGCTAGAAAGACACTGTCAAACCCATCATCTCCTCATTTTCTTTGTTCATCTTAGCACCGTCATGTGTGTGGCATTACATTAGACACTTCATACTAAGCAGATCCAGTGTATGCACGTCATTCATGTGATAATGAAAGCAATAAAACGCCTTTTCTTTCACTTCCCTACCAACTTGAGCAGTCTGAAAGTGAAGACTGAGAGAAAAATACTGCCGAGAAATTGCCATGCCCAAGAGGTTCTGGTTCCTGAAATAAGATGATGATGTAAAAGGGGTCAGCTGCTAATCTTTATTCCCTGAGTAAAGCACTCATTCATTATGTAACAGCTTGCATTTGTATTCAGGCCACAGAGTCATGGTGCAGAAACATTCAGAGCCATAAAAACATCAATTTAGTATTACTTCCTCTGCTCTCTTCTCCTCTCTTGTCCAGGGGGAAGAAAGTCTTTATTACAAGTTGTTTAAAGAAATGCAGATATGAAAGAAGCTTCAGAAATGGATTATATCAATAATGAAATCTCTTGTTCATAGGTACCATCAAATATTTGCTTTGATAATCAGTCAGATACATTTTCTTTCTGCGCCAGTGTGCAAATACTCAGCTTTAGTTTAAATTAAAATCAATATGGGGTTGTCCACAAGATGAAGCTCTTTGATGTTTTGTTTTTTTTTCTCTTTGAAATGCTGTTACACTAACCCTATAATTCAGTGGTGTGTGTTGACAACAGATCAGATGTGCTTTACTATTTAGCACATCAAAAAAAGTCTACATAAATCTGTGTAAACATAGTCTTGAATTTATGAATTTATTTGAACATCTGAGTATTCATCCCAAGCTGTTTTGCTCTAAATTTACCTTGTGAACATCAAAATGAGTTTTTTTTGTTATTTGCTTGTCATATATTACCTATATACAAACCTTAATCAATACCACAATACAAAAATCCATCGGTCACCAGAACACTTTTATGTTTGACTATTGCTTTAGACATATTTTAGTATTTATTTTATTACCTACTGCAGACATGACGGTGAAAACCATTTCCTCTGCCTCCAGAAATAGCAGACTGAACTATATAATCACTTTCTAATCATCACCTGTTCTATTAGCAAAACAAAAAAAGCATGAAAACATAAAAACTTAAAACTGACCTGAGTAGGCAGGTGCCAGCCAGACTTCATAAAAAATTAAGATTATTTTAATTAAACATTTCTCATGCAGAACATTGAAATCAGAGTCACTTTAACATCACTTGCAGTAAATGTAGGGGAAAATAGCTGCAGTCTCTGTAAAGTTTAGATTTCAATCAAATACATGCATTGACTTTAAGATAACTGCATTAAAGTGGAACAGTCTTTTAATAATTATTTAGCTTCTCAAACTAAGCCCAGATAAGAGGCATGCGTATAAACAGGAATTTCTTGAAGACATTTTTCAAAAAGCCACGGTATTCAAGCCAATGAAAGTAAATCATATGATGTTTTCATTATGTGTTCTGTTCGTGATTGATTTCAGCAGTAATGTGGATGTAAAATCAACCCGGTTTACACAGCACAATTTTTTTCAGCCTCTGTATTGATTTTATTCCGGAGGTGGAGCGGTGTGGTATTTTGTTCCATAGCTGCTAACACCTCTGTACCACCTTGGTAGGTAGTAATAGGGCTGATATTAGAAAAAAGGCAATACTGGGTTGCAACAACAGCTGCGAAGTCCATGCAGCAGATGAAGTCAGTCTGTCATGGGGTGTTTGTGTTCTTTCTTCTACATTTAAAAAACTGCTCGATGAGCCTGAGGAATGTGACGGAAGAGACTAGGGTACATGGAGTCACCACCGCAATCACCAGAGGAACCACTCAGATGCTCTTGTCAAGACCGGTTGTGGTGACAGCAGAAGAACATCGCTTACAGTGACCAAGTGGCTGCAGTGCTGTGGATAATCAGTGAATCGGTGTCAGTGAATCACACATCTGAAAGACAACAAATGCAACCTGGCGACCACAAATAAAAATAGCAACAACTATAGACTCAAACTGCTTAGACACTAAACAGGTTCAACAGGCAAAAATAAGACTTTTAAGTTGGAGTTGGAGAGAATTCTGATGAGGTAGGCTAACAGCTTCTCAGAATGAGGACCATAAAGGAGCTCACTTTTACCAGTGAACACAACTTAAATCTTTTAAAGTTCAATGCAGTTCCAGTTAATGTTATAGTAGATGTGTTTACAACAGGTGACTTTTTTACGTTACACTGTTATTTACTTTGTTTCTACTGTTTCTTTACCACAAAGAGCTTAAGCTGCAACAGAGCTTGACTTCAGTTTTGAAATACTGTGTAGCTGAAGACCGCTTCAGTGACCCAGCAGGTTACTGCCTGACCCACAACTGGCATGGCATTCACACTAACTACTTATACATACATCAACTCCACTCCAACAAAATCCTTTAAACATCACAAACCTGACCAAAAGGCTTTGTTTGCTGTGAAAAGGAAAAAAAAAAGATTGAATTTTTCACCAAAACAGTGCTTCAAAAGACATAGGCTAACTCAGTAAGTGCCAATTACCATAATTACAAATTGGTCCTTCAATTGATTGGGTTGGGCAGGACGAGTAACTGGGCTCAGTGGCTTCACCCAGAGACAATATGAATTAGTGAAAATGATGAGGATGGCATTGAGCCAAGCTGGATGTGCAGTTAACCATCTCTTTTGAGGAGGATACTATCGGCGCTGGAGGGAGCTGGAGGGGGTTCGAAGACAGCTCCCTTTCTATTTTCATCCAGTCTTGATAAAGGTGCCTGACATCATCTAAACAGCGAAGCCTATTTGTAACCAGGTTACTAGCTATCTTTCATCTGTAATTGAGAGCATGCAGCTCAAGTCAGAAGTGTATCAACAATATAAAATGTTGTTAGCCTTCCATCAAGCAGCCTCTGAAGGGAATTAATAGCCATCATCTGAGTGGAAGAGGACGCTTCAGACAGACTGGAATGGGGGTTGTAGTGACAGTGAAAGATGTTTCCCTGGAGTTGTTGCCACAGCACGGCACAGCAGAGAGAAAGAAAGAAAGAAAGAAAGAAAGAAAGAAAGAAAGAAAGAAAGAAAGAAAGAAAGAAAGAAAGAAAGAAAGAAAGAAAGAAAGAAAGAAAGAAAGAAAGAAAGAAAGAAAGAAAGAAAGACAGAAAGAAAGAAAGAAAGAAAGTGTTGTGGGCACATACCCCAACATGGATTGTCTCCCTTATGCAAGTGTGCTGTGATTTTTTTCTTCCCCTTCAAACAAACACTTGATTTGTCCCAAACATTACAGCACACATAAATACTGAATCCCCTCTCCACCCCCTGTTTTTGCCCATCTCCTCAAGTTCCCAGCATGACTTGATACGACATCTCCAGGCTGACCTCGGAGACTGATTTCCTGACATGTTCTTGGCTTGTGTCGGGAGAGTCTGTGTAGATACATGAGAAACATGCATTCCACTGCCTTGTCAAAGCATTTACTCCATGTCCCCCATCTTCTGTGTGATCCAGAGATGGATTGTGGGATCATAGTGAAGGGGTCTTTAAGGACAGATGGACTCCCATCTGACCCCAGCGTGTTGGGGGAGTTTTATAATCTCAAACCTTACAGTTTATTGATGTTTAATAAAGGGCACACATCCCTGCAAAACATGGTTACATTTACACACCATGCAGTTCACCCACTCAGGGAGTCATAGTAGAATTATAGGTACAACCCTAACCCTAACCCAATGTTTACATCTGCTTGATGTGCACCTCACAGCTCGTGATGATACAGGAATTATTACACAGTCTTTTTCCCATGATGAATAAAGCAACATGGGGCCTCTTTGGTTCAACTTGATGAAATATTTCTCCAATTTCAAATGACTTTTTATTTACAGAGAAGCTGAAATGAGTCTGCTGCACAAGTGCAGCTGAAATATAAAGCCAAACAAATGGATTCAAATGTTTGAAATGTTTCACTCTGACGGCAGGAGAATATGTCTGCCGCAGGCAGTCAGCAGTTTGTTATAATGGGAATTTCAGTCTTGTCTTGTTTGCCTTGGAGCTGAACAACGCTGATGCTCCGCTTGTGTGTGCTCTAATTACAGACAAGATTAGAGCGGGCAAATTAAACTGCTACCAGCCACTGTTTATAATTGCCACAAGCAAATGTTTGTAATTATGAACAGATTGCTTTACTATCGATAATTAAAACAACAACACAACTTATTTAATGACTATCGAGAGATGGCTCTCTGAAATTGACAAAACAGAGCAGAGAAAATTATTTTCACCCCAACTCTCTTGCCTTTTCTTTTCTTTGCAACGGCGCCTCTGTTTTCTTACGCCTGCCTCCCAGTGCTCCCTCCCTCTGTATCAGATGTGTTGGACTGGATTTGCTCCAGTTAAAACAAAGACAGTAAAGTCTGTGCTGATAGCGTCGCTGTCACAGGGCTTGCTTTCCCCTTTATCACTGATTGTCCATTGTCTGTGGTAAACGATATACCAAGCTGTTGGTATTATTAGTTGTGCCACCTGTTGTCAGCCATTTGATACTGACTAAATGTGAACCCAGAGCAACTGACCCTGTCGCTCTGCCAGCTAATGAGCTGCTTTATGAGGCCACTATCACACACACACTGCTCCACCTCTGCTACTTCTGCCAATACTGCTCTATATGCAATTTGCAGGCATTTTTATATTTATGCTGCTTGTCCTATTTTCCCTATTTTGTTGCATTTTTATTTTTTGTTTTTTACATACCGGTTGTTAATGTGTTATGTGGACAGATTTTTTTTTTTTTTTTTTAGACTTGATGAGCTACCATAACTACACCTTTTAATATGATTTTTTTTTTCTAGAGCATGTTATTTTAATAGTGTTAAAGTGCAGTTTACAAAAAAAAAATGGCTTAATAGCTTATTGGACAATCTCTTCTCTGTTTTTCCACAACATGCACAACGAGTATGTGCTGAGCACATATAAGACGGTTGAAAGGACAGTTATGTCACCTTCAACCTGGAGACTCAGGTTTAACTTTAGAATGACACCATACCCTGTTAAGATAATCTCTCCTTGCACAGCTGCATTTTAAGTATTTGAGACCGTTGTTCTGTTTATTCTCCAGCTCACTTCTTTGGTTTAGGTGATATCGGATATTTAGCACAACCCTATTCATTTAGATTGTATCTCTGTAAAACGATACACAATAAGGTAAAACCAGCCATGTGTACGGCTTCAGAGTGTAACTGTGCCTCTGCTGTATATAAACTGTCATAACTGCTGTAAATTCAGCGAACAGCTGCCCACTAGCTTTGTTCACAAATTGATGTCAAACAGCTGTTACATCAGCAACGATGACAAGGAGACAAAGGAGCATGTTGACTGAGCGGGTTAAGTAGTATTGCAGGAGTTGTGCTTTATTTATTGAAATATTGTAGATGAACATTAAAAATAATGTCAGTTTTACAATGATACATGGAATAGGCTTTGAATAATACTTAATTTATTCCCACAGCAAAATTACATTACTGTGATTTTACATATTACATGTTACCATTTAATTATAAAACATGCCAGTAAACCTTGATAAAGTATGAGAGGAAATGTCCAGAAGGTCATCATGAATGCATTTAGATGTTGTGTTTGTTACCAGGCAACAACTGAGGTGATGATGTCACATCCAGCATCAAAAGGTAATACAGGTTTAGTCAGGTTTCCACTGAGCGGTACAGCTTAGTCTGTGTCAGTAAAATAAATTTGCAATAGTTTGCTTATTTTGGTTTGCACCTTCCGATGATGAAAACACAATTAATTGCATATCGTACTGAACTGTACTGTACCGCTTGGTGGAAATGGGCTATTAGTAAACTATATAAATGGAACAGTTCAGATAAACAGATAAAACCATGTTCTGTCACTGTAACATGTAGAGGATTACAATGTTTGTTGTTATCAAGCAGTACAATCACTCTTTCTCTACTCCTACATCTCTGCCTGTCGAATCTGAAATCTGTTCATGAGGCACTGAGACCAGAGGTTTTCCTGCAGCCATGTGTCAGAGAAAATACTGTTAACACTCCACTGTTATTCTCTTTTGTGACCAAGGTAGAACAAGGTTTAAACGAGAGTTTTATCAGAAAGAAGCTGAAAATCTCAAGAAGATAGAAAGACACAATATGACCAGGGGGTCACTAGCAGACTGGCTCATTACAAGCTTGTTCACAATTCATCAGACCTTCAAAGATTGTCTGGTACCACTGTCAATATGTGACCGTGATATGTAGTATGTATACGTGCACAGTCAAGTATTAGACCACAGTGACAACACAACACATGGGGAAATGTCTTTGTAAGGTGAATAAAAAATACCAATGTTTAAAAAACATACAGGTGCTATTAAAAATCTGCTGAGTTGAGCTCACGGTTTCCTGGAGATCCCTGCACGTCCCATGGAAAGCTGTTAATAAATGACAGGAGCCCATGTAGCTTCAATATCCAAGTCCACAATGAGAATTAACATAGCAATTTATATTGCCATAACAGTTATCATTAGCATAATTAAAACGCTTACTCTGCTTTGCTGACGTGCACTGGCAGTGAATGGAAACCTTTTGTAAGCTATTCTACACGTTTTAACTTGTTTTAAAGGTAATGTAATAACACATTCCCACTGGCTTCTTCCTGACAAGGGTTTTATTACACTTTATTGCAAACGCATAATAGACTGTAGATCAAATACCCGTAATGTGAATTTGACTGTTCTGCCCAGATAATGTAACATAACACTTGCACAAATGGAACACAACACTTCCGTGCCTGAACTACGCCACTGAGAAATCAACACTCGAGGTAGCAGTTTTGTCTTTAATGTATAGCCTCCCATCAGTCTTGGGGAGTGTCGGGAGGCTGATTCTAATGTTATCCACATATGGGAGAGTCCCTCCATCACATTTCATTGCCTTCTATATGCAGTCTACTCATTACTGTTTCTTTGGTGTGTTTGATTTTTATGTTATAATAAGCATGTCTTGATACAAACACAGTTTGTGTTTCATTTTGTCACGGACCTGTAGCAAAAGTGCCAGGAGTCGTGATGTGTTTGATTTTATTAGAGATGAGATTTAGCACATACACGGTACATTACTGCAACAGAACTCCCATTTCTCATCTGCAGGAGAAAATGAAACTGTGATGAAATGTAATATAGTCCCCCTCAGGCAGAACTGGAGGGACTGGGAATTGCAACACAATAAATCTAATGGATATTACTGTGCTTGCTGCTCCCTCCCTCTCCTTTTTCTCTCTCACTATTTCTCTCCTTCCCTCCCTCCTTTACCTTCACTCTACCTTTTATTCTCACTGGCTGTGCAAGCATGTACCGGTTACACACACTTGCACGTACACACACAGCCAGGCATACAAAGATTTACAGTTGCTTGAAGAGGCCGCCCATGATTCCACATTTAAAGAAAAAACCCCCCACTTATTTTCATCATCAGATCCATTTTAAATCACCCTAATGGATTTCAATTAACTAACTTGAAAGCTAATGAAGATGATGCTGTTCGTTGCTCCTGTGCTGCATCCTAATAAGTATAAAAATTCAGCGGACACAGGGTTATATATACATTTCATTATTAAAGCATGATTGAAAAAAGCGGTTGCAATTGCGGGAAGACATTATTACCAAATTCCGAGTGCCATCAATCTGGCAGAGGAAGGGATAATAATTATGTTCCTTACTTCAACAAAACATATCAAAAGAAATGTTTAAGTGATTCCATTTTTATCAGAGTATTACTTTTGCTAATATTCATGTTTTAAAATATAATAATAATAATAATAATAATAATAATAATAATAATAATAATAATAATAATAATAATAATAATTCTACCACTACTAATAATAATAATAAAGAATAAAGCACCCATCTATGTTTTTTCTCCTCTACAAGCTTTCATACTACAGCGAATGTTTTCTTACTCCCACTCACTGTTGGCTAAATATTCAATACAAGGGAAATTGTATTGTGCTTTGTTCAAAATATCACAAGAACAGCTTTTTTCTGTTTTCCAACGTAATCCTAGTGATTATTTTGTGATCTGTTACCTTGTTTAACCCTTTGAAATTTTAAGTTAACCACATGTCTGCGTTTGCATCAAAAGTCCAAACATATTTTAGCATCACTGGCCCACGGTGAAAGGCTGCAGTAATCAATACTTTTATATTAGTAATGGGTCAGATGACCATGTCTAATAACAAAAGAGTCAGTTGTAGTGATGAACCTCCAGAGAATTATCACCTAACTCAGCTCAGTAGCACATTTACTATCTTCGAGATGACTGCTTTGAATTTACAGCCCATAACTTTTCAGTTTTGGCTCGGTCTCTTCCCTTCTCTTTCCACATCAGGCAGCTATTTTCAAAGAAAATGTGCTGTTCTCAACTTGTCCAGCACCAAAGGGCATACACATAAATCTTGCCAGTCAGCCCAGCTGAAAACATAGCAGTTAGAAATGGACATGTTCTTATTTGCAGGGAAGCAAAGCAGGACTAAAGAGCAATTATGATACTACTGAACATTTGTAAGTGACCACCATTATTACTTTAATCTGATGTGTAATTAAGAACAACTATTCAAGTTACCTAACAAGGCTGATGGATTTGCGTGAGATGGACAAGGTGTAGTGAAAATCTATGTTTCATTTTAAGTTTACATTTTCTTTTGTGTCTGTGCTTGTAGATAATTCACAGCGCTGCAGAAGATTTGGCCTTTTGTTTGGCAGCTGCAGCTGATTTTTATGTAACATGACAACGAACTATGGCAGCTGTTAAACTGGTTATCCTGAAAGCTGGAGAGTATTTCAACCTGGAACGGTCCCTGTTTAACTTAAAAATGCCATCGTCAACCCAATTCTTAAGAAGCCAAACCTCGACCCTTTGGAACCTATAAACTGCATGCCTATATCAAAGCTACCTTTTATGTTAAAACTGTTGGATCAAGTGGTAGCACGGCAGTTAACTACTTTATGGAAAATAATGAATTATTGGACACATTTCAGTTAGGTTTTAGGAAAATGTATTCTACAGAGACTGCTTTAATCAAGGTCTCTAGTGATATAATGATGGCTGCAGACTCTGTCCGACATTCAGTTTTAGTTCTACAAGATCTATCGTCTGCCTTTGATACTGCGGATCATAAAGTTTTGACAAACTGGCTCAAAACTGAAATAGGATTTTCTGGGTCTCTTCTTCAGTGCTTTTATTCTTTTCTCACTGACAGAACTTTTAAAGTTGTTAATAGGGTTGTTGTTAACAATTGTCTGAAACATCTTCTTTGTCATGTGGAGTCCTGCAGGGCTCCGTTTTAGGTCTAGTTTTATTTTTGTTGTATTTAACTCCACTTGACCAAATTATTCTTTGTTTTTACTGTTCCTTCAAACATTAGGAGTTTCACTTTTTACCAGTATTGTTAGTGTTTGGAAACCATCAACAGCTGGCTAAAGAATAACTACCGCTAGAAAAAGATCCCAACAAAACTAAAACTCTGATTATTGCACCGGATAAAAGATCCCTTTAATCCAGCAGTACCTGGATTCTCTACACACTTCTGTCCAGTCGAACCTCAGAAACCTGGGTGTTGTGTTTGACCAGTCAGTGTCAGTTGCTGATCCGGAATTGATTATTCATGATTTTATTTCTTCTCGGCTTGATTGTTGTAATTGTGTTTTTGCTTTTATTAACAAGTCTATTCTTTATCATTAAAAGTGCTACAGCAAGACTTTTCACAGAAACTTTTCGAACAGTTCACGTCCCTCCAGTTTTATCGTCACCTCACTGGTTACCTGTCAAGTTTAAAACTGATTTAATCATTTTGGTGTTCATTTTCAGAGGATTACATGGTCAGGCCCCTCAAGGTCAAAACTTCCTTGTGGTGTCTAAACACGTTTTAAAACTCGGGGGGATGTGTACTTCCAGGCCGTAGCCCCCAGACTCTGGAACGCTCTGCTCCTGTCCCGGCATGTTGCTTAATCTATAGATTGTTTAAAAAAAAACAAAAAACAAAAAAAAAACACCTGAAGATGCTTCTATTTCAACAGGATTTTGATTGTATTTACTTAATTACTTTTGTATTTCACATATGCTTTTTTTATTATGTAACTATTTATATCTGTGTAGCTGCCCTTTGTTATTTTCTGTGAAAAGCGCTATATAAATAAAGTTTACTTTCTCGCTTAATTGCTTATTTCTTCTTTGTATAAAGGAGAGCAAAGAACCACCAAGAGGCCTGTTTGAATTAAAAGAAGTATTTTTCCCACCTCTTGACTGACTTCAATTTATCAGCAATTCCTACTTATAACAGTTCATTTAAGCAATGGGGCCATCTATTTACATGAAATATAGTAATCACCTGCCAAGTATCTTTTTAAATAGTCTATTCTTTTCCAAAAGTGTCCTGTGAGACCTTCCAAGTTAAGGACTGCTTAACTAGCTTTAACCCAAAGCACTGGAGTAGAAACATGAATTTAGAAGGAAAGCAGGGTTTTATAATACATAAAGCCAAGTTGCTTGTTGTGAGAATTTCTAGCTATTTAAATAAATGACTGGAGAAGGAAGGTGCATGATTTATTGTATAATTAGACTATGTTGAGGCTATGTCACCAAATAACTGATGATCAGATGACCGTTCAAGAACATCTATGTTGTCACAGTATAACTGCTGTTACATTACATTATTTGAAGCCTAATTTGCAAATTGTGAGCTTGCTGACAAAACAAAAAAAGAGGCATATTAGCGAATGATTGGCAGTCACCAGTCAGTACTTATTTATTTTCTGTGAACTACTCCAAGACAGATCAAAAACACTAACTGACATCACTGAACCATCTTTGACACCAAACTGATATCTTGCGTACTACATATCTGGAGCAGTCAGTAACTTTATATTTGAGTGAATGAAAGAGCCAATGAAAGAGCGAGATATGGAGTGGCGGTTAGGAAGGAACACCTGCAAAGAGACAAAGAGATTTACAACCAAGAAAGAGCTTTTTGTGACTGAGTAATCTAAGAATGTATTGTGTGTGACTCCAATGTCGCTGATCAGTCAAATTGTGTGAACACCACAACAATTTGAAGAGTCCAGAACATAAAACAACGAATCATGTAGCCGTAAAAAGGACAGGAATCCCAAGCAATGAAACAATGAAAGTCTGAAGCTGTTGTAACTATCAGTCATGTTTTCTTAAGATTTTTGTACAACCCCCCTAAAATTGTTTAAAAACTTCTGTGTGTGATATATTTTTCATCTGGATGAATTTGATATAAAGCTTATCTGACATGGCCTGGATCACACATTTATTCACCCGTCAGGTACCGAGAGGTTGTGCAGTGCGTCTGTCCAATTCTTTTTTCTCCAGTCTTCCATAACTCCATTGACTTTAAACCACATACCTTGAGTGCTTCATAAATTTCTCTGCAAGAAGGCTTTCATTCTTGGAATAATAATAGCTTCCATAGGCCTAAATCTTTGTGATCAAGTACTAATTGTTGAAGAGCTCTTATATCTTAATTATTGTAATAATTGGTGCTTCAGTTAATGCAGGTGCATGGTAGAGGTCAACCAATTAAAATCTACTCAGGTAAAAAAACATTTGGAAAGACTTAACTTTGAGGCAAATATAAAACATTTTTGTCTAATTAGTTTGGTCATGGCCCAACTTACTTTGACTGACGAGTGAATAAACAACAAAACCATATGATTTACATACATTTACATTCATTCCAAATGTTGCATTTAATTTACATTAAGAAATCATTTTAATATATATAATTGTATCAACAGGGAAGCAGTGGATAAGTTATATATTATATATAAATATATAGTATATATCCTGTAAACTTGTCTATACCACTATATATATATATATATATATATATATATATATGTGCCAGTATCTATCTATCTATCTATCTATCTATCTATCTATCTATCTATCTATCTATCTATCTATCTATCTATCTATCTATCTATCTATCTATCTATCTATCTATCTATCTATCTATCTATCTATCTATCTATCTATCTATCTATCTATCTATCTATCTATCTATCTATCTATCTATCTATCTATCTATCTATCTATCTATCTATCTATCTATCTATCTATCTATCTATCTATCTATCTATTCATGAATTTAAAGGGTTTAATTCATTCATTTAATTTTTGATCAAGCAGGTATAAGAGCAAAGCAGGAGTACGTACTCAAAATAGAAAAATGTAATTATTGTATATACACATTATACATAAGTGCAATGGAAAACAAGCAAAAAAACAACAACAAAAAACAACTCTTGTCAACATAAAGAATAAAGAAGGTAGGAGCTCTGTTGTCTTAACAGATGGTGCAACACCCACACTGCAGCAGTCAATTGCTTTTTCTTTCTCTTGAGTATTTATAGCTATTGCTCCAAAAATCTTGCCAGCTTTTCACTGCCATGTGCAGAGAACATTTTTCTGCTACAAGCCAGTGCAACAGCAAATTCTTCATTATCATAAGCAAGTTAATGAGGATCAAAATCTTTTGATGCCGTTATTGTTTTCAGGTATGATTAAAGACTACAGCAGACTTAGCGAATCCATTATCTTGGTCCAGTTTTGATGTCAGTTGAAAGAACTTTTTTTGGCGAATGCTAGTATACCATACTAAACGCAACAAACGAGAACATATACGTTTTTTAGTAAAATTAATAAGATATCAGACAAGTCCAAAACTGTGACTGGTGTTTGAAGTGCAGTTCTGTAGCATTAGGGTGATGTAATAGCTGAAATATCATATTTAATATAAAGTGATAAAAGTCTCTCTCTCTCTCTCTCTCTCTCTCTCTCTCTCTCTCTCTATATATATATATATATATATATATATATATATATATATATATATATATATATATATATATATATATATATATATATATATATATATAAGAACATTGCAATATACATTTTTTCTTTTTTATTACATCAGAACAACAAACGTATAAGAAAAAGAAATGCAGTGGGTTGCCTCTTTGCCAGCTTTTTGTTGATAGGAGGCTGCAGATGGTTGCAGATTATTTAGGAGCTGTCACTTTACCCCACTCACTAACTATTTACATTATATTTCAGCTAATATGGCATGTATTAATGGTGTTAATATAGGAACAGCATTGTTAGTTTTATTTTGAAGCACAATGATGTACTCTGTAATGATAGAGCAGCACAGTATTTGGGTGGGCTTTGGGGGTTTAGGAGTGAGGCTAGACAATCAATTAACTTTAGAGTTTTAGCATCGAGTGAGGTGCTGTGAATTATCCCGCAGCACCAGTTCGGCTGATGAAAAGTGGAACCCAGTGTAGATTGTATTCCACGTTGAGCTCCACAGACAGGGAGCTTCTCACCTGCCCATTGCTTTCCTTCTCACATTAAAGCACACTAGCACATGGCCTTCAGAAGAATTTATGAAATCAATCATTGTATAACTGCAAATATTGCCTGAGGCTTTTAATAAGTTCAACTGATTATTTTATTTTAGTGTGACTTGTCATGTTTTTGCACTGTGCCTTATTTTGATTCCTCAAATAATATTCTGTAACAGGTAACATGAACATTTGTGTTTAGTTTCCACATATGTTCAAATGTGAGCCAAACACAGATCCATACTTTCAATTGGGAATCTGCATAATCTGAGATAGATGTCTTTATTTCTGACGTTTTTTCAGATATGTTGATTGTTTTTATTAATTTTTATTTTTACAGGAGATTTCATAGACAGACTGGACAATGTGCTGGGATCTTGTAAATCATTTCTTTTTAATTATTGATCATGTTTTATCTTTGATGGAGATTAGGGTTGGTGGGGAAGGGCGTGTCCAGATGGGTGGGATCGACTTTGTTCTGACTGTTAAGCACTTTGTGCTGCATTTTATTGTATGAAATGTGCTACATAAATAAAGTTTAATTTAATTAAATTTATTTCATTTCATTTTATATGAATACGTACCACAACATATGCAAAGCAGATTTGATTAAAGTGGTATTAAAAAAAACGAACGATTCAGACATCAACAGATGATCCATCCATTATCTATACCCGCTTTATCCGTTTCACGGGGGTCTGTCGGAGCCTGTCCCGACGCATAGTAGGCGAAAGGCAGGGGTCCACCCTGGACAGGTCGCCAGTCTGTCGCAGGGCCACATACAAGACAAATAACCAATCACACTCACATTCACACCTAGGGAGAATTTAGTATGATCAATTAACCTACCCCGCATGTTTTTGGACTGTGGGGGGAAGCCGGAGTACCCGGGGGGTATTTATATTTTGTTTTTCAAATTATTTGGTTATTTCAGTTCAGTTTTAGCGCATTAGTAGTTTTAGTTTTCAAAAATTGCTTAGTTTCAGTCTCAGTTTTAGTTTTTGAGGTTTTGAATTACAGATGTTGTCAAAAACATCTGGGATGAAAGAATCCTAGAATCAACAACTCCATGCAGCACACAAATCTTTGAGTAAGTAGATAACTGAAGTGCCAAAGGTCAGAAGCCACTAGTAGTCACAATGCAGAAAATGCACAAAATAATGACTGTTAGACATAAAAAAGCACTAAAGAAAAATGTAAATAAAGTTAATTTTACCCACAACTCTATTTGTTTGTTTTATATTGTTAATTCTAGTTATTATTTAGTCTTTGTTTTATAAAAATGTTAGTTGATAGTTTTATCTTACTAAACATGATTCTTTTTCACTGTAGTGTCAGTTTAGTCTTAGAATTTGTTAACTATAATAACTATGGTTGCTACATAGAAACTTTAATAAACCTTTACTGTCACCTAATCACCAAAGATTATGTGAAAATGTACAAATACTACTAATACAACTTGTGTGGGTGGGGATATTTGCCGTCACCGTGTGTGTGCCTGTATGTCGACAACAGCAATAAGCTTGTCTAGCTGTCTTTTTCTTTCCATCTGTTGTCTTTACGTTACCACTTTAAAAATCTTCACAACAGACATCCAAACCAGTGACCCACAGGTGGAAAATGACACGTCTGTTGATAAGCAAACGGATGTACAGGTTCAGTCAGTGAATGGTTGTAAAGTTCCACAACTATATATAATATTAATGTCATCACACATTTTCCCACCAACTCCATCATGGATATGGTAGTAGAGTGAAAGAGCCAGTACAATTTAATTTACTTTATTTTTTTAACACTTTTCCTGTACTATCTCACACTGACGTTCAGAAACTGACCAAACTGAGGCCAAATCAGCACATAAAAGGGGCACAATGGGTCCATTTTAACAGAATCCACAGCAGCTGATCCATTGTGCTGTTCAGATGTGTAAAACTGAATTTTGCAGTCAAGTCAAAATAAAACATTTTATATCAGAAGCTTGTGATCTTCAAAAATTGTAGCCTGTAAGACAGTGTTCAGCCATCCCATAGCATTAGTACTTTCAAGGTTGTTTAATGGCAAGAAGAACTTAGGAGATGATATTAAGGGCAACTACTGCTGGCAGTTTAAAATAATTTAGATCCTTTATTTTTATTCCAATACATAAAACCCACACAAACCAAGCAAACAACCAAACAGAAAACAGCATCTATGTACTAGTTGTGAGATTAGATTTTTTTTGTTTGTTTATTTTGTTTTGGACAAAAGCAGTACAGTCTTAATCTACTGGCAGAACACAGTAGCCAAAGACGGGCGATACCTCACTTTTCCTTGTGTCTGTGTTGCCTTAGCAACAGTGTTTGACAAGTACTTGTCAAAAGCAAGACTTCAGTATCTCCCTTTCTCAAAATGCCTATTGCTTTGATCACAGAGCAAACATAGGGTCAGGAGATGAAGTTCAATAAATCACAGAAAATATGATTGTATTTAAAGAAAAAAGTCAATTAAAAATAATAAATTACATGCATCAAAACTGATACCTCTTCCTACTGTGTCTTCTTGCTGCCATTTACTTCCTTTTTCAAGAATTTATGCACCCTCATTAAGAAGCCACCCAGTACATCAATTTGCATTTAACAAGAGGCGGAGACCTCTTGAAATCAATCTAATTTGTCCAATAAAGCTATTAAGACTCTTCAATGTCACATTGAAGTCTTACAATCTCACATTTCCCCTAAAATATGAAAATCTGTCTCACATTTCACCTCATTATTACACATCTGTGTAATAATAATTACTGATTTATCTGAAAAATGTGCATTCAAACAGAAATATATTTTGTAGCTGCCCAATAAACTACATTTTCAAGCAGTTAACTTTGAAGACATTTAAGACAAAGTCCACTGCCATTTGTATCATAATGAAACAGACTTTGATAGTAATAAGTGCCAGCTTTTTTTTTTTTTTTTTTACAGGCAATTGTAATCCTTAAAAGTTTGAACTTAAGGCAATTGGACCTCTTTCCTTAAGTTTGGGACATCTATTGAGACATCAATCAAGTCACATGGAGTTGAACATTGATCCACCTGTCCATTCTGCTTAGGGTCTTTTATTCACCTTGTCAACTTGTTGGATGTCTCAATGGCTTGAATGCAGACAACTGGACTTCCTTGCCACAGTACTTGAAGATGTTCCACATTCCATGCAGAATCAATCCTCGGTTCAAATTGAATGGTGGTGTTGGTTGGGTCACATGCAAATCACTGACTCACCTCTCACTGCTGAGGGTTGACCTGGTCTTCATCACATGAATCACAGTGGAAATGGTTGTGAAACAACATGGATATGAGATTTAAGGCTATATCGTAAGTGCTGTGTTATGAAACCTGAAGCCACCCGCTCTATTGAATGTCGCTTTGTCCCATTTGACTTTGACAGCTTTTAGTACTCCCTGACCTCGGTGCAGTGTTTGATACAATGCAGTTCTGCTTCATCGTCAAACACAGTTTAAGTCTTACAGAAATTTTTCTTAACTGGTTTGATTCTTACTGAAAAATCTTTCTCTGTGCATTTTCTATAGAGTCCCTCAGGGGTCAATTTTAGGTCCTCACTTGGTTAAACTTTACATGGTTCTTTTTGAGTTCATAATGCAGCAATGCTGATTATACTCTACATATTTTTCTGCCAATGACCATGACCCAGCGAACAACTTCATCCAGTGAATCACTGAATCCTGTGAATCAGTTTTTGGACGAGCAACAATTTGTTATAGCTCAATAATGTCAAAACAGAGATTGAATACCATGCCCAAAGAAATGATATTCAATCACTGTTAACTCTGCTGTATGTAAAACCATGAGTATTTAAGAAAATTGGGTTTGGTTTTAGATTTTAATCTTAGCTTTTCAAAGTTAATTGCTAACATTTCAATAACAGCCTTTTATCATCTCAGAATTACAGCAAAGGTTTAAGGCCTCCTGACCCAGTCTACCTCTGAGATGCTGATCCATGCTTTTATTTCTGGTATATTGGATTATTGTAATGCTTTCTTTGCTGGACTGCCAAATCAGATGTTGAATATACTCCAACTTATTCAAAGTACTGCTGAGAGAGTTACACAATCTAAAATGTCAATTTCTCCTATTCTGTCATTGTTTCCTTTGCTTCCTTTAAAACCAAAAATTTTAGTTTTGTTTTTAAATTGTTCCTGAGGGTTTTAAATGTTTTAATGGTCTAGCTCCTGCTTATATTTCTAACATGCTTGTTGACTACATACCAGAGAGATCCTGAGATTACTAAACTGGGGACTTCTTATCGTAACAAGAATCAGCTTGAAGTTACTTTATGATGCTTAAATCACAAGGTTTGTGCTCTTTGGAACTTTCTACCATGTGAAATGCAGTCCACTACCACACTGTCCTCTTTAAAAGGACACTAAAAGTATCTTTATTTTTACTCACTATTATTTATGATTATACGTTTGTCATAATGTTAATATATATGTCATATACAATGCATTTCTACTCTCTGTATCTTCAAAAACGGTCAGAGTCTGCTTGAAATGTGCCACATAAATAAAGTTAACTTGATGGCACTGTGAGGAAAGGAATGCTGGGAAGGACAGAGCAATCTGTAAACTTCAAATAAAACACAAGGACTACTTTTTCATTATGTACAATTTTCCAACTCACCTCTGTTCTCTGTAGCTATGTTTGTTGTCTTTTAGGTGCACGCTGTGAACAGATCTCAGTATAACAGCTTTGCACTGCTGTTTCTTCCCTCAGGCCATTTTCAAATAAGCAACCTGTATTTTGTGTGTGCAAATGACTCATTTTCTGCATGTTTTGTTGACAAAAGTGGTTTCAAGACCTGTTGGGGGACTGAGTTTCTGTCAGATCGTATAGTGCGACTTGTGTCAGGTTGCAAGATGTATAAGCCACTCCTGTCAAATTACTATGTCTAGAGTTGAAGAGAGGGAGTCTTTAAAAAAAACAAAAAAAACAAACAAGGGTCAGCACTGGTGTTGCTTCCCTTCAGTGGAGATAACACTAAGCATATCAGAGATATTTCTCATATCAATAAGTCGGCTAAACTATTGTTGTGTCCCTGTACTATAATTCTACATTTGCTCTTGTGATCACAGAATATGCCCAGTGGAGTGACATTTAGCAAGGGAGGATGGTTACTATACATTTATACATGTACATGAATTGAATAGATAATGAACTAAGTGGTGTGAAAAATAAGTACACATACAAAAGCAACACGTGCCCATGATTATATGTGTTTCTTTTGAGTCCAGATTAAATTGGACCAAAGATGACATGTATAGGATGTGAAAGAGTTCGCTTATGTCAAACCCAAAAGTGGCATATGAATCAAAATGTTTCTTTAAGTTGACTCTTTTTCTTGCACTTTTCTGCTGTCTATTTCAGCCGAAAATTTCCAAAATCCACTGTGAACAATTGATCAGCAGTTAACAGAAAACAATTTATTTTCTGTTACAATTCAGTCATAATGAACAAAAACTATAAAAGGAGCATCGCAACGCAGTGTTATCTTGAATCTGTTAATGTAGTTTTTTCTGAGGGAGCTGGGTAAAGTCAGATTATTTTCTATGGGAAAATGGGTTTCCTGTGGGACATTGTGTGTTGGGAATTCACTGCTCGGTTACCTAGTTAATCTCTTAAAAACTCTTCTTTGTTTTTCAATTGTGCATTTAGGACAAGCATGGCTTTAAAATAGTTAGGCTATGACTTCACACGTTAGCTCTCAGTCTGTGCATGGCGATATAAAAGCATGTTAATCCATCCATCTTTAGGTAATACTGCTCTGCCTTGTGTCTTCCAATTATAGTATGCTATCCTGTGGACAATTCTAATATTGGGGTATCTGGAGAAAAAAAAAGAAAAAACAAATAAACAAAAAAGAAGCTCGGGCATCTGGTGAGGATGCCTCCTGGATGCTGGTGAGGTCTTCTAGGCGTGGGGTCTTCTACCTACTGGTAGGAGATCCCGGGGAAGACCCAGGACATGCTGGAGGGACTATGCCGCTTGGCTGGCCTGGGAATGCCTTGGGATCCCTACAGATGAGCTAGAGGAAGTGGGTGGGGAGGAGGAAGTCTGGGCTTCCCTGCTTAGGCTACTGACTCTGCAACCCCGACCCCAGATAACTGGAAGAAGAATGGTTGGGTGGATATCTTGTTTAGTTTTTTTTTTTGTTTATAGGAGAAAAACTGCAATGTCACCAAATAAAATGAAAAGGCCAGTCCAGCCATCTTTACAACAAGAGCAAAACACACCACTTGTTGCTGTTATCTTCATCTGTCTGCAGAAACATCTCTTCAGACCTTGGTCAAGCCTTTCATTTTTTTTCATGCATCCTCCTCACAGTGTGTGCAAATGAGCTAATAAACCCTGCATTACTAGTAATCAACACTTGTTCCTCCAGTACAACATTTAGTCTGTCTGACCTTGCCCTTAGGAAACGCAGGAGGTGCTCAGCAGATGCGCAGCACAAATCTCCAGCCATAGCGCTGATGGGATGGCTAAATTATTATTTTTATATTTCTCTATTTTTCTTTGTTTACCTTGCAACACACAAAACAGACTAAATTTAAAACTTGATTTAAATCTCTTTGGCGGAACTACATTTTTAAAATCTAATTTCTATGTCAATATATGCAATATAAATAATTCTGACAGCATTGCAAATAACCTTGAATGATCCTGGAACCCAACAACAGCTGTAAAAACAGTAACAAAGCAACTGGAATTGGTAAAATGCCTATATACTAACAAATGTGCACTTAAACCAGGAGAACAGCAATTTGGTTTCAAAAGCTTGCACTTTTTAGTGAGTGTGTGTGTATGTATGTGTGTGTGTGTGTGTGCTTTCACATGTATGGAGGTGGGGGTAGTAAAATGTGGGGTTAATCGCCCTTGTGAGAAAAGAAAATCTACAAACAAAGGCTTTCAAAAGCCCTTTCATTTGTTCTCCATTGAAATTTAGTGAATATTCTGTCACAGTGCTTTTGAGGTGTTTGCTGAGTATACAGTTCAGAGAAATGCTTATTTCTGCCAATGCTTTCCCAGTCTTTGTTGTCATTTTCATTGTGCTTTGCTGACCCTGTGCTTTTCCACAGAGCAACATCCCACACCTCTGATTAATGCCTCATTAGGTCTGATACTGAGTGTGAGCAGGGGCAGCGAACACGCCTCATGCAGAACTTTCACCACGGAGGAGTTATTATTAGTAAGCTCAAACTTGAGTCCTATTAAAGCCCCCTTTTTTCACACCCTCCACTTTGTAGCAAGGCCAGAGTGCACTCACAAGTCTTTCTATTTGTCTAAGCTTATCTGTAATCTGTTCATCTGGTTGTCTAACTTGTCTATACTGATTTCAATTAAGTCAGCTTCCATGAAAGGACCATTTAACTCTTTCACGACAAGTAAATGTGATTTTTAACTGCTTACTTTTTAATGGCCAAGACAATGTAAAAAACATAGTATCAGCTTTACAGAATAACAAAACCTGTCATTGTGTCAAGTAATGATTTCTTGGTGCAAGACAATAATGTGTGTTGTGGATTTTAAGTTGACTTGATTATTTTAATTACATAAAAAAATCTGTTACTTTGATATGTGGTGCAACTGGCATCTGTTTTTTTCTTAAACTCATAAACCTGTTTCCCATGACAATATGGCGTTTGTCATCATTATGGTCCTAATGGCGATATACGATGGCATTTTGCTTTTTGTGAGAAGACAGAATAAGTCAGGTGAAAGTCAGTCTCACCCATGTAAAGGAAGTGGTGTGTGTGTGGATGATAGTTGAGGGTGATGAGGACAGACTGTAATTTCTCCAGATGTAAAATCATAATGATCATTCCAGGTAGCTCATTTATGTGTAATGTGTTACTGTTACATTCAAAGAAAAAAGTGTTATAAAATGACTGACGTACAGATCACCATTATTTGGTTTGCTAAAGTTTTAGACTGTGAATTCTTAGAAAAAAAACAAATGTTTTTTAATGCACTTGAGACGTGTTAATGCCAGGTGTGAACAGATACAGCTGTCCACTAGGGAGGGATTCTTTTTGAAATATGTACTGTCTCCTTTTACCACCTTTTTCCTGGCGTAATTATGTCAGCTGCGGTGGATACAGTGATATCATAAAATGATATAATGATATTAGCCTATATCCATCACATATAGCCTAATGAAATATTTGTGGATGATAAAAACAAACTTCACATGGACACCTATAACAGGCAAGGAGCCCAGAGCAGCAGCAAAGCGACAATGAGCTGGATGTCATGTGTGACCAGATGTGGTGAGGAATTTTCTATCTTACATCAGGCTCAAAGGCTATTCTGATACCACGAAGCCTTTAGGCTACAATGAAAGCTCCTATTACATTCACAGTCAGTTATTGTTGCCATGCCAACTTAAACACATAGGCCTACATAATCTCCAGGTTTTCTGACTTGTTAAAATGTGACGTGTTGCCGCCATTGTCTAATCAGACGCTTCCAATTCAATATTCAAAATGTATGTTAATTAAGTGTTGACAGGGGATGTGTTAACAAAACACAAACCCTGGGCCATCGGTATCTGTAAGTTGCAGTAAAACACAAACTATGCTTATCTTATCATGAGGAATCCATTTCAATAAAACACAGACATTAGGGTGCAATTTTTGAATTACTAAAGATCTCCAAGTAATACTAGTCTCATTATGTGTTAATGTGGTCTAAGAATCAAGTCGCTCCAGTTCATTCAGCTATTTAGTCATTTTTTTCAGTTCCACTATATTTCCAAGAATACTGTTACACATGTTGCTGTACAGCTTCTCTGTTGTTTTTTATTTTATTGTTGTATTTACCAGAGAAAAAGATGAATGTATTCACTGCTGATGCTCCTCTGCTACATTAAAATAATCTCCCCTTAAAATATTATAGAGTTTTCTTAGTACTATAATTTAGTTCAACTTACTTTCTCCCTGATCTTTTTTAAAAAAAAAAAAACCCAAAACATTAATATATTAAATACTTTATTAAAAAAAATAGATACAAATTTAATTGAAACTTATTCTTACATTTGCTGAAAGTGTGCAATCTTATGGAACAGTAAATAATAAAAATAGTGGTAAAAAATTGTCAGTATAATAAAAACAGAATATCTGCATTTGGATATTTCTGCAAATGCAATTTTAGAGTGCAATAAAGGAGTTTTGGTGCAGGTGTGTCTGCAGTCCTCTCCACATATGTGCAGCAGATGTACACTAAATTACAAAATATGCAATGCACTGAAAGCAGCACAAATGTACGTACGGCTCAACGCTACATATTATCTCCACTGATGTTAATCAATTGCACCGAGGTAGGAGAGTGCAGTCATGCTGCTCAATTGAGAGATGGATGTTTGACCGAACACTTCAGCTTAGAACCAATTCTCAGGAGGACAATCTGCAGTGCAGGACAATCTCTCCTCATGTGTAGAGCTGGAAAAGCACTCCACACACTGGTTTTAATAACCATATCAACTTGGACTTTTTTTGTTCTTTTTTTTATTGGCTTTGTGTAGCAATGGGAAATGTGTTGTCAAGAAGTGTCAAGTATTATTCTAAATGGGTGCAGAATTTAAAAATGCAGCTTTTGTATATGAAAATTGCACATGTAGACATGTTGACAGTGCAGAACATGTGGACTCATGGAAGCAAGTACAACTGAGAAGTTGACCCCATAATCAGCTTTTACAAATTTGATAGTCATTTTAACATGCCAAAGGCCAGGGTAATTATTAACTAAGAGAGCAAGGAAATATTTAGAGCTGAGGCCCAAACTCTAGAGACTATTTTAAAATGCTGCTTCTTTTCATTCAAAGTCGTAACCTCTGTTAAAAGACAAAAACAATAAAGTGGAACAAGCAAATTAGTTAACAACATACAACAACTGCTATACAAGTTTACATTCGCACACCTCACTACGGTTTACAGGGGAAATTCTTGAGCAGTGCCAATCTAGCGGAGCATGTTCAAAAAGATTACGCAAGTCAAATGGCCATTTCTCCCATTGTCACTGTTAAAGTGATCTTGACAGCCAGTCATAGTTGGTGAGGCTGCACACCGCCCACTAAATCTATAAACTGAAGGAGGGAAGTATTTTAGGTGTTAATTTGAGAGTAGTGGATTTCTTTGTTGTTGCACCCGACTCCCTTTTAAAAAATCAAAAGAGCTACACCTCAATACTGCACAAATTTAAAACACATGCGCACACACACACACATACACATTTATACATATATAAATATATATATATATATATATATATATATATATATATATATATGTATATATATATATATATATATGTGTGTGTGCGTGCGTGTGTGTGTTGGTGTGTGTGTGTCTGTTTATAATGATAATGTTTCTTGGTATTTATTGGGGGGGAGGGAGACTAGCCAAATTGTGAAATTATAGAAGAAAAAAACCAGTGGTGGTAAATGACCTGGATGTCGGTCAGAAGGAGGTAGAGGGGGCCGGGTCTGTTCCATCCCGCCATGCTCACCAGCCCCCAGACAATGGATCACATCGGCTCTGATGCAGCTTGACAAGTGACTGACATGCTGAATGGTTGCCATGGGAACAAATGTGTTGAATTTTATGCATGCATATTCTGTTTTGTGCCCAACACCCCCTTCTTCTTTTCATGACTGAGGAGATTTGACTAATGGTGTGCTGACTCTAAACAGTGGACTGGATGCGGAGCTGCATGGGGAGTCCCCTTTTTCCACCGCTCCACCGGACATTGTGCCCTGGCTTAACGTTAACGCTTCAGAGAATATTAGCTCAGCGCAGCTAGAGCTCAGGAGGGGATGCATCTGTGTGAATGGGCAGCAGTGCCTTAGTTCCAAGAGGAAGACAGGTTCCAGCAGTAATGATCTAATAACAGATTCTCCAGGCCACTTTGTTCAACTGTAGCCCCCGTGGATTCTTGTGGATTCCTGTGGATCTTTGGTACGGATATCTTTGAAACTGCGTTCACAATAAGCAGCACTTTAACGGTTTTGTTATACATTATATCAATACACAACCTTTCTCTGGTCTTTGTGCTTTTCTTTTCTTCTTTTTTTTTTTTAAATCAGTTGACAAATCACGGTTTCAATAAACCAGTTCTGCCCCAAAGATGTCATAAACAGGCTCACTATAATGCATTAGCTGAACTAGGCAGCTATGCAGACTGGATGTGCTAGAAAAGTTAGTAGGTCAGTTTTGCCTTCGATCACAGAACAGCATTTGTCTTTGGATGGCAAAATTTGCAGGACTTTGATAGACTGTGTTAAATTACAACTAATAATAAGAAGTGGAAAAAACTGGATGACATTTTTGAAAAGTGAAGTTTGTATGTCTCATTGTCAAAGGGCTAAACACTAGATCAAGGAATTAGGCTTGTGATCATCAGAGTGTGGAGGCATGTTAATCTGCACCTTGTTAGGAGATAGTATCTTTACATTCTTAGTAAAATAAACATTGGGAATTACATTTGATGAAGAGTCCGTACCATTGATATTTTATATATTTGAGATTTTTACATCAAATCTGGGCAGACAATCCGTAGAACGATTGTATACTTTCGTGAGTCACAGATTGATTGATATATGACTCTTTAACGTCGCTAGATTGGGTCTCGTTCCCTTTAATGTTAGCAGCATTCGTTTGTGATTTCATATGTTAGTTGTTTGGTCAGCTAAACAAACGCTGCTGTGTGTTCAATGTAACCTAGTGTTTAACTATTTTCATGATAAGTGTTTGGCTGAGTGTTTAAATAGCTCCTCTGCCTTTATTTTAAATATTGACAGTGAACTGTGTTTTTTACAGATTGAAATCTTTTATACACAATTTTTGATGCCCAACAAAGATGAGCAGGATTTTCACACACTGTA
Source organism: Xenentodon cancila (assembly GCA_014839995.1). Taxonomy (NCBI): domain Eukaryota; kingdom Metazoa; phylum Chordata; class Actinopteri; order Beloniformes; family Belonidae; genus Xenentodon; species Xenentodon cancila. The sequence continues at coordinate 26,002,757 of CM026197.1, forward strand.
CTTGCTTTAAGTGCAGTTTCAATTTCTTAAAAGAAATAAAAGTCTAATGACACTTCTCATCTAACATGTTATGAACAGAATTATTGTATTTTAATGGCTACACATTAACAATAGTTTTGATTTTATGGAACAAAAAGCATGGGTTCCTGGGTTCATGGGCTTTGACTTGCAGTAGGTTTTTTTTTTTTTTTTTTTTTTAATTAATAAACCTTTAAATAAAGAATTCAGCAATTGGCCTTCACTACTACATGTGGGTGGAGTCATGTGGTTTTGCAGACAGTTTGAGTATTGAGTGAGGATGCAGTTACACCAGCAGTATTAGATTTGGAAAGAAAATAGAAATTCAGAATATTATCAGTTCAGCCTGTTAAACAGATGCTGTGGTTGAGCCATTCATGTGCTAATAATGATAATTCAGCAATTTTACAGTCAGGCTTGTCTTTCAGTGTCATTGATTCAATAGAATTTAATTCATTTCATACATTTTTAAACAATAATGACTCCACCAAAGTACAGAATTTACAGCAGCAAATATTTTATGTGAAAAAAAACTACAAATGTGTGATTGTTTTGGATCAGATATATACTTGTGTTGGAAAACAGATTCTTTATTACATAAATGTGCAGCACTTGTTGAAAGCTCAGAGTGTGAATATTGGTTAATATGTAATGTATTGTTTGACCTATTATCAGGGACCACAGAACTTATCTTTATCCTGCGATATTTTTGCCCTCTTGAGTATAGTTTGTTTCTAGTGTGCATGTTTGCGCAAGGACAGCAGCTAACTTTTGTAAAGAAGGTGGTACAGATCCTCTCTCTGTGCTGACTGAGAGGTTAACTCCTCCTGCAAGCACATTATATGCTGCCTCAGCTCTCACAAAACCCTGGCGATGAGTGGAGAGAATCATGGTCTTCAACATTAGTTTGATCAGATGCGTGACACAATGAAACTGAGCATGTGAGCAAAAATTGCCCCTTAGATGAAACTGACATCTGAGATATTTTTCATATCGTCACCAATTTATCATTTTCACTCCCAGATAATAGAAAGCGATCTTGCAACTTGTGATTTCACCTCTCAAGAAATTATATTTCAGGTAAGGTAAGACATGTTTCATGGACAGGATGAATATCTTGAGTGCCAATGTCAGAGTGTATACACTCAAAAACCAATAACACAGATCATATATGGTATTAAATTTTCTAGCATCGGTGAGCCGAAAATACATGTTCTGTATCTGCAACTATGGAGAACTATAACACTTCTGTAGCTGATCTTACTACATCTATAAAGCCACAAATTGTGCATACAGCAACTTAGCCTCTAGTGCTTTGCTGTCATCACTTTAGATATTTAATCATTCAACTTGAACTTGTCAATTATGTTAGACAGTGTATCCAGTGTTGTTTTAAAAATAATATGACTTGTTTAGTTGTTAATTGTACAAAGAGGCTAGCCTGATAGATCAGACACATATCTAGAAAGCTCTGGGGTCTAAAAACGAACCTTAGAGCGTTCGATGGTTACTTATCAAACTGCCTCTGTACGCAGTTGGCTGGCGGTACGACCAATCAAAGCAAGGAACAAAGTAACGTATTCAGAGTGATGGACACGAGTCATTGGGAAAAGAGTAATTTAAACTTTTCCCATAGCCTCTTGGCAAACAGTAAATGCATCTAATTTGCAAAGGAATGATTTGAGTGCCATCTTCTGTTCAGTTTTCAGTGAATGCCAAAGGCGATTCAACAGCCATCGACACTGTTTACATTCAATTCAATTCAATTCAATTTTATTTATATAGCATCTATTACAACACAAGTTGTCTCTAGGATCTTTCCAGAGACCCAGAACATGACCCCCGAGCAATTATTACATATACAACGGCAGGTAAAAACTTCCCTAGTAGAAGAAAAACCTTAAGCCAAACAGTGGCAATGAAAAACTCCCCTTTTAAGAGGGAAGAAACCTTGAGCAGGACCTGGATCATAAGGTCCTGCAGATTACAATGTCGCCGCTGTGTCATCATTGTGTTAAACCCACCCAGAGACTCTCTCTACAAGGATAGAGTGATTTGATTGGCTCTCCAAGACTTTGGGGCATATTTAGGGAGTTCTAACAGATGGTAGCTAGATGTATCTGCAAAGCAGGTTTAACTTTAATAATGGTATGTCTAGATTTCTAGGCTACAGTTGCAACAAGCTCCGAGTTAGCCTGGAAAAGTCCAGTGGTGCCAGTTGTTCACCAAACACGAGATAGCGGCTTATCAATCGCAGCTAGCAGCCGGTCTCGACTGTGTTCGACCGAGTACAACATCTGCCAACCGACTAAGCTGCCTTTGGCTAGAGGCCAAGAGAAGACAGGCCGCTGCTGCTGCCTACCGCTCCGGTCGAGTCCTGCCTCAGACATGTAGCTCCTGGCGGAAGTAGAACTGGCAGAACTAAGCCGAAACTCTGTCAGTCATCGTTACAGCTCTGGCGATCATCCTCCTTTGAATTGTTATTTTGGTAGCAACATCTGAAACATCGTCTAGCTTGCCGTAACCGAGGTAAAGTAGACATGTTGCGACTAACTGTGAAGCTTGTTTGTTGTGTTTAATCACCCATTTTTTGGTTAGGTAGGATTTGTTAGCGCCCGTCAAGGTGCTGTCCCACATAGGTCCAAAAAAAAAAAAAGCTTCAAATTCCCTTTCCAGAAACATATGGCTGATGCCACAGGGGTTGGCCCACTTCTTTTTATAAAGTAACATGTCACAAGTATTGGTTAACTGGGCTTGTGTTTAGCTGTTAAACACCAGATTAGTCTTTAATGTCCTGTTACATAAAGAGTATATATTTCTAAGCATTCATACAATTTTAGTATTAGATGATGTACGCGGTTGGCGTTCAACATGCCTGTCATGCCGTATTTTTGTAAAGTCAGGAAAATAAACATAACCCACTTAAGGTTTTGAGTTTCTTGGTCTAAATGCCAAATTAAACAGGATATCTGATTAAACCAAAAATGGGAGATTTGGCAGTAATATTTTCCTACCAAGAATATAATTCATCATCCTTCGTGAAGTTCTTTCTCATTTCTAAAGAAGATAATTTGGACCTACATCAAAATTTTAATGGGTTTTTCCTTTGCTTCTGCTCCACATCAACAACAAGTTTCTATGAAATTCTGCTCAGCATTTGAATAGTCTGGCTGATGAATATACAGATAAAGCCCTCCTCATGCCACAGCTCCAACTCTTGTCTCAGCAGAGAAATAAAATTTACAAGTATGACATTTTTGGCAGGCTTCACAATTCTGCTTTTATGTGTCACACACTTTTTACAAAAATCATACACAGAACGAATCTCCAGGGAAATGATGACAGTTTGATATTACAACGAAGCATCAAAACATTAGAAGTTTAGCCATAAACAATTAGAACTGTGCAAACAATGCAAGTTAATGGGAAATTATTTATTATGCAGCCATGTCCTTTGAGTTTATTTCCAGTCTGTATGAAAAATACTAATGTTTACTTTAAAACAACGCTTGAGCTAAATAATCCCTATTAAAGGTAGTGCTGGTTTGGTTTATAATTTTTTTCAGTACCTCATTTATGCACTCCCTCTAAATTAAGCTTATTTAGCTGTCTTTTAAGCAATCAGGAACGTCTTCTAATCTTATTTATTAGAGATGGGTGCAGTGTTTGTACTGACAGAGAGGGAGATAGAATAGAAGGAAAGATGGAGAGAAATATGTGAGGAGGGGGAGGAGAGAACACGCCATTGAATGTCCCAAGCCATTAGAACAAGGGATATTTCTGGTTGACTGAGCAATTCATTCTCGACATGTCACATTGAATTTCTTCCATTATAAAACATTGCTGCCTTCTCCACTCCAAAGGCAGATTGCCTGCACCTATTTCACCCAGTGAAATATTGCTTCTCCCCTCAAACAATCTTTTTCATCCCAAAGTTGTGAAAAAAATTTTGAAACAGTGATTAGTCTATGCTCAGAGTGCAAAGGATTTTTTTTTTTTTTTTTTTTGGGGGGGGAGTTTTGTCAACTCAAGCTCATTCTTTCAGAATCATTTTTCAAATACGATCCCATGACACACCTATACATATAATGTGTTTGTACCTTCATAAATTCTGATGTGTGCCCATTTGCACTGCTTCATAGTCTCCTGCTTTTGCCATTCCATCATATTCTTTATAGATGCGACATCAGACATTGCAAAGAGAAAAAGAATCAGTTTGTTACCATCAGACTATATGGTCCTCTGCTGCTGAAGTCAGACTTTTACACTAAATCTTTGTGGTGACGCATGATGTAAAAATGAGGACAAAGTCTTTTGGTTCAGTCCGCTGTGTGATCTCTCATCCTCAGATGCATCTTTTGCTTAGCCCCAGCACTTCACAAAGCCCTGATATGGGAAGCCTGACTTTGCTCTGCACCACCGACAGTTCTGACAGGCCAGCAACTGAGATTGATGTTGCCCAGATAGAAAATAGAGGAAGAATGGCAATTATGTCAAGCTAGGAGAAACATGTGTCTGTCTGCTACAATACAATAGGCCCTCGCCGCATTGTTATCGTTCTCTATAACCCAAGGTGTGTTTGGAGTAAATGAATCTGTACAAAACATTTCCTTCTTTTCTCTTCTTTTTATTTTTCTGATGTTTTGTTTTCTTGGTCATGAAGGTAACCCCTTTTCTTGACTTCTATGACCTTTTTTCACTTGGAAATTAGTGCATTTTTTTATTGAACATTACAGCAGAACACTGGTGCAGACTACAGGTTTAGTAAGATCCATTATTTGGACATATGTATTTTTCCAGTCTGCCTCATTTGAGGGTGCTCTGCTTTTGAACTGAACTGATTGAACTTGGTGTGATGAATGTAACGAAGGATCTTTAGGCTTCAGTTATGCAAGCATGTTTAAAGCTCTTTCGTAATCAGCTACTAACATGATGACCTTGTGATTTCGCATGCCGCTTATAGAAAATTTTATTAAGCCCATCATTATCACAAATCCGGATTCCATCATTCACACTGGACCATGCCCACATTATTACCCAACATCCATCCCGTTTGACGTTCCAGTAAAAGAATAGTGTTACAAAAACTTAGGATACACTGTGGCAAATATATAGGTAATATACTGATCTTCATTTAACACTGTGAGCTATTCATGCTTCAGAAAACGCAACCATTTATGAAGAATTTAACGACACACTCCACTGCTTGTCCAGTCGAATAGAGTTGGAGGGGATGAGAGTTTGTCAGGGTGCTGGTGAGTCTACACTAATGGAAATGACAGTTTTGGAGAGAGACAGTAGATGGGTCATAGCTCAGATCCAGCCACCCCTCCATTTCGCTCCTGTTTCGACTGGCTGCCCTTCTCTGCCTTGTTTTGCACAACTTAGCCATGTACTCCACTTTGTCCTGGTGTAATTGTACACTGGAAATCATTTACAGTGGAAATCTATAAGTGGTGGAGATCATTAAATTGGGTGTCACCAGCCAGCATATGCAATTAGTTTTGACCAGTTAACTGACTCACTGCTCCCATTAATGAGGATGTGAAGTTGTTGGGAATTTGCTTTAGCTTACATTAGCAAATAGTCTGCTTTGAAAGGTTGCGTGGAATTTTATTTGTTTGATTGTGGAGTGTTTGCCTTCTGTTCTGTTTTTTTTAAATGTTTTTCCTCCTCTGCACGACTGTCTAGGATGCAGGATGCTGTGAGAAATTACAGCCTGGTGGATTTGGATTGAAATTAACTGCTTGCAACAAATCAAAGATGTGTCACTCAACCACAGATACCCCCAAGTTAATTTATGACTACAGAGATGAGCCTCTTTCTCTTCCACACTCATCTAAATCAGTAAATGGCACATTTATATTCAGGAGAATATGAGGTTACATTTTGTTTTACACCTGTGTTGACATTTAATTCAAAAGACAATGGCCAAGAGGGCAAACCTATTCTCAGACCCATTTTAATGTATTTCAACATTCAGCCATCATAAAAATGAGCCCTGATTTTACTGTGATAATGGAAACGTAGACTGCAAAAGTGGATTTTTGAATTGGTTTGCACATAATATCTTTTGCTATAAAAATGAGTCACAGCCATGGGGGAAAAACAAATCAAGATCCCTTTTTTTCTCAGTTATTTAAGCATGGAAGAGAAAACACAGTTATTTTAATACAGCTAGGAAATGATGCCGTGTTCGTAAAGCTCATGCACTATGTCCACCTTTGAGCTCAGAGCATGCAGGCAGCAGTTATGCATCTGTAAAAAGGCAGTTCTCTAAGGAATTAGGAAAATAAGCAAAAGTCAATTTTCTTCCAATATGCACATTTAAGGCTGATCTGTAAATATAACTCAGAAGAAGAAAGATGAAAATATTTCTTCGCTTTACTTGACAAATAACCCAAATAACCTGATATCTTAAAATGAAACATACTAGCAGTTTATAGCCAGAAGCAATCTGCAGGTTCAAGTCTGTTGCGGTATTATTTGTATGCAGTGGGCAATGTGTAGACTTAGATTTGTGTCTCAGGGCAAACAACCCTCAAGCAGCGCAGTATTCCATTTCATGCTGAGCATTCAGTTGCATGGGGAGCATAAATATTCATGACCCTCCAAACTCATGATATAAACATAAGAATATGGCCAGTGACAGGCATTACAGAATGGTCACACTGGATCAAACAGAATAGCCTGCCTTTGATGCTGTGAAAGTATCAGCATTATTGCTGTGATTAGAGGACAGACTACAGAAAAGGACTTGTTAAAACATTTCTCCCTCTTTAGAGCTTCCTCTAGAATCAGTATTGCATTAAATAGTTAGTTAAAATGTGCTGAAATGATATAAGTGTATGGTAGCCAAATCAAATAAATCAAAGATGACCCAGAAAACAATATCAAAAGGCCTTATACAAGTTTATTTTGTGAATCTGAAGATTGTGGTATAATGGCAACATGCTCATGTTAACAATGGTAAACTGGAAAAATGTTGATGGAAATATGGAAATATTTTTTACGCTCTCAGCCAAATTATATAAATGAATACATGATGGACTGAAAGTAACACAAAAACATTTCAAAGATGATCAAAGTTGCAGATTTCAGCAGGACAAAATATTCTACCAGTGCAGACTGGATGCTGTGCTTATTTATTTAAATATATAGGTAAGACTTCTGTAGACCTAAAAAGGCATAATGATTCATCTTCTGGAGGATGTGGATATTTTCCCAAATTCTATTGTAAACCATCACATTTTTGTCCAGGTTTTTAGCTATAATTCACTAAGTCAACTATAGCTGGTCGTAAATCGAGAATCTGAGGTTTAACGGTAAATAAAATTCTTCCTTTCTGTGAGGCGCGATGGACGGATGGACCGACATAACCAGCCTTTTATCAATTCTATATTCTCAATCTACTTATTTCACTTATATGAAAAATAATGTTTCACTTTTGATTCGTTCCATTTCCGGGAATTATCAAGGAATTATCACTTTGCTCCATCTGTCCTGAGTAGGTCTGGACTCCTCAGCCTTGAGCTGGAGTGAAAGTAGGCTGAAGCAGACCGGAGCTACTTTCTGATGAACGGTTTCAGTTCCAGCACAGCTCACTTCAAAACCTACATTCAAAACCTGTCACAATAACACTTTCAGCAATAAATCACATCTGCTTTATACCATTTAAAATGGTATAACATTATACCATTTAAACAAAAGCCCTCTACGTTACCCCTGTATTGTCCAAATCTGTGTTGTTATCTGCCATTACGGCACGTCTACATGAGCACTAGCTTTGTTTCCAGCTCTGTGAGGCTTTGTCGTTTAGATATTTACTCCAATATCTCCACAACAATGACTAGATTGTAAAACAGTTTATGTTTTGTTTGTATTCCCTGCAGTCCCTGACAGCATGGTCAAAGGAATATAGCTTGTTTTTTTTTACATCAGAGCCATTGTCATAGTATGATTTCTTAGGAGCTTCATAACTGTACATGTACTTACTTTAATGGGGCAAAACAGTAAGCAACAGAACGACAGTGTTATCTGTCTGACTGATACACACATCATCAACACATGAAGCCAAGGCTGAACTTATACATACTTTACCCCCGTCCCTAAATTTGTTGTCTGCTTTCAGATTTAGGGCAGGAGATACTGTGACCTGTCTGTAAGAGAAATGTGAGCATGGTGAAAAGCTATATAATAACATTTCTGAGATGTTATGTGGGTTTCATCATTCCTCCTTTTATCAGATAAAAGCACTGAGACTGATGGCACCACTGCGTAAGGAAAAATGAGAAACAAATGTCACGATGAAGAGAATACAACAGTAATTATGAAAAAACAAAGAAACAAACAAATACAAAAAACAACTCCGCCGGCGTTCACCAGCAGCAGACATACACACGGCACCGCTAGAAACAGCCTTCGGGATGTGAACACGTGATGAATCCATGTTTTCTGTGCCTATTGATGTCAGCATTGACACTCTAAAAACAGCACTTTGTGTCTGTATTATTGATACCTCGTGATCAATGAGGCGACGCTGTTACCCTACAGCCAACAGCACTATAAGCATCTGAAGTACATGAAACACAATCAGCCTTTGTTAATGTCATGAGCTGCATGAATCCAAGACTATGTATTAAATCACATGCTTTGCATTCATTTTTTTTTTTCAATCTTGACCTTGATGGACTAATTGTGTTCCATGTGCCTATTTGCCTTTCCAGTGGTTTATTAAGAAATGATTACCTGCAAATTACATGTGATACAAAACAAAGAAGAGCTGCCGCTATAGTAAGAATATACAGTTAGTACTGATGGATTACTGAGAAACAGATTGCACTCTGCAAATAAGAGCTAGGAACCATTAATCATCGTGCATTGGACCTTCATAACAAAAAAACTCATTATGTTGGCCCATTTAGAATTTGTGTAGCAGCGCCATGGGATGCATTTATAATATTTTCCATGAGCAAATCTTTTGGGTTTAACAGGTGTTCTGTCAAAACACAGTAATTAATTGTTTTTTGTGGCCTCTTCTTTACATCACTGTTGTAATGTTAGAATCCAACAACAAAGTACTTGTTTTTCTTTATCACCTTATTGGAAAAAACAATTTCTTAAAGCAAACAAAAAACAATTCGTACATAAAGTAATACATAAACAAATAAAACACAGCATCCCACTGCTTAATAATCTACATCAGTGCACATTAACTTCCTGATGAGCTTTCTTTATCTAATTCTATATTTAAAGGGTTGTTTCAACTAAATCACAATTAGTGATGAGCCGCCCCCCCCCCCCCCCAGCCCCCCCGCTGAGAATAAATCCTAATAAAATGTGCTGACAGTAGGGTGAATAGATGTTCAGGGAGCTCATCTTTATACTTTACCAGCTCAGCATGAGGACCCATTTGTGCAGCTTTGAGTGAATTGTAAAATGAAAGCTCAGACTTTATCCTGGAAAAGTACAGACATGAAAACTACATTCCAAAACACAACAGCTGAACTAGTATTTGAAGTAAAGTGGATTGCTGGATTAGTGAAATGCCATCAATATATAATTTCAGCTGTGTTCTAAGTAAGGAGTATGTTGCATATAGTGTATTGTAAATTATAAAAGTGTTTCTCACTGATTAAGCCAGTGTGTCTTTGCTTTGTTTATTTGTTTTGTTTATTGTTTTCTATTACACAGTGTTGATGGGAATAAATCTAACACATTAAAAAAAAATCTGAAATTATTATACGAAGACAGAAGCATAAAATGTAATTACATACCAGGTTTAAGAAAATGTCAATCAAGGGTATATCTTGGAATATCTTAATGGGATATAGAAATATCCTCTTTCAGCATGTGGCACTGAAAGCAAGTGCTAATTAGTATGAATGACGAGTGCTGCGATGACTAATGGGGCTGCGGAAAGGTTTTAATTGAAAGTAATATAATGAATTTTCCTTTAGACCTTCCAATTTGTAGTCTATGATCCCTAGTGGTTCACACATTCCTAAAAACAGCAATAAATAGCCAGTAGTAACCCAAGCAACAAAAGGTGTTACCTATTCTGGAAATTTGAAATAATGATTTATGCAAAACACAGCGCATATCATTTCATTTTGCATACAACTGATTTAACTGTCTGCCTGTCGTGCATGTTTGAATATAATGAACAGTGTGAAAAAGAATCAGGAAAAGGGAACTAACGTTTGTTACAGAATGACAGCCTGGCTTACCAGGTATATCATGAAAAATAAATCCATAACAGACAAATGGAACAGTAATTATATTACAAGGTTCTGTTAAAAAAAAAAAAAAAAGAGTAGAACAAAACAAAAACAGTAGGGCAATAGTGGTAAAGTACATAAATCCTAATGTATTTCAAATAATAATAATACATTTTATTTGTAATGCACTTTTCATTAAAAGAAATCTTAATGTGCCACATAAAATAAGACTACAGATGAAAAGCCTCTTTAAAAAGAAAAGTCCTTAAGTGCTTTTTAAAAGAAGTCGCTGTCTGAGGGGTCCTGAGGTAGCTGGGAAGGTAATTCCACAGATGCGGCGCAGCAGCACAGAATGCCCGATCCCCCACGATTCGGAGGAGGTTCTGGTATGAAGAGCGTGTGGACCGGTTGACGTTTGCTGACTGAGGAGTTCTGTTAAGTATGGTGAGGCAGTTCCATGGATGCATTGGTATGTGATGAGTACAACCTTGCAATTTATTCTTGAAGTGATGGGAAGCCAGTGTAACGTGCGGAGTATTGGGGTGATGTATTCCTGCTTTCTTGCCTTAACTAGAATCTGTGCAGCACTATTTCGGATGAGTTGAAGTTTGTTTATGATTCTTCTTGCAACGCCAGTGAGGACGGCATTACAGTAGTCCAGCTTGGAGGGGACAAAGGCATGGATGAGCTTCTCGACATCAGATGCAGTGAGGGTGGGATGGAGTCTGGCAATGTTCTCCAGATGAAAAAAGCAGGATTTTGACAGATGTTTGATGTGGTTTTCAAAGGTTAGATGAGGGTCCAATTTCACACCAAGGTTGGTGACAACAGATGACAGGGGCATATTCTGTCCACAGACAGTGATAGAAAGGGATAGAAATAGACCAGGTTCACATGGGCTGTCATAACAGGAAGATGAATCTAGTACTAGTACTTTTCTTAGGTTTCAACTCAAACAGAAGCTCCAATAATAAGTCTTTACAGTATAATGGTGTAATTACTGAAAAACTGGTAAGAATTAGATTAGGCGTCATAAATTATATAACTGTTTGCCTTAAAGATGAAATATTACAGTTTTGTATTTCTCCTGCTATCGGACGTGATCACTTTTAACTATGTACATGATATAATAAACATGATTACTGTCATGCACGACTCAGTTGTGTGTTAGGATTCTGTCCCAATGGTAATCCAAAACAATTGAACAAATTGGACTCAATAATTCAAAAACTTTGTTGGGTTGCAACTGTAATTTTACTTGTTTTTTTTTCCCCATTAATAATTAACCTTTAACACTTTACCTTGGACCAATTTGGCCCAAAGACACCAATGAACAAAACTTTAGAAATTTAAAATTTCACATTTTTGGGCATTAAAAATATATATATATATATAAAAATTATATTAAAATATTATATTATAATTATATTAAACAATTAAGCTTTTTGCCCAGAAATTGTTTCCAGCTATTTAAAAATATTATCATCATAAAGTGGGACACAAATGATGTGGTGTGAGGATAAGCCTTATCCCCATGTCTTTTCCTTGTCTAGCTGCAGGGCACTGTCTATCACTAAAATGGTGTCAGACGTACATTTGGTAGTGATGAGTGTCCTTATATGTCCAAGTCTGGAGGAGAAGACGTTAAGTAATTCTTCACAGAAAAGACTGCGCAGTCCTACAACCTTTTACTCTCGTTGTGGCATCCATGCCATATTTGCTCCTATCTATTGCTTGTGTGATTGATTTAGCCTCTTATTGTCTGGTTTCAGCAGTCACACTTTGAATTTCAGCTTATTGCTGGTACTTAAAGACGTTTGAATGGTTTTAATGGTAAACGTGCCACTGAAAATTACATTGCATCTTGCTCTTGTAGTCGACATAATAATCTTTGTCAACATGATTGTACTATAAATTTGCTTGAGGTGGATTTTTTTGTCTTTTTTCAAAACAGAGATGAGATGCAGGAGGTGAAACGGAAAACGCTTGAGTTCGTAACTACTCTTCTGTTCATTTCAGCCATAGACATCTTGCCTGTTGCTACGCACTTCCTAATGAAACTTTGCAGCCTCCTTTATTCCCTCCGGATAAAATCCCAGCTTAGTGCCAACATTTAGCACTAACATAATAACTTTTTCACTTCCTTGTTTACTTATATAACAGTTTCTGTCAGAAGTTGCTTTCCAATAACAACATGAACTAATCTCAATGCTCTGTTATATTGACGACAGCTTTCTAACAATCAAACTTAACATTTTCTTTAGAAATATTTATTTTTGCCCATTTTAACTGTGCCTTGACCCACTTTCCCTTTAGCTGTTCTGTGATGATACAATGGCTATGAAATTGCAGTCTCCTGCTAATTAACTAATCTCTGCCTACAGTGCATTTGTTTGTTGTTTTCTGTTCTTGTTTGACACAAAGCCTCTTGCTGATTGTTAAATTCCATTTGGTATAATCAAGTCACTGGTAAAGTGTTTAAAAATCTTTTCATTCTTGCTGTACAGTGTTTTTTCTCCATGAGTGAAAACATTTGCAATAGCTTTGACTATGACAAGTACCTAAGCTGAACTGTTGCTTTATGTTTTTAGAAACCATGGATGCTATATTTCAGCTCTACAGGCAGTCATTTCTCTAAATAAACAGACAAGGTGGAGATACTGCAGGGATCCGTGTTCTTATTTTCACTCCTTGGCACCCATATCTTATTCATACATCCTCCACTAACATCCTCAAATAGAATTCAAAACAAAAACCTGTTTACACCTGGTATTAAAATCTACCACGAGTGAGAGGACAGACTTAAGTACAGGTTTAAACACAGCCGGAATGTAAAACCCAAATTCCAATGAAGTTGGGATGCTGTGTAGAATGTAAATAAAAACAGAATCCAATTCTTTCTTTTACATTGAACCTTTATTTTATTCCCAATAGTACATGAGCATCATATCAGATGTTGAAACTGAGACATTTTTCCTTTTCATGGAAAATATTAGCTCATTTTGAGTTTGACAGCAGCAACATATCTCAAAAAAGCACCCACAGTAACAATAAATGTTACTCTGACCATAACTAAGCATATAAAATGATATGTATCGGTTGCAGGCATTGTACACAATTGTAGTTCAGCTTAAAAAATAATTTAAAAGGACAGATGTTAGAAAGACAATTGGTGTTTTTTAAAACATAAAAATGAACTTTACTGGAACCTCAATTCATTTTAAATTAATTACTTTTTTAAAAGTTATTTGTGATGGTGTCACATGCTGAGAAATTCCTGCATGTGATGTGCAGGGAGTTGTGAAATATATTAAGATTATTAGGTTAATTAATTATTTTTGCATTATTACTCTTTTGTATCTCCGTGTAATTACTCTGCACCGCTTTAATTGAATTTGAGCTGAAGCCAGCAGAAGATAATTTGTTTTCATGTTACCAAATGGCTCCAGTGTTGCCAGGATGACAGGAAATGACATATAGCAGAAAAGCATGATTCATCTGGCTGAGACACTGACACTCAGCCATCAGAAAGGATATTAATTCTGCTCCCTGGCTGCACAGCCAAACAACATTAAGAACAGGAATAAATAACAAAAGCAGTCAAGCTGAATTGAGAATGTTTTGGAGCTTACTTATCTGATATGTGTTGTGTGGGAGATTGTGTGTTTTGTTTCTTTTTTTATTATGTTTCTGCATGTGAATGAGGGAATGAACTTTGATTAGTGGGTGTATTGGTGTGTGTTGTATGTAAATACATTACCCTATTTTGCATGCAAGTGTTTTTTTTTTTCAAATAAGATAATGATGAAAAAGAATTTGCCTATGCATCAGTGTGTCCATAATTACGATGTAGATTTCTTGGCAACTACCATGGATTGTTGACCATTTTTAAGGGAGCTCTGGAGAGCTTTCAAACACGGATTATCTCCTGCAGCACACCACAGTGGAGTTTAGCACTACTGTATATGTCTTTAATTAAGCTTATATGTATTACATGCAAACACGTCTCCCTCTTACATAGTGTTGTCCTCTGTTTCTCAATGACAGCTTTATCACGCTCTACCAATGAAGGACAAATATGCAAGTTATCCAGACAGTTGAAGAAATGCAATGCATTTTTATATGTAGAATAAACGTGCTAAACTAGTAAAAAACCGTAATTTAAAAAAAAAACTGACATACAAGTTGTGATTACTCAGCTGAACCTTAAAAAGGCAGTGAAACAGTGTTACAGCGCTTCCAGTAAAATGACTATATAATAACCTAAGACGAAACAGTGGATGTTTTCGTAGACAATGTCCTGAAACCAACAACAGATTTAAATGTAATTGAAAGCATAAATTTGAGGGTAAATAATAAAACTCTGACAAATATCTTAAAAGCAGAAGGTTGGTTATTTTTTCTCATGGCTGATAGTATTGATTTTCGTGTTTATTCTGACATCTTCTTTCCACTCTGGAGAGCTGAATCTGACAGGTGAATGAAAAGACCTTTATTTTATGTGCTTACTGCACAAGCGGGGGAGCAGTAATTCTCTGAATTCTTTGTAAATTCCTGTCAATACTTGCAAAATTCTAGTTGTTTAGTTAGATATTTTTTGTCTATGGTACCTTTTTGTTTGTAGACATCTCAATATAACGTTGCAAAAAACGCATGGGTGCATTTCTAAAACATTAGTTAAGCCTTTGTTTTATCCAGGTAGGCATGTTCTAACATATTAGTGTTGTTTATTGTGTCTGTATGAATATATATTATTTACCATGAGCATTTAAGGCAGCATAGCAATCATTAAACTTTGTATACTTGTGTCTCTTATAACCATTTATACATGTTTCTTTTTCTTTTCTTCTTCTTTTAAAGGACACATTATGACCTGCTTTTGAAAGGTTTACAATTTGTTAATGTAATGATGAATTATCTGTGATGTACTTTGGTCAAAATACCACAGAGATGCAGCACAATAGCTCTGATTACATCCATGTCTTTACTGCCATATTTATAGCAGCAGCTTTGGTGGTGGGTGGACTCAGTCGATCAAAGTCCACCCCGCCCTTCTGTTTTAAAATGTGTGCCTCTTTTAAAAATTGATGTTAAGTTTTTGAGTCATTCACCTCTGGGATATAGTAAAAACCTCATGATGTGAAGTTGGGTGGAGATAGGCGTTGGGTGCTGTATAGTATCACTCTGATCTGGGTCTGTGTTGTCTCAGCACCCTGCAGATCTAAATACCTCAATGCATGACACATTCTCATGTAAATCATGTACATTTTCACGTAGGCAGCCTCAAACAAATTGAGAGGGTTATGTCATATCTAATTTTAGTTTAGTAGTAGTAGGTATCTTTGCCCAAACAAATGTCTCAGATGTGGTTATCTGTAAATAACACTTGTCAACAGCAAGCTAAAATAGCAAGTGTACAACAATGTCTTAGAAATCTGAGAAATCTGTTAGGAAAACATTATAATGATTATGAATATATAAGGAATTGCAATTCCGAAACTGCAGTGTTGAGTCAGATAACCAGGGGTACATATGCGACAACATTATGCGGTAGGATTCTCCAGTCAGGTGCACACATGAATAAAACACAGACTCTTCCTTCATTATATTGAGTGCAATTTTAACCCTTTTTTTTCTGTGTGCATGTCTCATTTTATGACATATATGCTCAAAGAATGACACAACTCCCTAAACCTTTGCTCGGACTTAAAGCCTTTCATGTGTCAGTTGATGCAGTGCATGTAAATAATACACAAAATGTACCTGAAATGAAGTCCTTTTTATACATATATTCATTCTGTTGTATTAAACACTTCAATTATTTTAGCAGTCCAAAAAAAAAAAGAAAAAGAAAAAACCTCTGTGGTAAAATCATCCATGAATTTAGCCACTAGACTAAAAGGGTAAAGAAGAACATTTCTATGTACAGAGTATTTCAGAAAGCTGGCAAAAGAATATCTTGTTGTTTTTGCTATGAAAACAAATTATTGTAATCAATGATGAGTTGTTAATTACATTACATTATCCTTCTCGTTATGTGATGACATTGAGGGAGTGATATCCCCCATATTAATCCCACAGAAACGGACTTTGTTCTGGCTTTGTTTAATAATTAGTTTCAGCTACTGGTGAGTTTATTATAATTCATTCATCCATGAATATGGAGGATAGAATCAGTCCTAAGTTTCATGTTAATTCAGTCATTAGACAGTTGATGTCAACCAAAGTTTTAAGTGAAAGCCAGCATCAATGAAGTTTATAACTCTATCTTTCAAACTGTACAAATCAAAAATGGAAAATAAAAACTATACCAAATGTACTGTACCAAATGTAGCCAGAATGTAATAATAATGTTAATAAGAGGTATCAATAACCTTTTGGAAGTGTACGTTGTTTTGACTGGCAATTTCTCGGTTTGGTATGTAGGCTCATTTAAAATAATCATTTGTGTTCTTTTATATAGTTCAAAATGTGGTTTCAAATACCACAGTTAACAAAACAAGAAGAGGGCGTATTGTTTTCTCTTTGGTCTCAGTGAACTGCTCCCTCCGCACTCTCCATTAGCTGTGGTACTTTCTTATATTTTTCTTTTTGCATAATTACTAGACAGCCCATTGTTATTGGACCTTGTTATTTGACCTGTATGTTTATGTTTTTCGAAGCAAAGCTGAATGTCTAGTTTGCAGGAAGACTGTTAAAACACATTTTTTCTAGCAGTTTTAAACAGTATCAACTGTAGATATTTTATATAAGAAAAGATGACAAAGAATATCTTAAAGTGCTCTTTGCACTGTGCAGTTCAAATGACAATGTGTGTCCATGGGTTAGTGCACACAAAAGAGTCTGCTGAGGTTGAATCTCAAACAGGGCACAATGGTTAGATGCACATTAAGCTAAAACATGAATTTACTGAATGTTAAACCCTCTGCAGCCTGTATATTGTGAAACACAGATGTAGAACAATATGTTCACGATTTTTTAAAAACAGACTGGAAGTCTTCTGGTTATGCTCAAGTGTGTCGGGTTGTTTGTTTCTCTATATGTAGCCCAGCGATGGACTGGTGTTCTGTCCAGGTACACCCTTGACTAGTAATCTAGGTAGTCACTGGATAGGACACCATTAGCTCCAGAAGATTCCCTTGACCCTGATTAGGAATAAGCGGCTATGTATGTATGGATGGATGGATGGATGGATGGATGGATGGATGGATGGATGGATGGATGGATGGATGGATGGATGGATGATTATTATTATAGCAGCACTATCAGGGTTTATACCAGAGCTTGAGGAATGCTGGATTAACATTTTTCATTCTAAACAGTAGATGCTGACAGAAAAAAAAAAAACATCACTGCACCTTTGGAACATTACAACAAGATGTTATAACCAGCTTTTGCCTTAAGTGTCTGGTTGATATTTTAATAGAAAAACTGTGGGAAATAGCCATCCATGCTCAACGGGAGTATGCTCAATAGGCTGGCAAGGATGGAAGGGTGCAGCTGTATCATTGTTTCTAAATGCTTTGGGTTTTGTTAATTTACATTATACCACAAGAATTGAAGCAAATAAAAGAATCGATTTTCAAGGGCTAACGTTGAAAGTGTAAGATGGATTCCCACATATCACTATAATAAACATTTTATGTTTTGTGGACACAGTTAACTTGTTCCTCCACTGAGGAACAACATGGAAGAACAGTCTCGACACCTTGTGTGCAGAAGGCAAGGTCAGTCTGTGTTCTTGTGAAGAGCACAGTGCTCGTGAAGGGTTGCAAGGCTTTACAATCAAGTTCATAAAGGCAGGTGTGGACCCTAAAATCACTTTGTAAGCAGGTGACAGAGATTTGTGTTTTATTTGAGCAGTCACAGGTAGCCAGTGAAGCTCAATAAACAGAGGTGCGACGTGTGCCTGTCTGGGTTCATTAGAGACCAGATGCACCACCGCATTCTGGACCTCATGTTGTGGTTTGACCGCACAAGCCGGAAGCCTGGCTAGGAGGGTATTGCAGTAATTGAAGTGGGATATAACAATAGGCTGCAGCTGAGTTGCATATTGAGTCTAATTTTTTTTTTAATGTTGTAGAGAGCAACGCAGCACCGAGGCAACATGGTTCAAGAAAGTCATCTGGTCATCAAACATGACACTCAGGTTCTCTGCAACCTTCATGGGAGAAACAGAGGTAGAACCAATACTGATGTCTATATTGAAACTTAACAAATGATGCACAAGGATGACCAGGACTTCAGTCTTAGTGAAACTAAAAGTGGGGATCCTTTGTCCATGAAGACAGATCAGAGAAGCAAACTGAGATTCATGCAGATTGTGGGGTTGTCTGTGGGAATAACAGGTAGAGTTGTGGATCATCTGCATAGCAGTAAAAAAGGGAAACCTGTATGAATGAATAATCTGGCCCAGAGAGGTCGTGTATATGGCTAAAAGAAGACATCCAAGTACCAGGCCTTGGGGTATCCCTGTGGAGAGTTGATGTAATGAAGATGTTTTCTCCTGCCATGAAACTTTAAAGTACACCCCGTAAGGTAGGAACAGAACCAAGAATGCGCTGATCCTAAGATACCCAAGTTTGAAATTATAGATAGCAGTATGTTGTGTATTGAAGGTAACAGATATGTCAAGTTTCAGTTTGAGTAAAAAACAGACTTATATTAATGTCATGCAAATATGCAACTTAACTCAAACACTGAAGAAGAGAATTGTAATAGCCTATTACACTGTTTCCCACTAATAATAATACCATCAAAGAAGACATCCAATCATCCCCCATTTCTTTTGTTTTTTTAGGTACTGCAGTCTTGGAAGTCACATGGCATTGACCGAGAGCCATTGGTTTCAGTTTCATGGTGTTATTTGTTGTTGTCAGCTGTTGTCTGACTTATTTTGAAGTCTATAAGAACAGTTATTTTAAACCAATGCTCTGTTCTCGAGTACAAAATGAAAACTGGAAGCCTGGCAATATGACTGCTATGAAATTGCCACACTGGTGTATTTATTTGGACAGAGATATTGGAGGGTGCCGCATTGTAAGAATTGATCTGAAAGTCTCTCTTCTTCTAAAAGATTGCATGTATAATACATATCATAGAGAGTATATTACTGAGCAAACCCTCTGTTATGTCACTCATAGGTTTTCTGAAGAGCGCTTTTGAAGCCTGTTTTTCCTCGTACTGTATTGCGCCGCGTTGCAAATGATTAGAATGAAGAATCATGGGAAACCAGCTAGAACATACTCACCTTATGTTAATCACAGTTAACTTGTGTTGACATATGATGCTAATTAATATAATTTTGCATTCATTCTTATAAAATTTGTCCAAATATTATCATTTCAAGTGCTGCTAAAGAAACAATATCCGAACAGAGGAACAATATCCAAACACTGCCGGAACTCAAAACAAGGACTAGCAGAGCTTTGTTGGGGCCTGCGTCACTCGGTCTGCAGCTACTGGGTTTAAACCTGCTGTAGTTGGCTTAACCCACTGGTATCGTAGGACGGCAGTCTGATATTCAATTCAATTCAATTTTATTTATATAGCGTCTATTACAACACAAGTTGTCTCTAGGCGCTTTCCAGAGACCCAGAACACGATATACTGTGGTTGCCAGAAGACTTCCACTTGGAAGGATCCTGAAGTGATTTTCTATGTGTCCTGACTCCTTCAGCCAATCCAGGAGGAGCTGCAGAGCTACCAGAGAACATTTGCAACAGGCCCTCCCATTTTAAATGTCTTTTCAGTGGCAAAATCAGAAATGACTGCTGTGTTTTAATCAATGCTCTGTTATCCCAAGCCCTCAGCTGCTAAGTTAAGCTCCATCACCAACCCACAGCCAGGGTCAGTGGTCCGTTGGCAAAATTAACAGCACAACACAGTATATTCTAATTAAAATATGAATGATTGAGCTTTGTTAGGCATTTATTTACAGCTCATACAGATACTCTCAGAAGTCAATAAAGTGCTAACCGCTAAGTAAAAGAAGTGATGACAGCTAGCGATTGGCTGTGCTAGCTGCCAATCAAGAGCCCACGCCCCTAATACCGCATAAATTGTTGCTTTAAATAATTTTATCTGATATAGTAAAAAAAAAAAAAAAATTCATCCCCCTTACAACTGTTATGGATGTGAAATCTAGCTACGGAGAGCAAAACTGCTTTTTGAATGAGGATTTATGGATGATTACTTATGCTGCAAAGTTCGACATTTTAATTTGGGGGTCAACAGAGACTGACTGCTTTTGGAGCCAACCTCAGTGGTCAGTCAATGAAGTGGATTTTCTTTCTACCTCCTGGATGGTTACCAGCTGGTGCTAGAAACAGGCCTACACAGAACAGGGATTTACAATGACCACCACATTTTAAATCCGCACCTTAATATATATTATCATGCTTGTTTCCACACATTCCTTGCCAAAAGGCTTTCTTGCTACCATAACCAACAGTGATGAAGGAGGTTAGGAGAACAAAATGTAAAGTTAAAACCTGTTGTTATATAAAAGTAGTCATGTTCTATAATACAACGATTGGGTATAAAACGTAAACCAATGTGGGAAAAAAAGACATGCAAAAGAAATGAACCCTAATTATGATTAATTTAATTGCCAATATGACAGGACTTAAACGCAGTGTTTCCATGGGCGTGGCTTCGTGCGCTTGAGGCGTGGCTGACGTGTTCACACATTTTCCTTGTTCATCAAGGACGGGCAGAACTGAGGGCTGAGGGGATCTTCAGTGTACTACATCACGTTCATTAACTACACCATCTGTGGAGACTTGTCCTGCTTGTTTGTACTGACGCCGTGCAGCTACAGCGGAGGAGCTCGCGCGGCCACCTCGCTACTGTTTCCTCGCACCGCCTCAGCAACTACTTTCCCAAGTTGGAGAAATAAACTTCTGAGCGACACGGCGGAGGATACCGGAGCCGTTTCTGACTTGCGGACTTCACTTCGCAGTTTTTACTGCCAGTTTTTCTTTCTGCTTGTGGAGGGACAGGAGGAGGACCTGCGCGCAGTCGCCGGTCTCGTGGCTTCTTTGTATCCAGCAGCAGCTGTGCGTAAATGTATGGGCACACCGCGTCGGCTGCTCTGTGAGGGACAGCTTCTTGGGCTCCGTCCAACCTTCATGAAGGCTTTCTCCGAAATGAAGCGGCGGAACGAGGTGTAAAAAAAGAATAAATAAATAAATAAAAAAAAGGGAATATATCAAAACTTTATCAGTCCTCCCGCTGCCGTAGTGTCTCCTCGACCAAGCGTGGGTCAGATTTTTCTCCATCCCTCTCTAAGCGCTTGGATAGAAACAGATTGAGGTCCGTGGAGAGCAGGCTACAACTACAGCTGCGCGGCTCCCTCTCACACCATGGATGTAAGATTTTATCCGACCGCGGGTGGGAATTCTATTCCGGGAGATCCACCGAACCTGGATTTTGGTCATTGTTTGGGCTACTACAACTTCAATAAGGTTAGAAATCCCTTCTGTTTCGTGCCGTTTTGTGCTGTGCGACCACGTTGGGGCTGAACTGTGAGTGCACTGTTTATTTGTGATAGGCCGTCTCTAAGTTCATTTAAACTGCCTCCACTCCTTACAGCAGTCTCCACTGTCTCGCAGAAGTTCCCAATTTTTACCTTCCTCCCTTGTCAGAAACTTTGTTGTTGTGTGTCGGTAAAGCAGATGGGAGCTCAGGACAAGTGTAGTCACACTGATACTTTTTTGCAGCCACATTGCGCTGCTAAACTCTGAGCAGACTAGTGATGTGATCAAGCACCCATAGGTGCTGTTGCTTTTGTGGTTTCATGTTCCTCAACATCAGTGGCCGATCCTTGCATCAGCATCCTGCATTACAGTTCATATGCGATGAAAAGAAGATAAAGAGTATCAAGTATCAAATTCACTGTTCTTCCTCCTGACTCTTCACAAGATGCAATTAAATTGCATGTTATAGAAATATATTGGCCCCTTTGGTTAAGTGCTGGTTATTAAACTTTATTTTGAGTCTCAACTCGTTAGAGTTGCTGTTGATGTGTTCTGCAGACATGGCTTAAAATGTAGCCTTTTATTATCACATTTAATCTTTACTGGCTTAATTAGAAAAACATGTGCACACAGACTGACAAATAGACAGCTCACTATTTTTCGCTTGGTATAAATGAATTCACTGTCAGTACTGTGTTGTGTTATGGCATCAATTATAGCCCTCCTTCAAATGGTTTCTGCATCCTTTACTAATTGTTTTAGTCATTTCCCTAGAGCTCTATACAGGCAGCTCTGTCTTTAAGTTGTGCATCAGAATATTGCTGAGGTACAAGTTTATTCATGGTCAAATGTGAGCCGTATGTGGAACTTAGTTGATGGCTTGTGATGTTTTATCTGTGATGAAACACTTGAAGGTTTGGCCCATGATCCTTCAACAGCATGACTCCCATGTACCCCAGCAAGAGGGAACATTGTTACGACAGGCAAAAATCACACAACTGCTGCGTTTGGGTTTTATGAAGTCTAAACAATAGTATTATATCCCCCAACCCAACCTGAAACACACACACACGCATAACATAACCCCCCCCCCCACCCCCCAAAAAAAAGAAAAATTAAAAAATAAAATTCTCCGCCCCATAGTGCAGCCCTGTTTGCAGTCTGATGCTGCTCAAAACAGTTACCAGGTTTGTCTCACTGTTTCATCAGCTCTTTGTCATGTGGCCAACTTGTCATATGTACCCAATTTCATCATGTCTTCATCAGCCTTGAGAAACTTTAACTACATTTCTTTGAATTGGTGTAAGAGTCAAAGTGCGATTTTTATCCCCCTCTGCTCATAAATTTCCCAGGTCAAGAGAAATTTTCCATCTGTAACCGTAATCGGCCAGAATGTAAAGGGAGGCAAAAAACAAGGAGAAGGAGGGTGGTGAGAAGGTGCTTATCCAGTATCTCTTCCAGTTATGTTGGAGAGAGGGAGTGAGGGAGTACAAAGCATGCTTTTTATGCCAATTACGATGCCTTTCCACAGTGAACAAATAGGCTCCTTTGCATTCATCTTTCAAATAAGCTTCCAATTTTTTATTTTTTTTGAATCTGGTAGCACAATACAGAGCAGTTAGTCATCCAAAAGATGTGGCATTCTTAAAAGTCACTCACAACTAAAGCATTGCTGCTTTAATCTATTTATAAGCTGTCGCAGCACCTTCTGCAAACAGTTAAACTTTCGCGAGTTTCAGTTTTTTGTTTTGAAAACAGACAGTACTCTCAAATTGCAGGCGCGGGAAATGTTCAGTTTTAATGGCAGCAGAGACAGAAGGGCCCAGAGGCACTTTGAAACATCAGAGATTCTTTTAAATTTACAGAAAAATCCAAACGAATGGCACAAACTTAATTAGTTGCTGCAGTCATGACTAATGAAGTTGCTTGTTTTTTTGGCACTGAGATGAAGGGGAAAGAGGTAGTGGAGAGAAACAACTTCCCACAGCTGAAAAATGCTTATAAAATCTATTATGAGAAAAAATTAGATTAAAGTAGAACACCACCTCCCTACAAACTCAAATTTTAAAGCTTTTTTTTTTTTCTTCTTGCGGGCTTGAAACATGAGCAGCAGAGTGTTTGGGTGCGTGATACTGTCTTCCTAATAGTGTCCTTTTCTTTTAAGTTACCTTGACTTCAGCTTGGCTCGGTCAGTTACCCACCAAGGCTCATACCATTAAACAGGATGCTGCTTCATATTTGTCTGATAATGTCGTTCATGGTTCTTTCTCTTCAGTTCATAGCACCTGGTTGTAGTTACTGCATTTTACAAGCTGCCTGTAAAGGTTTGTAAATCTTTAAATTAAAATGTAGATGAAAGAAATGCACATATTTGTTTTTGTATTTACATTGCATTCACATTGTATTTGTCGTAATCCTTAATTTCAAAGATACTAATGATGGGGGGGGTTCTGGGAAAACTCAGTCATACGTAGCATCAACCAAGGGCAAGGAGCTGTAGAGGTTTGACTGGTTTTGGTTTTTGTAAAAGTCAAATGTGACTGAATTTAATGGTTTCATTAGAGAGACCCAGTGTTATTCCCACATTTATGGCCATCTGGACTTTTTTTTTTTTCTCCTCAAGGTTTAATAATGTTTCAGATACAGTATCCTTTTAGTGTGGGCTTTCATTACCTCCAGGCGCCAAGAAATCACCAACAGATGTTAATACAAACTCTTCACCTGCAGTCACGCTTACATTTCAGGTTTATTCTCTAAATTAATGCCAGCACCACAGAAACACCATCATTATTTGTAGTGCACAACTTGTTCATACGTTATTTTAATGGCTTCTTTGTGGAGGGAAGTAGATAAACACGTTGACAAATGGCTCTGCAGCAGAAATGTAGATGTAACTGTTGAAACTAAGACCATCTGTAGGACCTCTACTCTCTGCTAAGAAGCCTTGTAATTTTTCGCTTAGTAACACCAGCACTGGTTAAGAGAGATTTTGGATGTTTTTTTGTTTTTTTTTTTTGGCAGCAGAGTCGTGGGAAAACAGTTTGGGTTGAGAGGGCTGTAGAATATCCCACTTACTCAAAGATGGATCCAAAACTACTCAGAAACAAAACATGTATTATAGACATATGTATGCTTATTATTATTATTATTATTATTATTATTATTATTATTATTATTATTATTAGCATCAACAAATCAATAGCGTGCATTGGCCATGATGCATCGTGAAATACGCGTCATTCTTATGAAGCTTCCACAAATATTAAGATTGTGTAAACACCTGCAAGGAAACTTTTCCGCCCCCGATCATGTGGATATCTGCTGCTCCTCCGCTGGATTCGAATAAAAATGTACGTATATAACGTCTACGTTTTCATGTAAACACCAAGTATGTTTGAAAAGAAAATATGAACATAGAAAAGACAGATGAAATGTGTTTGCACTACAGAGTTTGGAATAGATAAACTAAGTTAGTTAGTGTAAAAAGATGGTAGTCATAAAGGTGTAGTTGCCCAGCCTGGTCCGCCATCTTCATTTTTCTTTTGGATTAAAAAAGAAATATAGAAAATTGTCTGGTTGCTTTTGAAGTTGACTTTTACCTTCAGAGTTGGTACCAATAAACCCAGAGAAAAGCGCCTCTGTACACCACTGGATAGACATACAACCAAAGAGGTATAATTATAATTGGAAATATTTATCATGTGATGCGGCTAGTTTACGGTGGAATAGGAACATAGGTGAATGAGTTTTGTTGGCTTTGTAGTAAAAACTTGTTGATTCAAGGCGTTATTAGCAATTTGGCAGTCATCTTGGGTGTTTTGAATATCGGCTCTTGAATGAGTCATTGCACAAACGCTGTTCCTGCACCACCGCGTTTGTTTTGGTACGTTTTGTACCAGTGGAAATTGCTTTGAACTGGAGGAATACCAGACCTATTTGAAGAGAGAAGAAACTATTATCATATAATACATTGAGAGAGGGAAAAAAATAATTTCTACTGGAGATGGAACCATCCTTTGATGCTGACCAACATAATATCTTACACAGTGGAAACAGGTGATGTGACTTAAATGCTGGCTCTGCCACGGCTGTCTTCATTGCATTTTATACTCAATCATTTCAACAACGTTATTGAAATGGCTGAAGCAATGTTTTGCAAAAATGATTCAGTTCTGTTTTTTGAATTTATATATATATATATATATATATATATATATATATATATATATATATATATATAAAACCAGCGTTTGGCATATTTAGCCAGAATGACCACAATTTGAATCATTAACTGACGCCTTCATTAAATCTCATTTCATAGTTTCAGTCAGATGAAACGGTTTCCCCTCTGACAAATTACCAGCTCAGGCTGTGTTTGCTGTAGTATTAAACCACATGAGCTGTTACCATTAGTAACCAAGGGCATCCACCAATCATTTTTAAACACTTAAAGGAATAGAGCTTTACTGAGAATTAGTTAGGATCATTTCTCTTCTCACTTTCTCTTTTACTACACTTATTCTGTACCTTCTTTTTTTTTTTTTAAACTAGATGTAAATAATCCACTGGGTGATCTGCTTTAATTTTTATCATCTAATCACCATAAATTTACAAAGCGATCCGGGGTTTGAAATGATACGATGTAGTTACTGAGTTTATAAAATGTGTTTTAGATGAAGCCTGTATATATTTGTGTATGTAAAGTACCCAAAACAGCAACGATGTAATGAGCAGGGGGAGGGTTTTACTGTGCAATTGTACAGGGATACAATTCCTTATCATTTCCAGGGCTTCTTTATTTTCTTTTTACATTCCCTTTCTGCTCCCGGGCAGGGAAGGGGTTAACATTCAGCTCAACCAGGGGGGCATGTGCATCTCTACAGTGTACACAGCTGGTGCCATTTCATCACACACACTAAACATTTCCAAATCCAACTTTAAATGTGTGTGTCTTCATGGTAATGCAGTGTGTATGTTCGATAGGGAGTAGGAGGAAGAGGTATAATCTTAGAGGCTGTCTGCTTTGTCAAACTCAGCAGTTGATGGATATGACTTCAAGGTGCATGTTAAATGTTTAACTGTCCAAGAAGTGAATACCTGACGTGTTTTGCTGAGACTCTTAATTGTAGCTTGTCAGACGATGTAGTTCAGCAGATTTATTAAACACCTAATTTTCCCACTGAGACGACAGTGTTGTTTTTAGTCCGCCTGCTCAAAGAAACAGGCGCTTTTAAAAGTTCTTGTCTCTAAGAACGTATGGTCTGTGTGAAACGGCACGCACAGGCATAGACGTTCACATTTCCTTAATGTATAGCTCTTATTTCCTGCTTGTTGTTGTTGTTGTGTTGTTTTTTTGTTTTTTTTTTAAGCGATGATTGTTTGGATCAAACAAGAACAGAGATGTGGTAAATCCGTGCATAATCTTTACAGCGGACGTTAACTTTTACGGCAGATGTTATCATCGTCTGATAAAGGTCAGTAGCCTTTTATCAAATTATGACCTCGATGGATCCTAATCTCTGTAGCACAACATTATCACAGCTGTCAAACTTTTTACTTTTTTATCACTGTGAGATATATATATATATATATATATATATATATATATATATATATACATACATACATACATACATACATACAGGACAAATGTAAGTGTGCAGTGTTTTGGTTTGTGTTCTCCAAAAACAACCAAACATTGTGAACCAACAGTATGGACTTGAGGGAAAACCGGAGACCAGCTTGTCTGCTTTGTTTATAAAGTGGATGTGACAAAAGCTCTAAAAATCTTAGGCAGACACAGACCATTAACCCAGATCAGCACTCATAAAGACCTTCTGTAATCCTGCCATCACCGCTCATAAATCCACTTCATTACATCTCCTCTTGCATTACTCGGTGTGGTTCATTTAAGCAGACTGCACACTGAAGTTGCATTTCTGCTGGTGGGTTTTGAACCCAAAGGTGAAATATGTGGCTCTGTGAACTGGCTGTTGACAGACACGTCCCGTGCACTCAATATCTTGTGGTCCCAGGATCAGTGAAAAATAAGGACTTCGTAGACGAAACACTGAAATAGATTATTACATGTTTATTATTACAATTTGGTGGGGTACTACGGGCTCCTGCTGTTAGGATTTCTTGAGGAGCTACTCCCTCACTGTTGCTCCTCATTTAATTAAACCAATTAATTTTTTTCCGAACTACTTGTTGCTACATTGATGTTTCAAAAGCTTCTCTTTTGGTGACACAAGGACAGGTTTCCTGAAAAGTCAATGTCTTTATGTGCACAACATCAATACTTCATCCATCAAACCATCTAAGTGCTCCGAGTGTTATCCGGTTTAAATGTGATGTTAATGGACATTTAGATTGCTTCAAAAAGCTAATTGTCTCCATACTACAAGCTCTTCTTCAGGTATGCATCATTAGAGTTGAAATGAAACGCATCGGAACATTAATCCAATGTTTAATTTCTTAAAATGTATGTAATTTAAGAATGAATACATTTTTTTTTCTGGGAGAAGATGCACAAAGTTGACACTCTTCAATTTAATAGATCGGCACAAACACTGAACTTATGTACGAGACGTTTGTTCATCTTGGTTGCAGCCCCATATGAGGAGGAATGTTGCACTCTTCACACAGCCGGGTGAAGTCAAGTTTTAGCTTAGGATTTGATAGCTTCTGCCCAACACAAGTACCAAAAACATTAGGATTGTTAGAGGTATGCTAAGCTGTATGTTCTGCATGTTACCCACATGGGGAAAGAAAGAAACAAAAACCGATCCTCCTGCCGAGGTTAACTTATCTTGTATGGTCATTAATAAACTTTGGAAGGACAGTCTGGTTTACGCATCATCACTGAACCAACGTTATCTACTCCGTAGTGCTGAAGCCTACATCGTAGGTTCCGTCATACTGGCGTGGCTCAGCACTCTAAGTAATAGCACTGCAGAAAAGAACCAGCATCGCCACCTAGTGTTTGGTGGTGTAATTACAGAGCGACAGAAACAACGAAGGAGAGGCATAAATGGCTACATTTGTCCTATACGGATACATGCATAGTTGCCATGTAGAGCCATAAATCTGGCTCGGGTCTGATGGGGCCTGATATGTTTGTGAGTTTTTGTGCGTAGCTGCTTCAGAGCAGAAACTCCACAAATGATCTTTTTCCAGTATGATCAGGTGTTATAATGTGATTGTTGCAGCTTCTGCATTGTTGATATATGAAGGGATGGAGGAAAGTCGACTGCTTTTACTTTGAATTAAGCAGTTTGGTAATGGAACAGTCAAGCATTTCACCTTCACCGTTACCCTCACCGTTACCTTCACTGTTACCCTCACCGTTACCTTCACCGTTACCCTCACCGTTACCTTCACCGTTACCCTCACCGTGACCCTCACCGTGACCCATACCGTTACCCTCACCGTTACCCTCACCGTTACGTTCACCATGACCCTCACCGTTACCCTCACCGTTACCTTCATCGTTACCCTCACCGTGACCCATACCGTTACGTTCACCGTGACCCTCACCGTTACCCTCACCATTACCTTCACCGTTACCCTCACCGTTACCTTCACCGTTACCCTCACCGTTACCCTCACCGTTACCTTCACCGTTACCCTCACCGTGACCCTCACCGTGACCCTCACCGTGACCCATACCGTTACCCTCACCGTTACGTTCACCGTGACCCTCACCGTTACCCTCACCGTTACCTTCACCGTTACCTTCACCGTTACCCTCACCGTTACCCTCACCGTGACCCTCACCGTTACCCTCACCGTTACCCTCACCGTGACCCATACCGTTAAGTTCACCATGACCCTCACCGTTACCCTCACCGTTACCCTCACCGTTACCCTCACCGTTACCCTCACGGTTACCCTCACCGTGACCCTGACCGTTACCCTCACCGTGACCCTCACCGTGACCCTCACCGTTACCCTCACCGTTACTTTCACCGTGACCCTCACCGTTACTTTCACAGTTACTTTCACAGTTACCCTCACCGTTACTTTCACAGTTACCCTCACCGTTACCTTCACCCTCACCTTTACCTTCACCCTCACCGTTACCTTCACCCTCACCGTGACCCTCACCGTTACTTTCACCGTTACCCTCACCGTTACTTTCACAGTTACCCTCACCGTTACTTTCACAGTTACCCTCACTGTTACTTTCACCGTTACCTTCACCGTTACCCTCACCGTTACCTTCACCGTTACTTTCACCGTTACCCTCGTCGTTACCCTCACCGTTACTTTCACCGTTACCCTCACTGTTACTTTCACCGTTACCCTCACCGTTACCTTCACCGTTACTTTCACCGTTACCCTCACCGTTACTTTCACCGTTACCCTCACTGTTACTTTCACCGTTACCCTCACCGTTACCTTCACCGTTACTTTCACCGTTACCCTCGTCGTTACCCTCACCGTTACTTTCACCGTTACCTTCACCGTTACCCTCACCGTTACTTTCGATTATTTGTTGGCTGCATCATCATACCTCTGTTTCATGCTGTGGTTTGGAACTTCCAACACTTTTTAAAGCAATAATGGTGTTCATGTTTCTTTTAATGCATCAATCAACATAACATCTTTATAAAGTTTTGAAAAAAGCTGATTTTTTTTGTCTCTGTTCCAGATGGTTGATATATACTTCACTAGTAGAAGTGTCCCACCTGTGAGCTCACGCATGTGTCTTTTTAAGCGCATGAGTGCAGAACTCAGCTGTGGAGTTGTAGAGCAAACATGAACACGCCACCAAAAAATGTCAAAAAAGATTGACCAAAGAAATCTTTTTTTAATTAATGTTTTAAACTTTAGTTGGCATGTGCCTTAAACAATCCTTAAATGCTTCTTAAATGATTTATAAGGTTGCTCACGTTATTTTCAAGCACAATTTGTCCAAATTCTGGAAACCAAAGCCTTGGGTAATGAACTTGTTGCAGCTTTCCTGGTTGGACATTTCAGCCTAAAATGACACCTCATTGCCAGCATTACGTTAATTCTTGACGGCTACTTATACGTATACACTCATGTGCGACTGTTTCTTCACCTGGTGATGAAAAACAGGAATTTGGAGGGCAATATTGCGTAACTTCTGTGGTGGACTTCAGAGCAAAAAAAAAGAACTGGGATTCTGTTCATAAAAATCTATATGGTAACAGTGCTTAAGAGGACTTGCTTATGTTTTATATTTTACTCTTATTTTCACCAGTATTGGCAAGTATTCCCAGTACGGGTGTCGGTATCAGAACATTTCTAATCCAAAGACATTTATATTTTATTTTTAACTTGACTTTAGGCCGTATTTCTTGTCAGCAAGCACACACCACTGACAAATGCCCTCTTTCTCTTCCTGTTTTATTTGTATTGTCATGTTTGGCTGCTTTCAATCAGTATTTCTCACACTTCACTGTGTTCATTTTCTCCAGTTGGGCTTCAAGTTTGTTAAATACGCAAACATATTTTCAAATTTGAAATATTTTTGATAATCATATATCAAATGTGTGAACCTTAAAGTGAATCATTGGTGTTTTTTATTTTATTTTCTGTACTCCACTTTAGCTCTGACGCTTCAAAGGGAAGCAGTTTGCGCACAGAAAGTTCAGTGTAAATTAAAATTTCCCCCTCATTAGAATGGCATGAGCTGCAGGTGTGTAGCATGACATGTTACACAGTGTGAATAATCCTCTTTATTCCGCCTCCCTCTCCTACATCACACATTCCCATAATGCAGCCTGTTACCAGGTTGAACTGACAGGACTGACAATAGCAGCAGGTGTGCAAATATCCCTCAGACCCAATGGACAAAGAGCTTAAATAATGCGGGTAAATAAAAGTTTTACTTGAATGATAAAATAGACGGTACGTAGGAAGAAACAGCTTCAGGGTTCAAGTAAGATTAACTTTAAACCAAACTTGTTTATGACACAGCAAAACATGCAGGTGTTTCTTTAAAGTTCTAAATGCAGATTGAATAAACATCCTTGGTTGTATTTTTTTTTTTTTGCACCAATGACTGCCAGCTACTCTTCTTTAAACATAAAAAACTGCTTTAGTTGGATAATGTTAATGTCTATCCGAACATTAACTGCTGTAGCAATAATACAGCCACCTATGAAGCTGCTTCATGCCGTTAAAGGTGCCGTCTCCCTGAAATGGAAAACTGTCAAAAACAGATTTTTGGAAACCTTATGTACACGCACTAGACTTGATAAGGTCTCTCTGGCGCAGGTTTTGTGTTTTTTGTCACAACTGAGACCTGGACGAGAGTGAAACAGCCGTTCCTGGACGACTATGTTTGCACTCAAGTGTCGCATCAGTACTGTGGTTTGTCAGAAACGTCTGCGTTGTTCTTGTAGAACAAGAGTAAAAGAGCTCAATAGCAATAACTTATATTTCTGCTCTCCAATTTACTACCCTCACTTTCTTCCTCAGTGATTTATTAGCAGTTTTTACAACCCTTTGTACCATTTCTCACCATAAAGAACCTTTGTGTTTGAGCAGACTGTGCAAACCTGACCTGAGGCATGAGGCACGAAGCACTGAACTTTTTCAATATTGATCTAAGATTGCAATCTTTTCCTAACCCTCTACCAAGAGCTTTTTATAGTTACCTCAATGCGACCATAAAGATGTAAATCGTGCTTTAGTTGTCAGGACTGAATCCTGTAAAGAAGAAAAAGATGATGTTCTTAATTTAAAAAGAGAAAAAAAAACACACCGTTGATTTGTCACTTTTAAATCATCGTTTTGACTGTAATTGCACATCAACTGCTTTCATTTAAATGAGCACAGCTCTGAACATGTTATTGAAATATCACTGCTTTGAGAATCCATCTGAGAGACGTTGCATTTGATAAAAAAAAAAACAAAAAAAAACATGCAGTATTCATGAGCCTGTCTGGTTTTTTTATTCAGTTACACAATCAAAATGAACAATGCACATGGTCTCAGGAAAAGCTTTTACCACATTATAAAGCTCCATTCCCTGAAACCTTCACTGGGATTAAGAATTGGTTACATGAAATGTTTGATCAGACTTTTAATATTTTGGAGAGCTGAGGCTCATTTACAGCATGTCCATGTTTATTGTGCCCTGCGTGTTTCTGCTGGCTTATGAACTCTTGCATGTAGTCGTACTATGGGATGGCAGCAGTAGAAACAAGATCAAGGTCTGTGAGGCCCCAGCATTGGCAGGCTTTTCCCTCTTTGTACAGCCAGTGATGATTCTTTTAAATGACATTCCTTCTAGGGAAATTGATCTACTTTCTCGTTGTTGGCGGTTCTGAATCATGGTGTAATTTTTCAAATACCTGCACAACCTTGGGAAAAGGAATGTTGTTGTGTTTTTTTTTTTTTTTTCCTTTGAAATAAGCTTCACTGTATTTTTCTCGTCCCCTGCTGATGAACAAGAGGAGAAACTGAATGATTACACAGTTTCAAAGGCATTACAGGCAACTGATTAAAGTGTTAGGTTGGAGTTAGCCAAGGTTAACCATCCATAATGAAACACTTTGAAAATAATGATACGCTGCATGGTTTTATGAAGGCTTGTGGCTGCTCGCTCAGCAGTGCTGACCTTCAGCAGTTCCACTAGCTAATCGTAGCGATCCCTCTGCACCATGCAGTTTGGAGAGTCCATTAGTTTCTGATATGCATCCGGGAAAGACGAGCTTCCGCAACTTTCTTTTCTGAAGCCGCCGTTTTGTCACCAAGGAGGAAACCCATTTTCACTTTCATTTACCACCATGAGATGCATCCTCAGCTGCTGCCTTGATTTGTGAACATGTATATGTAGATCCGGAAGACTAAAAGACTTGTCCAAAAGTTTAAAACGAACATTCATTTTTTCGAACAGCATGAGACAACTACAAGGCTCTTGTATGAGCTACATAATGATAATAATAGGTGAACGATATTACATTACTTGTGAATACTTGTAATCTTTTTATTGCGAAGTACGTGGCCAATTATCAAAACAGCTGCGTATTAAACACCTGGGTAGTCTGGATCACACTTGACCAGTCTGTAAGGAAAGCTGGCTGCTTTCCACATTTCCACTAAAAGCATATTTACAAAGAGGAACATCAATGTTAGGTTTGCTTGTGAAATAAAAATGAGTTAAAGAACATTTGGAAATGTCCTGGAATAAGCTTTAGGTTCATCTACCTTTGACTAGTTTCCTATTGTTTCAAAAAATGATGTTTATTTATTCTGTTGGTAATAAATATTGTGTTAATGTCCTAGCCAGACGTCTGAGGGGCTTATTGATAACAGACAAATATGTACATTTCTGCTTATGACACTTTCTCGCAGTGTTCACTGTTAATTACAGATTTAACAGCCTGCAGATTTTATTTAAATGCAGCTGTTATTTTTTGAAAAAGCTTTTCGTAATGTTCCGCAGTGCTTTTGCTGATCTGAGCTATTTCCATGCTGTGTAGGTGGGGCGGGCACCGGGCAGAGGGGTATAAATGTAAAGGCCTGTATTATCCAGCTGCTTGACGCACAGAAGCAAATTCCTTCCAGCTTTAGTTGATTTAGCAGTGCCTTTCCACCAAATCTAGGCTATCGTGTATGATCATACACCTACAGTTTGTAGTAAGATATGGAGTCAGCCAGACCTAACGTAATTATTTACATAGCTGGCATACAAAGAGCCAGCTCAGTGTTCAGCATCATCTGTAAAGGATGTCAATATTTCCTGAACATTACAGCCCTAAGAGAGAATTAACAAGTAAGAATAATTGCCAAGTTATTTCATTCATCACCACAGACTCTCGTAACAGGTAAGCTTAAAGCAGGAACAACAAAGTCATGCATAAATCAAAGTAGTTTCCTTTTCCAAGCCAGAACCCCCTGGGAGGTAACTTGGTGCTTAATTAAAATCCAGAAGGATCATGTTTTAAGTGTAGGTGAGCAAGCACTGAATAACAATGACCAACTGTGCCTCAGAGCATTAGTGTTTTTGTGGTGTTGTGTTTTTGGGAAAAAAATAACAGCATATTTCTTTTTTTTTTGTCAAAGAAAAAAAAAATTATAATAATTGAGATACAATATGAAAGAGGAAATCTGTTTTAGTGCATGTTGTATCAGGATGGTTGTAAATATACCCTTTTCTGGCAGCAGAACCTGCCAAAACCAGGACTGACATATTAATCTCATAATTAACCATGCAGGATTATAGTGAAACATCTCATTATTACACATTGTTTGATGGCTTACCCTTTCATTGGAGTGTTTTTTTTTAAGTTTTTTTTTTTTTTTGCAATTCCTTGCATATGCAACTCAACTGTAGTACATCCCCCTTTAACTGTCAAAATTATGACTCACAGAGCCTCTAAAAGGAATTATTATTATTATTGTTATACAGGTTTTCATGGAATGATGAAACAGTTTCCAGGAAGTCTTACTACGTCTTACCTTTTGTTAAACAGTAATAAATGTGGCAGCGAGTTGGGGGGAAAAAAAAATAAAAAATCAAGAAATTGTGGTAATTGTTAAGCCGTGCAATAAGATTAGCAGAAGCAGAGAGATGAGGACAGTCATATAAATCGTGCTAATATCACCTAACATGAGCCTGGAGTCATAACCTCAAAAGCAGAGCTGTTTCAGCCAAACCTCTGAATGCAATAGATAGTGCAATGATGCATTTAATTGCCTGTGAGTTAAACTTTCACTGATTAGAAGAGGAATATCTTCTTTTTTATTCGAGGTATATCATTGTCTCTCTTTGAATACAAAGTAATGGTGCCTGTAGGGTAATAAGATGTTTCGCCAGGTTTATTAACACTTTTACTCTCCTAAAACATGACAAATAATGAAACACATCAAGTAGTACCCATTTACAGGTAACATTCCATATTTTTAATACAGATTTAGTTTTAGTACAGAGATATTTGTTTTAATAGTCTCTATATAACAGAAATAGTCTTTAGGGCTATACTTGTCCCTGATGTTTGAGTTTCCAGATGTGACATTTCTGCACTGACGGGTCTCTGGGCTACAGCCAGCGATACAGATGAAAATGATCAGATGAAGGACGATGTGGCGTCACATTTTCTGGGGAGAGCAATCCGAATATAAACTGTCCTACATATTGCTGCTTCTGCAGGCGTCTTGACTGTGACTGCACTAGCTCTTAGGATGGCTAAAAATTGAAAAGCACATTAAAAAAGGAATGTGTGTAGTTATCGTGTGTGTGTGTGTGTGTGTGTGTGGTGGGGGGGGGTACACTCTCCCAAATCAAATCCGCTCAATTACAGAGCTCTGGAGAGCTATCCCAGAGCAACCCTTCCATTGGCTAATCAGTCACAGCAAATTGCAGCAGTGAATATTTCAGACTCAGCAGATCTGAATAAAGACGTCACAGTTATTTCAATGGTGTGCTGTACCCTTGAATAATTTCAGAGGCCATGAGGTGGAACCTGCAGAAACAGCATAACTCTCGACTTAAGGAGGGAAAAGTCAAGGGAGGAAAGCAAACACAAGCACTGTCAGTCAGTGTGGCGAGCTAATTGGTTCGATGTCTTTAGTAAAGATGAATGAAGAGATTAATTCTCTCTATGTGTCCGTTAAATCTCCCTCTCTGGCTTCAGGTAAATTAGCTGATGACAAGCTCGACAGTGGGAATTCTGTTTCACTCTGACTACAAGCGGTAATCACTACTTTACACCACGGCTCCCCCTGTTGAAGTCACTGATTTTTCTCATCACAGACTGTCCTTTATAATTGAATAATTGAATTAGTGGTGTTTGTTTTACAGCTATATATATATATATATATATATATATATATATATATATATATATATATATATATATATATATATATATATATATATATATATATATATATATATAGGAAGGACAGGATTGGAAGTGGGTCAAACAAGCCTAATGAAGACAAATGAAGAGTGATGGGAGAACATGTGCACAGGAATGTGCAGGTGCAGAGCAGATTGTGCTCCACTCTCATTTATTTTAGTGTAGAAACTCACAGCATGGTCCTAAAATAGAGGTCAAGGCTCAAATACAGAAAATGTCAGTGACCTGCTTTTTTAGCTCCTTGCACTTAAGAAATGGGATAAAAGTGCTCAGAGGGAGCTTTGGTCAAAGGAGCAAATCGATATAGAGCTGGGAGGGGGAATGTACGGACACATTGTATATGATTATTTCCAGTTGTATAAAATGAACTGGTTCGGAGTTATTTGTCTGTGCACACTTGTATGCTTGCACTCTTTCATGTTTTTTTTTTAACTGCTGAGTTTATATAACTCGCATGCAAGTACACGATTCGTGAGACAAACTGACATTTCCTGATTTGCTTGATAGTATTAATAGGGAAATCTGGGATTAAAAGGGCCGCGTTTGATTGGCCACACAGTGACAAGTGTCATCAAACAGAAGTAACTTTTGCATACAGGCTCTTGCTTGTTTTCCTGACGTGTGGGGGCACGATCTGAGTCACCATATGAATTTCCAACCAGTCCTTGTAATGTCGAGAAACGGCACAGTTTTGTGTTATGGTTTAAAGATGAGCGTTTTGTCTTTGTTCCTAATCTCGCTAAGTGTCAGTGCAGTGATATGGAATCAATTTAATGCTTAGTGTTGGTAATTATTCAAAGCTGGTATTTCAATCTCACGCTTCTTTTGAAGTAGAAAATGTGAAAGTGACATTTTGAGTTTAAATACTGTTAAAAATACTAGTGAAGCACTTAGCCTGATGGTGGCTGTCACAAGAAAAACAATGCTTGTGACTCAACAGCTGTCAGGCTTGCTAATGATGGTCTGGTGTGCTGTCAATCTAGCAGATGAATGGACAATGGCATGCTAAGGAGAACATTTCTGAAACAGCTAATTGTGTCTTAGAGCTCACTCAAGCATTCTGTAAGTACTATGTGCTCACAGATGTCTTTTCCAGCTGCTGTTTCTTTATGGACCTTAAAGACATTACAGAAGCAATGCATTGGCTCTTTTTACGATCCAGTGTTGTTGCACATCGAGTCTTTATGATTATAGGTACATTATTGCAGCCACAGTTGAATGAAAAACCCAACATGTGTGGAAACGGTACAAAGCAAAGCATCTATATCCGTGCATTTTCATTATTTTGTGTAATTTGCCCCGGTCATTCCGTTAATCTCTGCCAACTTGTTGATTGTCAGTTTGGAGACACTTTTTTGGAGGGGAGCCCAAGAGTATTTGCAGCCGGACCTCTGTCAATAGCGCCAAGCAACACAGCCACAAATTGGAATGTGGTACAGTTCTGGGAAAGCAGCCAAGATTTAAATTAGACAATAACCTCTGCTCTCTCTATATTGCCTCTCTTTTCCAGCTGCAGGCCTAGCTATTTGTTTAATACAGTCAGTCCTGTAGTATATAATAGACTGATGTATGAGTCACCGCTCAGCAGTTTGTGCTTTTCAGATTTATAGAGATTGAACAACTGGCTGGTTTGTGCTTACTGTGGTCCTCTGGTAAGAATAACAGGAAAGACACAGGTTGCACTCCAGCTTGGAAACTATGGTCACAGCACAAACAGGAAGCTCTGAAAATCTGTTACAGGACTTCAAAATTTTCTTTAGAAGTACGAAAAGATTGAGATGCTTCCAGCTGGCTGCATTTACAGGCACACATGTGCTCCAGTCAGGCTGATTCAAATAAACATTTATCTAAAATAGAATTTTGTTTATTCCCAATACCAAGAAGAGGGCTCATCGCGTAACAGCATTGACCTGATGTTGATGGTCTCATTGTTTCTTGCAATTACATGATTAAATATGCTACAGATGAGGAACCGCTTGTTTGAGGCTTTTGTTGTCTGAATTATAAATGTGCATCATAATGTATTGTTTTGATTCACAAAAATGAAATTCAGTGTTATTCTGACATTGCAAGAGAAGAAATGGAAGTCAGGTCTGAGTCCATCACTAAAAGCTCTTGACTGTGCACATTCCCAAAGCCATTTATAATGAGTGTATTATCCAGTAATGGCAAACAGGGAATAGAAAAATGCATGAGTGCTGCAAGAGTAAGAGGGGACTCCACCCCCTGCAGCTTTCAAAAGAGCTTTATGT
The DNA here is from genome assembly GCA_014839995.1 of Xenentodon cancila. Lineage (NCBI taxonomy): Eukaryota > Metazoa > Chordata > Actinopteri > Beloniformes > Belonidae > Xenentodon > Xenentodon cancila. Next base: position 26,041,573 of record CM026197.1, read on the forward strand.
GAATCCAAGTCCCAGGGCTCAAAAGCCATCTGACAAACCCGGGAAAGTGGCTCAGCTATCATCGTTACTGTCACCAAAAACAAACCTGCTTCCAGTGGCGGAAAGTTGTTTTTCTCCTTTATGACATCATCTAATTTTTTTTCTTAATATCCTCTTGATCCTGTGTAGAGGAGTGACAAGCAGTGCTGTAGTTAAGATCCACACCTCCGATACCATCTAGAGCTGGAGTCGCATCAAAGCTGCTGAGAGTAAACAGGCTTTCAAGATGGCTTAACAGTAAGAGCAAGACATCAGCGGCAAGCCAAGCCTTTCTCATGTTGCTTCCTGAAGAGCTGTGTGTCCGTGCAACAGCGGCCTTTGTGAGAAAGCTACACCGTGTTTCTGAGGCCCTCTCCATCGCCTAAGCTCCTTTGTGGCTCTGGGCCAATGGTTTTGCACCCTGCCAGATCAAAGATGGAACCCTGTTTAGCTTGTTCTTTCTTTTAGGATTTGCTCTTAAGAGTACAGAGCAGTTGTAGCAACCAGGGAAAAAGCTGGATGTTGGATGTTGACCCGGATCTTATTGAGACTGCTGGGCTCAGACTCTTGGTCCTTTTATGACGAATGCTGAGACCATCTTTGTTTAACAAAAAAATTCAATGACATGAGATTTTAACAGATGTAGCTATGATGAACATCGGTGTATCGTTGGGCATTGTGTGATTTGTTTTTGTTGGTGCCGTTTCTTGTGATCACGATTGTGGTGATTGGTTTGTTTGTTTTGTTTTATTTATAAAAGTCAGCATTTGCACATAAAAATGCAAGATAAATAACAGTAGGAGGAGATGTCTTGATGTTTGGAACTTGAAGTAAGAGTCACTTTGAGCCACATGGACATTGCTGCTCTCATGTTGATAATGATTTGCTGAGTCTGTTTTATTAAATTTAGACTGAAGTAACTCAAAATTGTGAGATGTGTCGCTTTGATTTTTTCTTAACTTATATTTAAGGTACTTAACATATATATTTAGTGGATAAGTAAAACGTGTCCCATACTGTAGCATTGGTATTTTGTCTCTTTTGTCATAGAATGTACTCAAACTCAATCTAAACTAATAATTTAACATCATTATCAGGTTAGTTGTTATTATTTTTTTAATTCTTCGATCTTTGACCAAATACCTGCAAAACCAATATCAAGTGTTTGTGCTTGAATTTCAGCTGCTTAGATGTTTACATAGTTGTTGATAGCATACTGATGCTGATATTAGTTCAAAGATGTCTTTAGGAACTTTTGTGCAAATCTGCACCCTCAATGAACAGTTTAAAAAGAAATAGGTAGAAAACCAAAGGCAGCTGTTTACATAAAGTTTACTGTTCTGTGATTGACAGCTTTTCTGTTTGAACTAATGTCGATGCAGTTGTACTCATAAATACTTAAAAAGACATGCATAGATTGAATAAATACTTTTTCACTTTGTTCTGTTTGTGTCTTCATATTATCACTATTTTACACCATGTCTGTGTTGGAATATAAATTTGAGGAATATGCTGAATGCACAAAGAACAGTTTGCCTTTTAGTGTCTTTCAACGCTGCCATAATGACTGGGAAGTCTGAAAAAACATAAAGCATATTTGCTGAGCTGTGAAATCACTTGCAAGTTTTTCCTTTATTTTGATAGTTAAGCTCGTCATTTTGGTTGGAAACCTAAGTTCATACGCTGTGACAGAATTATAATCTTCTTGTACCATGAAGAGCAATTTGAGGAACTAAGGCTCCTCTTTTAGATTTTCTCATGACAGCCACATCTGTAATGTCTCATATTTAACCAGAATTAGTAATGACATCCTTTAAAAAACAAAAAAACAAATTTCAGATAGGAAATTTCTTAAGATTTGGTGACCATGGTCATTTAGTGGGAGGGAAGATATCTCTTTTAGTGTTTCACGTTTGCCAGAATAAAACGAGCTCCGACGGCACCGTTTCAGGCCGTTGTGGTCTGTGTAGTTTGGGAGGGAAAGTAATCACCCCACAGCTTGAGCAACTCCGTAATCGGCCTCATTTAGGCTTTTTCTCATGTCGGATTCTCCGTGCTGCTGTGATTGTACCACTGAAAGGCAAAGGAAAAGTGGGAGGCTCACAGTGAACTTCCTGTCAGTGCCACCTCATGCAGTTGAGGACCAGCAGCCTTAATGGTGGAAGACAGTGCTGGGCTAGGGGAGTAATGATTTTAGCTTTAAACTGAATTACCAATCGATCGGCCTACAGATCAGAACACAGCCTGCGAGCTGACTGTCAGGCACGCTGTGTTGTGGAGTCGCTATACAAATTGACTTCTGAACACATAGGAGGGAATATATATCCACAGTATATGTGTCAGCTCGGCGCTGCTCGCGCAGTGGCGTGCTGGGTGTGAATGGGCCTTGTGATCACCAGGGCGGTAGCTGCTGAGTGTTTATGCTAAATTGGGGTTATAAATATTTAGCGAGCAGGACCTCAGGAATCATAAGATAACTTTCTCAGAAGCTACAACAGACCCCGACCAGGATCACAGGGACGAAAAAAAAAGAAAAAGAAAAAAAGGTGTTGCGCTTTTGAGACCGACTCCAGTCGTTTTACTCAGAAGACCAGCTCAAACCGGGCAACAAGCCCAACTTTAAAGGAAATTGCATAAAATAATACATAGCAGATTATAGTGGTTTCTGGGGATTGGAGGTTGAGCTTTAACTGTTGTGTTTTCGCAGCCTTTTATGGCGACCGCTGGAGAACGTATTAGCACAAGTGTCATGTTCCAGAGAACACATGCTAGGCTGTGATTACTGAGCTCAAACTGAACTGTAAAATCACTTGTCAGCAGTTGATTTGTTTCTGGAAAAGCTTGGCCTCTTGATTGAATTAGTTTGGTGGTTTTCAGTGGGGAGCAAGTACGTGTCCAATTTGGTTACTCGCACACAGACAGCACTGATATTGTGACTTTTTGATTGTACTGCAGAAGCAAACTACTTTCCTGATGCTTATTTGAAAACGTATGCCGAAGGAAAACTGCCATTTTAATATAATTTTTTTTCTTTGAGGAAAGAAATGTCATGTTACACTTTTCCATTCCTGCTTTACAGCCATTAACAAAGCAGTGTTTAACGCTTATATAAAAATGTACAGACCAGTAAATGTTTTCGATTTGAACAAGATATCAGAGACTTTCAGGAGCGAGTTGTATGGCTCTTTGTTATCCAGTTCATGTTTACTGATGGCATCTGAGTGGTTACTCCATCATATTGGGGGTGAGACGGGGTTATGTTGGTGCAATATTGTGTCTGCCCTGGGGTTGAAATAATTTTGTTTGCTGTAATAGCTGTAAAACACCTTATTTCCCACTGGACATACTTTCATACAAATATTTCTTCACTAGGGTTGAAAAGGTAAGAATAAAAAAAAAATCAAGCCTTAAAATTACACTGGCTTTAGTCAAAAACAACAAAACTGCCTCTTCACTGTATCTACTTTGTCTGTTATGGATAGATTGACTGCAGCTTCTAGTTATTCAGATAATATGTCTGAAATATTACCTGAACTAGATTTGGGGGAAAAAAAGAGAAAAAATACATTGAAAGAAACCCTAAAATTTCAGCTTTATGCCACCCACTGCACGGTTGCTTGGCTTTCCTGTCTGCCTGCAATCATGCAGACAGTGGAGTCTTTTCACATTAGGATCAGCGTCCATGTAAGCTCTTAATTCTCTCCTGTTAAACAGTTATTGAAGAAATGTGCTGCTAGAGCAGAAAGAGAAATAAAAACACAGAGTGCCCAGCTCCACCATGCAGCCATGTCTGGTTCTTAGTGTGGCTCACGTTACAGAGCACCCTTAACAGTGAATTTAATAGAAGCCTCTAGGCCCACAGCTGTCCTAAAGTGCCTCTTTCTATGGCTTCACCATGATTCTCTTCTGCCAGAACATGCAAACCCAAAGACACTTGCAACAGTTTGTTCTGCTTCAACAGTATTTCCCTTGCAAAAATCAAGCGACTAGACTAGACTCAGGTTTCCAAACTTTTCGTTTGTCACATCTTTGCTGCGTTAATTTTTTCTGCACGCTGGTGCACATGCGGTTGTTCGGCTCCTCACATGGCTGCTGCGGCTCTCATGTAGCTCGTCACATCATTTTAATTACAGAGCCTTCATTGTCTGCACTGACCCATTTTAGCGCAGTCCCTCACCGTCAGCTGCGCGGCCCCTCCAATCACACTTAATTTCATCTGGCATTTGCCTCAATCGGCAATGGCGCAAACATGAACGCTAACACACCCCCCCCCCCCCCCCCCCCCCCCCCCCTCCCTTCAAAAAACTGAAAAACAAAAACAGAAATGAATTTGGAATAACAGTCTCCACTGCCAGCTGTAACTGTCCGCTGAGGCCTCCAGCCCAACATTGTACACGTTTAAATGGTAAAGATTGGTATCAGTGGCTGGGGACATTCCTTAGAATATCTAGTCACAATCTTCTGAGGAGATTAAGCTGCTCTTAGAAACACATAGAAACACAATAAAATATGACTCCCAGAGACAGTTTCACACCACTAATTGGCACTTGGACTTAACTTGAGTTTTCTCTAATGAAGCTAATGTGAGTCAGATCAATGTCTGCGCCTACAATATGTTGTTGGGGCGTACCTCATAGGGGGGTGTTTGTTTTTAATGACTCATCGAGTTGTGATTTACAAACACGCATGTTTGTTAAGCTGTCATCAACATTAAACCAATGATGCGTAACACTGCGATCAATCGAGTTGAAAATATACGACTATTAATGCCAGAAAGAAATGTACATGGAATCGGATGGTTCACCACATATAAGACAGCTTCTACCCCCAAATTTCCCCAGAGTCTCTGGGAACTATTCACAGAGAGCAATAATCAGCCCACTTTAGAGATGTTTTTTCACATCCAGACAGACGCAGGGACAGGAGAAAGAGAGACGGCCTTGTACGTAGCCTTATCTCCACTCATAATCAGAACAATGTTCCTTGTGCTTGGAGAGAGAAGGATATCTCTGTGACTTCAATTTATTATCTACAAGAAGAAGAGCGACAGAGTAACACTTCCAAGATAAGGCCAGCATAAGGTTAATTAGCAGCCAAGTGGCTGACGTAACCCAGCCATGCCGTGTCTCGGAGTTGCACACAGTTGGGAAGTGAAGCAGCGCTAGCAGTTGACAGATGTTTCTCACCGGAGTCCTGTTGGTGTTGCGTATGTGCCTTTACACATTCGCATGAGCATTTGTATGTAAAGTCGGATGTAGTTTAGTGGGACAGCTCCAGGTTACGATGGCACCAGAGGCCTAGACAGCTTAAACCACCTGCTTCGGCAACTGCTCGCTGAGCTTGTGACTCATCTTCTCATCGGTGCAGAACACTGTTAACATTTCTTCTGACTCCCCACTCTCTCTCCAGGGCATAGACTAATTAATGGATACCATTCGCAGTTGATTAGTAGCAGTCCTTTCAGTAATTACATACACATACTAACCACTCAGAAGAAAAAAGAGAATTGAAAGAAAACAAAAAGTGTTAGAAAATATATTAATGCCCTGTTGAGTTCACTCATGCTGATCTTAATTTGTTTTCACTATTGTTTGATCTCTGCTCTGATAAGAAGCATAATTTTTCTGTCTCTCTGTCTAATTCAGTTTTTTTTTTCCATCTTTCATGGCGCTCTACAAGAGCGACTTTGTAATAAACACACAAAAGCGATAAATGCGGAGCTTTGTTGAAAATGGGTAGAGTTGTGAAGACACCTCGTGAAGACACAAATGCACGGCGATTCTTTCTCCTCTGAGCTGTGTAGGCTGGGTTTTTTACTCTCCTCACTCACACAGAGGTGCATTGTGTTCCCGGGGCCAGCTGCTAGCCCATAATTCTTCATTCTGTGTCCCATTGTTCCTACCTGTCAGCGTGGTTGTGTCTTCGAAGAAAGGAAGTGGCTGCCATTTTGCCAGCAGAGTGTTTGTGGGCTCGGGGGGGACGATGGCACGTTAGGAAAACGTGCCATTTCTTACCAAACGACACGGTTTTAACAGATGATCAGCTGCATTATCTCCCATTGTATTTCTACCGGGCAGATCTCACTGTTTCTCCATTGTTAGCTTTGTTTTTCACATTTATTAATCTGATACATGTTGGCACTGGAGTAGAAAATAATGTTTTATTACAGTGACACAAAGTGAAATGAAATTGTTCATGAGCATGGAGTTAAATGAAATGTTGAACCCAGTTCTTATTGACCCACAATGTACTCCACCCACATTAAAAACACTCTCCTCCTCCTTATTTCCCCCCAGTATCATTCCTCTCCCATAGGTTATTTGAAGTTAATAACCTGCCACTGCATCGTGATACTTGGCTTTGTGATGCAAACATATCCTTAATTGCCATCCCATAAGAGCTGAATAGCCAGACCAGATTCTCATTACTCTGGTTTGAATTGGCCAGGGCCTCTCTCATGCCTCTCATCATGTAACAATAATGGCGCAGAGTGGCAGAATGTGGCCGTGCATGTAGAGAAAAGGGTTAACTTGGTGTGCAAACATTCAGAGCCAAGTGTGACGGTCTTTTTGAGTGACATGTGTCTTTTCAAAGAGGGGGAGGTGGCCAAGTTACACAGGATGTTACTGGGCTAATTGTGTTTTTTTATCTTTTTCTCATTTGCAGTTCCAGAATAACAACAATTACATGAACATGGCTGAGGCGAACGGCGCTCTGCTTGCTGCAGGAGATGTGAGTATACCTTACCTTTTTCCAGACCTTTTGGAGCACAGGACACTCAGTAGTTAACATAGAAGTAAAGTACAGAAACAAAACCAACGTCAGATGGAATATCTCTGATAGAAAGTGCTTATGAGGATGAGTAAAGATTTCAGGATCACAGGAAACATGTCTTTGACTGTATAAAACACTCCTCTTTGTTCTTAAAGCCATACAATAGTTCACAGATATGAAAAGATGAAGTAAGCTCACCCTGTCCTGTCACATAGTTCAGATAGCTGAATTTAATGTGATCTGACAGCTTTGACTGCACTCCGAGAGATAAGCTGATATCTCAGAAAACTGGCTCTATAAACACCAGTTTTCTTCATCTTTTCAAGACATAACGAAGGGCTATAGATTCCACAGTTGTTGGTTCTTACAAAAAGGGAAATATCTCCAACGAGATTTTGCTGTGAAGCTGCAGGAATAATGGTGTCCTGTATTATTGCATTAAAAGAAAGAAGGGAGTGGTTGTTTCTCTGGTGGTATATAACTTCTTCTGTGAGCTATAATGCTCTTAACACTGAGCTAAATTTACCCATTTTTATTCCCCCCTCCACCCACTCTGCTGCCCTGTCATTAGAGACAAGTGTACCAAAAATACCCATCGTGCTCCATGGTTTCATTTAGAGATTGATCTGGCTTTAAATCCCACAGCAAAGCATCATTGCACAGCTCAAATATACTGAGATAGATGTCATTGTTAAGCTCATTGTATTCATTCATGTCAGCTGGGCAGCAGGGATGCAACTGTGACATACAAGCTCAGGCAGCTACACACAAGCGTATAGAGCGTGTGACCTTGTGTTCGTAAACTGGCTGCCTCACAAAGCCACAGAGTATTATAGAAGAAGTCTAATTTTCCCCCACATTTACGCTGAGTGGGCACATCCTCTGTATCCACGGGCTGCAGAGGCCCACTGCAGCAAAGACCACATCAACACAGGCTGCTTGGAGAGCGTTCAGCCCCCAGCTGTGAGGGCCCACTGTGGCAGTAAGGGAAAGAGGAGATGGGGGGGGTGCTCCTTGATAAAAACAGCCCATCTCATTTGCATTTAATCAAAAGAAACAACTGTTTCTAGTGTTAGGGCACAGATGGTATTGTGCTTAGACTGAAAGAAAGAGGGAGAAGAAGACTTAGACATGGATTTTTTTTTTTTAAAGCAGTTGAGTAGTGTTTACTGCAACCTGAGATGAAGTGAGACTAAAGTAACTTATTTGACTTATGAGGTAACATTAATCTACCTAATGTGATTTTTTTAAAATAATTTATTGCAGGAGGAAAAGAAAGTCTTGTTTATGACGACTCCCTAATAAACCTCTAACTTCTGTAAAACTGCAACGTTTGCTAAATTCAACCATGTTTTATTAATTTTTTAAAAATACATTTTCTTTTTCCTTTGGGCTATTTGTTGTGCCAAATTATAAGTGCTTGTTATAATATTAATGACGAAACATGTATTCATCGTAATGCGAGGTGCCTGACTGAAACGGCTCAGAGCTAAAAGACACCTGTTTACGTCCAGCTGTTGTTTGAACAATGCAGCCATTCAATGTCAGCCTGGATGCTATCGTTCAGACAAAATGCTTCTAGTTGAGGACGGCAGACTTGTATCTGCTGTGTTAGGATGGCCAGTGTATCATTTACCTTATGCACTTAGACGATGAGATAAGATGACCTTGGTGTGACTGGTAAAGCACACATCCTGGAGGGGAAAGCTGGGCTGCTCCCCTCAGGGAAAAGGATACTGTACACTGAGATTGTGTTCCACTGAGATGTATCGTTTTACCCTCCAAATCAAATTAGACTCATGTAATGAGCTATAAATATGTAGAAATGGACTACAAATGATCCAAATTTGAAATAACACTGATTATGGTGCCATGGTTGATGTTGTCATTTGAGTAGCTGCACTCTGGCCATCTAGATATTTGAAACTGGATCTTCAATCCAGCCTCTATTGATTCCGAGGCTTATTCTAGGCAGTAATTGCATGCTGCTGCCTTTAACAAGTCTTGGTTATTGCATCTGTGAATTGCATTACTACATTTATTGAGAGCCTGGGATACTGCCTGAAAAGCTTTTTTTCTTGCTCTTTGCACTGATATTGAAAAAGCATCATGGCATCATACCAAAAAGACCATCCACTGCTTTACCTATTTTCCATTGTTTAAATGTTTTATTTATTTATATATATATATATATATATATATATATATATATATATATATATATATATATATATATATATATATATATATATATATATATATATATATATATATAGTGGATTTTTACAGTCCAACATGGCAGTACCAACAGTCCAACATGTGTACCAAAGTACACATTAAAATCAATAAAGGCATGGTTTCAGAAAAGGAAAATCCAAGTCTTGGAATGGCCCAGTCAGAGCACAGACCTCCATCTCATTGAAAACCCATGGAATTGCCTAAAAAAGCCATGAACAAGAGATCTCCTTGCATTTTAAAGGAACGTGAGTTCTTTTACAAAGAAAAGAGGCGAAACATTCTAAAGTTTAGATCTGTAAAGTTAATAAAGAGATATTTACACAGTCTATTAACTTCAGACTTCCTGTAATAAAGACAAAATGTGCTACTAAAAAAATATTAATTGCGAGAAGTGTATTTCAAGTATTGAAGATTTTTTTTCTTTGTATTTTTGTTTCTTTTGGAATATTGAATGTGTAATAAACTCTGTCATTTATGTTGTTACCTGATTTTTTTTCAAATTTTTTTCTTTTTAAACCTGTAATATCAAAAGGGCCAGTTGATTCTTTATATCCACTGCTTGCATATTATAATATTTCTTTAGTTGAAGATTTTTTTTTAACAGCTTTTACTTAATCCTGTTGGATGTTGGTCAGCATCATGTTTGTCGTCGGTCTGTATGTCCATCAACACATGGCCCACCTCTCAGATGCTGCTGGACTGGACTGTACATAAGGTTCACTGCACATAGTCATAGTCAGCCCTAGGAACACAATGTTTTCACATTAAAATATCAGTTTAAGTTTTATTTAAGGTAATATTTGATTACTTTTAGGAAATGTTGTATAGCTCTAGCGGTTTCATGTCCCTGCTATTGGTAAAAACCACCCAAGGTACCTGTAGACTCTCCTCCTGGTCTTATCTCGTGACAGCTGTGTTTTGCTTTACGACATTGTCACACTACAGCATGTTAATAAAATGAAACGGGCCCTCTGAGCTACAGTGGACATCATGGCAGAGTGAGAGATTAGGAGACTTAATAAGAAAGAGAAAACGAGTGACTGAGCCTGAACAATAGTAAATCTTGCAGTGCTGTGAAGCAACTTAACCTCCACACCTATAGTGGATCTATGTAAAAAGCTACAATTCCTTTGTTTTTCTTTATGAACTTGCATTACATATGACAGTTGAATGAGGTTGACTTTCTTTCGTGATTTGTATCCTCTCAGCCTAGAAACCTAGACACGCTGCGAACAAATTTAAGTTAGTTTTGCAGGTATGTCAGGCTACCACCAGTTGGATGGCGAGGGAGTGGCGATGTAATCTGGATCTAAACAGTGTGGACGGCTGTAGCTGAGGATTAACTGAGGGCCGTTTGAATCAGCGTTGGCATCAACAGTTTTCCTTTAAAAACGCATTCCTCAAGGTTGATCTATTTGCTGTTTTGCTGACAGGCTACGGCAAACATTTAATTTACTCTATTACATAACTCTCCCATTGACTCGTCTTCGTCGCTCTGACTACGTCACTGTGTTCTTGCTCTGATTAGTCGTACCGGTAACCAGTTGCGTGGAAAGGCAGTCCCCCTTGGATTGGGAGGCCCTATGGATCGTTTTCAGACCCTTTACCTTTTCTAGATGTGGGTCTGATCATCAGGCTATTATGTTCTTTACGTTACGGGGGATTTGAAATCAGTGCAATGTAGGTAAATTCATTATGCGTAAATATGAACAAGGTTTCTGAAAAACATTTACTGGTTAGTGAAGTAAATGGTCCCTAAATGGTATTGTGAAAAAGAGAAAAGAAGCGTCTGTTTAACAAGCCTTTTTATATGCCGTCTTGCTTTCCAGTACAATGAGAAACAGGCACACACTTCCTCTCACTGCGGTGTTCTCCTTTGCCCACCTCTTAACCTGTACATGTCCGTACATCCTGACCCAGCATTTGACATGGCACTTGGCTCTGTTGAGCCCTTCAGAAAAATTTAAATGGATAATCAGGCTTGTGATGCAAAGAAAGTGGATTGTGCATCTTTTAATCTCTGAAAAGAGCCCCTTAAGCTGCTCCTGGTGCAAAATTAGACTGGCTTTATGTGAAATGACACCAGACAGTGTACAACACAGAAACACTCTGTGGGTACCAGTAAAATCTGGCACCTCCTCCCCAGGGAGAAGGCCTTCTCTTACCAGACAGCTGACATCTTCCATAACCCCCCCATATGAGACACAAACTCCATGTCTCCATTATCAGTGCCCCTGGTGTAGATGTTAATTTGCATTGTCATGAACAAAGAGAGGCGATGCACACAAGCACCGTCTTTGATACTGATCTTGCTCCATTTCCCTCCCCCAAAGTAATATTTTGTCTCTCTCAATCCTGCACTTCCACACTGTTTAGCAGAGAGTAAACACCAGCATTCCTCTGCACCATGAACATGTCTCTGTTCCACTTAAAGGTCACAGTCATGCTTGTGCCGTTCTCCTTCAAAAGCAGATATGACCTCAGCCAACCTTCATTTCTGACATTTGTTTCAAGTCGCCAGGTTGGCTCAAATTCAGGCCACAGTCCATGGGAATATAGAATCCAGTGTTCTATATAATCCTGCCCTGATTTACTTTGAGTGATACAACGTCACAAAAAACTATTCACGTCAGCAAATGGCATCAATTGTTGAGTAAGAACACAGAGTGTAATTGATTTTTTTTTTTGCCTACGTTGACTTACCTTGATAATGACAGTGTTGGGCACCTCAAGATTAAGACAGGGATGATGGGTTTCTGTAAGAGTGATGGTAATTGAGTGCCAGTGTCCTCAGATTGTTACATGATATGATCTAGAAGAGACTGTGAACATAGATCAGTAAGCTGGCATGGAGATTGACCCTTCTCCAGAGGGAAAGTTAAAAAAGAAGAATGAGATCTGTGAAGATGGGTGATCTCTGATCCTCTTCAGGTCCTCCTAGAACCTTATTGTCTTTGAGTTGTGACAGCTTTGTTTGATTACGTTTATATACCTACACTGCATTTTGAATGGCGTGCTGCCGAACAGCATTTGTAGTGAACTATAATGAGTTTGTGATTTTTTTAGAGTGGTGAATCATAATATTTCAGCAGAAGACTGGTAGAAAAGTGTTTTAAGTGAAGCTGCTTGTTACTGAGCTCTGTGCACCAGGGTCCTGGACTGTGTGACTCTGAAGTTCTTCAGGAAGGACGACTGATTCTTTGGCTGTGAAACAAGCGTATGAAAAGTGAAACAGTGTTCAGGAGCAGAACAGTAGGGAAAGAAAAAGGGAGAATGAAAACTCTATTAGCTTTCCCTGCCACTGGAATTCATCAGTGCTTGTCAAGACAGCTGCCCTGAGTAGGCAATGAATTAGTGTCAAGTGTCTGTGTGCTAAAGCAAGCAAGGGGAACATTAATACTCCCTAATCAAGGTTTGCGTTGGTATCCCCCACCCCTCCCCTTACTAGAAACGGTGATACCGAGGAGAGGAAGACAAGGTAGTCAGCAGTGTTGGTGAGTTTGCTCTTTCGGGGATCTTGGGACTTGGATCAGATTTGTAGATGGTCTTTGGTGACACTTCTTTTTTTCTTTTTCTTTTTTTTAACCCCTGGTGGGTTGTGAGTGTTATTGCTTTCTTTTTTACATGCTAAACCAGCAGGACACGGCTTGATGATTTACATGTTCTTACATGCTGTAATATTAACAAATGTTGGGAAGAGTGAGGGAAAAGAGAGTACGAAAATTATCTTATCTGAAAAAGCAATCCGATCCCAATTCAAACTCGTCCCTCTATGAGGGATTGTGCAAACTGTTGGCCTCTTTACTTTTAGTCAAATATTTTCATGTCAGGGTTGTCATGAAATTTCTAAAAGCTGATGAGGGCACTAGAAGCTGCTTCACACACAACACGGTATTAAAAGTAATGTGGGCCAAAAAAATGTTGTGGTTGAGAACAAGCTGAACCTTTTGACCACAGAGCCCGCTTCTTTTTGTTAACCTCCATATGTTGTTCATCACATCCACTGATGCCAGAGCATGATTTTAGCACAATGCCTTGATGTTGTTACAGTGTAAGCAGTGACTTTTTTAGTAAGACAGCCATGCTTTGATGCGGTTCTCTGTAACTTAGCAGCAGCAGTCGTACCCAGGACCTCAGATGCTGTCTGGCTCTGCATTCATGCGCCCCTGCAGTGTGGTCATTGTGAGAGTATGAATATTTTGGCTTTCCAGAGAGTAGCTTGCCGCAATGTGCCGATGAAAACAAGACCCAAGTAGGTGAACTGTCCCATCTCCAAGAAGGCACATAAGCAAATTAAGTGTGACCAAAAGCTTTAATTTGAAAGGCAGAAGGATTAGGCTGTTTGATGAGCAGATTTAAGGGTGCAGGCAAAGCGAACAAAAAGAAACACTTCTAGCCAAGCGTAATAATCTTTGAAAATTTTCTTTAAACCCATCTCCCTGTGACGTGTATTTTCATTGCACTTCAACCCAACATATTCCATCCCCAAGATTAAGGGCTTTTATCATGTATCCTCCCCTCTGTGATTTCTGCTTGAGATTTTTTTATTTTTGACGTATCTCTCAGCACGCACTCCTTCTTTTTCCTCAACTTGGACTTCAGCAGGTTACAGACAAGTGTATTACCATTCTACTAAAACATTCTTTCTTTAACAAAGTTTTCTAAATGTAATCCCTACGGTTTTCTTCCGGCGTGCCAGATAAGCCTTCTTAAGTTTCTTTTTCTGTTCCTTCTTCTCTCTTGCAGACTTTTCATACACCCAGTTTGGGGGACGAGGAGTTTGAGATTCCTCCCATCACACCTCCACCTGAAACGGAGTCCGGTCTGGGACCAGACGTGGACTCACCGTTCCCAGCAATGCCAGAGCCCCCAGCTCTGCAGAGGGGTCCCATGATCCCTCAGTTCCCCCCTCAGAGCCTGGATCTGCCCTCGATTACCATCTCACGCAACATGATGGACCAAGAAGGGGTTTCTGTTAACACTGGCCAGCCTGTGGTGAGCACTGCTATTCACGCTGTCTCTTATTATCACACATATATTCCATATCGAAACTAAATTAGAGGTCGATATTACTGGAATCCAGTGATGTCACTCATTAAATGAGTGCTGTTACTGAGCCCAAGTGTCACCTTCACTGTTTTTGTGCACCTCCTGTTGTCAGTGCATCTGGCACAACATCTGGCCTTGTTTACAGCACTGGACATAGAGTATATGATCACATTTAGTAAATGTCATCATATTATGTTACTTACTGGGAGAATTAAAAAGAAAAATGCGCCCAGAGCACGGGCGATCTGCCTCTGTAAGGTGAACAGATGCGAAGAGATCACAGGTGTTGGAGTACAAAGCACATTCATCCCCGAAAGAACAGTGAAAATGGCACCCAAAAGTGCCACAGTTTCACAAGCTCATATTTAATTCATGCTAACCTCCTGAAGCCTTTTTTTTTTTTTTTTTTGGTTGCCGCTGTAAAGGCGGAACCGTGTCTCAGCAAACAGGCACACAAGCTCTTCAAAAACAACACATGGCATGTTAGGAGCTTAGGATCAGCTTTGTCTCCGTGATAAGGAGACATCTACCCACCTAGAAAGATCTGGATGATGGAGCGCAGTCCTTCTTGCAGGTGATACAGATGGTCAAACCTGGAACTGTAGAGGAAATAATCACGTTATTAATGTTGATGCTGCGCTGCAGATTGTGAGATTGTTGTCTTCGGGTTGAAAGGCATTTTCAAATGCCACAATCATAGAAGCACTGAGAAGGAAAAATGGAAATGTCACTGGCTGAGTAGTTGTCTTACAGACCTATTACAGAAATGGAAGATTCATTTAGGACGGAAGAAATAAAAGGACAAAGGCACGCGCAAGGAAGTGATGATATTGGTGCTGCATTTGCTTTGCGAGCCACAAATCACATTGCATTGAGAAGAGGTTCTGTTATCATTAGAACTGTAGGAGTCTGTGAAATGTGTGCGAGACCCCCAGTCCTCCCGCCTCCCCGACACATTTGTTGAATCACGCTGATATTATAGGTATTTATTTACATTCCATATGGGAAGGAGCTATAAAATTTAACAGCCTTTTTTTTTTTTCCTGCTTCCATACTTCTGGCATATAAAATAATTGCAGCTTTTAAAATATCTCCGCCGCATACAGTAAGTGAGCCCCCGAAGGCTTTTTGCCTAAAGAATTTTCATTTCATGGTCAGTTAAGCTTTCTGCATCTGGAAGAAACGGAACCTTGACACAATTACATTCCTGACTGTTCTCCCCACTTGCTGGAGGATTAGATTTGATTCTCAAACATTATTCCTCTTTAACACCATTTGCATGGCTCATGTCTCTGATTGTGCAGAGACTCTATTAAAAGCTGAGGGGAGAATGTGGGTCTCTGCTCCTTGCCTAGTGGCATTGTTGCCGGCGCACCACTCGCTCGTTATCAGTCATCGCACATTGGCTCGTGGTGGCCCTTCATTTTTCCCACAAATGGGATTGATCCCCAAAAGTCTGGTGACGGTGCCTATACAAACTCTATTCATCTGTGGTTTTATCTTTGCTTGGAAAAGGGAACTTCTAAATGAGATAAGTAACGGCACCGTTTGCAGTGTCTTCTATATGCAGAGACAATGATTTACGAAGGCCCTGAGAGGGGTGTTTTGTCATTTTGTCAGCACACTGATAAAGGAATGACAACCTTATATACATGATTACATTCTGTGTTATTTGTTATGGCTGCAGGGGCAAACAAATAAACCGTGCACTATTGCAATTACATTTTTCATCAACCCACTATACTCATATTTCCCAAACACTTGTTTGGGTTTTCTTCCTCTGTGCTAGCTTACTGGGGCAGAATGCTTTTCCCTTATCACTACTTAATGAAAGACCCAACCAGTGAATATACCTGGGCTATTGTTAAAAGCTTATTCCATGTCATTGCATTGCCAAGTGTTGTGCTAATTTCTCTCCGCTTAATGTTCAGCGTATGTCTTGCAAATTGGCCACAGATGCTGGGCTTCTACAAAGAGAAATACATTTTCTCAGCTGCAATGTGCCTGGCAAGCCCTGAATCTGAAGTCATTATTTATTTAATCTGCTCTCCTAACAAGCTTCTGACTCTCATTTTTGTCTCCCAGCATGTGTCCTCCTGATTTGTGATTGAGTCTCAATAGTGCCAAATAGTAGTGGAGTTATAGCTGCCAGTATTGCTTTATTCACAATTTCTTCTCGATTTTTCTCCCTGCTGCACAGCGAGGGTCTGTGGGTTCCATTTCAAAAAGCACCTGGTGCCTTCACCACATTTTAGCTTTTTCTTGACACATGTAAGCGTGTACTGAAATGCGCTCTGTGTCCTCTGTGATTGGATTCGAAGGCTACAGTAGTCGACCGCTTGTATTGGATGTTAAAATCTATATTCAGTAGAAATGAGCCCCGCTGTCTTATTACATTTACCACTATGTGGTGGTGCATTATGTATTTTTCATTACCAACTAGCTGCTTCACATGCCATTAGCTTTACAGCTCTAAAGATATGCTAATATTTAATAATAGCGTCTGTGATTTGTGCACATCATGTAAGATGAAAGCGAGAATGAGAAAGCCATTTCTAGTGAGCTGTTCACATGATTTGATATGTTGTGGTAGTGTGTAGGCTTCCACTGAGGACAATATGCTCAGTTCTGACTGGTCAAAACCCACTATATACTGAATGAAATGGAAAATGTGTGCACTGTTGCAGAAAGCATGTTTTCTACACATCCTTCTTATCTCCCTTTCAAGCCAAGAAGCACTGACATGAGTTGTACATCAATTTAAGAGAGTGGATTTTTTCTCTTCTTTTCCTTCTTTCTTTTTTTCCTTTTCTCTCTTGACAGACAGCTATTGTGACATATTGGGTCAGTCAGAAATGAAAGATATTCATGCAGGCATGCAATACTTGTAATGAAGTCTCAGCTTGACCTTCTGCATGATTGATTCTGTAATTTACTTTTCTCGTACGGCTCTCAAACTGAAATGATGTCATGTTGGGCAAGTTTTAAATACACATAATGCATCAGGAGAAATGGCAGAGAGGAGTGTGGGTCAGTGGCTATACCAGACCAAGGGGAGGGAATATAGAGTCCGAGGGAGGAGGAGAGTGGGGGAGATTTGTTTTTAAGTGGGGGGTTAGAGGTTGGCGAGATAGATGGACTGAGTTTGCTCACCACAGAGGGAGAAAGAGAATGAAGTGTGTTTGACTGAGACAGGGCAGGGGAAAGAAAAACAATTTATCTTCGTGCTATTATAGCCTTTACTGGCATTCAGAATTCCATTTTTCTCATTTGGCTTAAGCACAGACTTCAGCAGGTTGCAGAAAATGGAAGAAAAAAAATAAAATGATGTACCCGTTCAGAAGCCGAGTAAAGGAATATGTGCAGAGCGCTGATAAACTATCTTTAATAGGACTGACCTTTCATGCTGGCGAAAGTTACTGGGGGATTCATCCTTATAATTACCATATAGATGATTTTACCCCTCTCCTGCCATGGAACGTTTCCAAGAGCTCTGGCATTGATTGAATGGAAATTGAACTTGTTAACATTCTTTTCAGCCTGTTACAGCTTGGCACCACTGTTCATAAATTCTCCCCAAATTCTGATTTCCAATATCTTAAATAACAGACTGGAGGCTGTTTTCATTGACATCAGTGCTGAGATTTTTATCGCACGGCGGATGTATAATGTTGCAGTTGAGCCCTGCTGCTATGTTTATTGGCCTGCGCTTATTGTGGAAAGGATTTCACACATTGTCAATAATATGTTTATTTCCTCATCTGTTAGTTTTCAGGATCCTTTATGTGGCTCTGCGTGGAGTGTTTGCTGTGTCGAGAGCAGCTGAGGCCAACAATAATGTTGAAAACACAAAAGTAGCTATTTCTCCCTATTTGTTAAGCATATTGTCGGCGGCATTATGTTGTTTCCTGCCATTTCAGCTTTTGCATTAAAAACAACACAATAGGGAATATAACAGACTGGATTTACATTCGAAAATCCTTTTAATGTACATTTCAGCCTGTTAGTGTCACACATACAAACAGAGAGTACGCCCCCACCCCTGACACACCCACACACACACACACACACACACACACACACACACACACACACACACACACATACACACACACACACACACACACACACATGCAAATCTGAAAAAGGAGGGCACATCTGGCTACTGTGTACTCAAGATAAAGACTTATTTGCAGATTCATGATGACTATCAAAATATCTAGCTAGATGTCTGCTGTGACTTCTGGCAATACTGCAATTAAAATGCAAATGAGAAGGCAGAGGGACAGAAGTAAACATCCAAGTATCAGATTCAAATAATATATATTTAGCAGACTGCTGAATGGAATATAATCAAGTGTCAAACTGTGGTCACGCATGCATGTTTTCAAAAATGCACCACATTCAATTGGAAGCCATTTCAAAGAACGCACCATATTCCAAACAAATGGCAGAATGGGCCATTACTCGAAATCAAAACAGCTCCATAAGGATTGGGAAAAAGTGTTATTACTGCACATGCAGATGGCCACAGCTAATGAGCTCAGTTTGTGCTTCCTTGATGTTCGCAGCAAGTAAAAGGGTAAATGCCAAGCTGCCAAGTTTCCCAGCAATGAGGATGACAGTGGTACTTTGAACGCGGTGCATTGCTGAAATGTAAACCACAGTCCATTGGTTGCAAGCTTGTTTATTACAGCTTTTATTTGCAAGCTTTCCATATTTGAAGAATTATAACAATATGTGTTCAATTTCTCTCCCCAACTTTGCCTCACCTTTTGCAGAAACCCGCTTGCACATGTAAATATAAATCTGCTCTCACTTGGAAGATTGTATTTATGATAAGCAGCAGACATGGCATATGAGAAAGAAATGGATTGTAGATCCAATATGTGCCTGTCTGAAATGCTGTTACAATATTGTTTTTGAAGACGGGCATTCATAAGGTTCTTTCAATAAAGCCAGGTGCATGGGTTTATGATGTGTTGATGTTGGGAGAGATTGAGTTTGTGCTGCTGAATACCAGATGGATGTACCCAGGGAGAACAAATAACCTTTTCTGTTCTGTTCACGTCCCCTTCTCTGCTCCATGTCAGCTTTGCTGGCTCTCTGATCAGTCTTTTCCCTTGAGACCTCGCAGACCTTGTAATTTCATCCTCACCACAATCAATGCAAACATGTTGACTGTAACTTCTTTAAGACTCTTTCAAGAGGTGAATGTTTATTAGGAAAAAAGTGGAAGAGACTTTGAAAGTGGTATTATGTTACATTCTGGATGGTAGAGTGGACAAACTTGTCCAAAGCTCTTAAGATTTATGCCTTCAGCTTGTTGATTAATGGACTTGATTGCACACGAATCCTGTTTTTTCTTTCGATCTTTCACAGGCAGGCATGACACACAAAAGGTACCTTTCTCACAGAACTGTGACCTTTACTAAAGCACATACGCTCGGGGCTACATCAAACTAAACGAACATGTTGGAGCATGCAGACAGAGACTGCATTGTGGCATTTGAAGTTGTGCACCACCTGCGTACCTATCTGAGTTGTAGATTTCCATACAACACAATCTTGAAATGGATACAGTGAATTGGGGTGGGGTGGGGTGGGGTGGGGTGGGGTGGGGGGGGGGGCATCCACTACTGGCAAATGAAGTTGGCTTCTTGTGTGTCAAGATAATTAATCATTTCTTGTAGGAGATATTGAAGAGGCAGGACATCTTGGCATGTGACCTGCCACATAACAAACCACAGAACCCAATGAGTCAGTTTCTGATCTGGCAAAGTTCAGGAGTTAAGGCAGCAGGGTATCACTGTCAGTGCAGCAACAGAGACCTTCCAGCTGGAGAAATGAGTCAGTGGAGCTAGAAAGGAACAACATTACTTAGATAATGACTGTAAGTTAACAAAATTGCATCGCATAACTCTTCTTCATAAAACCAAAATTTGTTTGCGTATCGTTTCTTTATAGAATGTGGGACCAGGCCATCTACGTCAATATCCATCCAACCCATCCATGGTGATGAAGTCCATCATAAGCATGAACAGCCCCAACGGAATGGTGTCGAGGAATCAGCTGACGACCATCAACCAAACCCAGCTGAGCTTGAACATGGCAGGAGCCAACATCGCCCATACTTCTCCATCGCCACCTGCCAGCAAGTCCGCCACACCCTCTCCCTCCAGCTCCATCAATGAAGACGAACAGGATGATACCAACAGGGTGAGCAGAGACACGGAGAACACTTGGACAACTGCACGACTCTAGGCTGTCGATTCAGTTAAAAGAGATTATTATCATTGTCTTCTTTCATTGCAGGTCATTGGGGAGAAGCGACCAGCCCCAATAGATCCCACAAAGAAGCCCAAGACTCCAAAGAAGAAAAAGAAGAAGGATCCCAATGAGCCCCAAAAGCCAGTGTCAGCTTATGCCCTTTTCTTCAGAGACACTCAGGCTGCCATCAAGGGTCAGAACCCCAATGCCACCTTTGGAGAAGTGTCCAAGATTGTAGCATCCATGTGGGATGGCCTGGGAGAGGAACAGAAGCAGGTACTGCAAAGTTATGCTTTTCACACTGGTCAAAAATGTCATTGAAATTTGCTAGACAAAATGTTAGATATTAAGATAAGACGTTGCAGACAGGAAACATATGTATACACTGAACGCCATGTGTCTAAAGTGGATTAGTTAGATTTCTTTCTAGAAGCTGAACCTGTTCATTCACATATTTTTGCACCTTTACAGGTTTATAAAAGCAAAACAGAAGCTGCCAAGAAAGAATATCTGAAAGCCCTCGCTGCATACCGTGCAAGCCTGGTTTCCAAGGTGAGAAAATGTTTCTTCTTTTCACCTGAAAAATGTGTGAATTGAACAAAGAATTAAACAATATTATTCTGAATGATTTCACGTCATGCAGGTTTGTAGAATATTTGTAATAGCCAGAAACCAGAAAGTACACATGGAGGAATTTAAGTTATTTTGCCTTTACAAATCATTTGTCATATTTTTTTATGTAACCAGGCTGCAGCAGAATCCGCCGAGGCTCAGACTATCAGGACAGTGCAGCAGACCCTGGCCTCCACCAGCCTGTCTCCTGGCCTTGTGCTGCCGTCGCCCCTGAACCAGCACCCCTCCATGCAATCAGCTTCCCAGGCACTACAACAAGCCCTGCCAAGGGCTATAGCTCCGAAACCTCTGCAGATGAGACTAGGGGGCAGCCAGATTGTGACCTCGGTTACAGTTTCCCACCAGAACATGTCCTCTGGGATGCCACCGCAGCTGCTTGGCCAGATGGGTACCGGAGGGGCCATGGTGGCAGGTGCTCAGTCCACAGGCGTATCTCAGATGAGCCCACCCATGCAACCGGTGCAGCAGCATGCAATGCAGCTCCAGCAGCAGCAGCAGCAGCAGCAACACTTGCAACAGCACCTTCAGCACCATCAGATGCAGCAGCAGCAGATGCACCACCAGCAGATCCAGCAGCAGATGCAGCATCAGCATTTTCAGCACCACCTCCAGCAACAGCTGCAGCAGCACCACATGCAGCAGCAGCAGCAGCAACAGCAGCAGCACCAGCAGCAACAGCAGCAGCAGATGCAACTGCAGCATATTCAGATGCAGCATCAGCTGCATCAGCAGCAGCTTCAACACCTCCAGCAGCAGCAGCAGCAGCAGCAGCAGCAGCAACAGCAGCAGCAGCACCAGTCCCAGTGTTCCCCAACCCAGCACTCTCCTGGTACACCCCATTCAGTGGGAGGCTCTGCATCCCTTGGCAGCCCCCAGCCAGCCCCACAGCAGCAACCACACCCCTCCCAAATCCAGGCCCACGCCCAGGTCCTCTCCCAGGTCAGCATTTACTGAGCCAAATGGAAATCCTATCTGAAAGAACAGGAATAGAATAAAAGCATCATTTCATGTTGCTTTTCTAAGTTGCACTTAAGAAGTGTGTAAGATTTAGAATGTTATACAAAGAACTTGTCCATTGTTGTAGACACATATGCACATACGTGTACAGGGGGCAGACATGTTAGCTGGGTTGTTGTCTGTAAAACGTTAGGGGGAACACCCAGTGATTGTTTATTTGTTTGTGAGGTATTTCAGTTGTTAATTTTAACTGTCTGGGCACACAATGTTCTGAAAGACGTGTTTCTTTCACTGTTTTATTTAACAAAAAAAGCTTTATTTATGAGGCCAGAGTTGTCAGTTCAGCTCAGTGTAAGGACATTGGGAATGCGTTCCAACAAAAGCATTTTTATCACTCTTTGCCTGGCTGAATGACTCACAGGATCCTCGCTGGAAACCAGTACCACACACATCAGTCTTTGTTCCCACAGTGGCCACGATATAGCAAACTTTCTTTACTCCATCACTCTTGCAGATGTAACTGTTGAAATCATCACTCGGTGGAAGCCCAGTGATATTAGAAGACACATTTAAACCATGTCACAAACGCAGCCAATGTCTTTGAAGAATGAGGAGAACTGGAAACAAAAGGTCTTGGGAAGCAGTTGTGCAAGAATGACTGAACCGACTAAGACAGAAACTGCCATAAATCATTCATGTCATCACATCAGGCTGTAGCTGTAATCTGCTGTACATGTTTTGTAGAGAGGGGAGCATCGACATCGCCTTTATCCAGTAATTTACCCTCCAGATCTTTCTACCCAGAAGGGTGTTGCTGGACCTCCTCAACAAACAAACGAGCAAAAACCTTCCTCTTTAATTTGTTTTTATGTCAGATGTTTAACGGTTAAATTATGTTTTTATTTTGTGTAACAAAGGGGATATTTTATGGTAAATGCAAAATTTCTGGATCAGAGCAGATGGTTTGGGAATTGATGTATTTTTACCCTGCTCCTTGATACTGTCATTCTTTAAAAAAAAATAGACGAAGAAAACTAGCAGAGCCAGTTTTGTTGCACTGCCAAAGCCAACTAAAAAGGGCGTTGAAGGTATTTTTGCCAGTTGTACAGAAGTCTCTGGAGGTTAAAAAAGAAAGGAAAAAAAAAAAAGAAAATGTTGTACATTTTTCATATCACCTGTTGTAAAGTTTTAATATGTGAGGCTTTAATTAAAACATTGTTAAATGACCTGTGGATTGCTATATCACATAGTGCATTTCTGCTCTTTTATACTTTTTTATGAGTTACAATAGCAGCAATTCATTTTCTTTGTATTTTGCTTAAAAAAGTCAACTGCATATGAAAAGTGTCCCTAGAATAAATGCATATCAGTTTGGAGTTCTTAAAAAAAAAAAAGAAGAAAAAAAAAAAGAAAAAACCTGTTTGCCGCTCAAGATAGGAAATGTAATTCAATGTTGGAGTTTCAGCTCTGCCATGAAGACAAATCCAGAGACATTCCATCACTAATATGATCGTAGCCATAATTTTGTATGAAGTATTATATATTTCTTTGTGTCTCCGTTCAAAATTAAACTATCAATCACAAATATTTATTTGGAGGAATCGGTTTATTTTGAAAAGTTTTATTAGCCTTCATTTCTGTGAGGTACTTCTTCACATCTCCTTGTCAGCTATTAAAAAGTACACTTCTAAATAATCCGAGCGTTCTGTTCTTCACAAGGCATGAAGAAATACATTTGTATGTTTTCTATGGAGTAAGATCAAAATACCTTGCAGGGACATATGAGTATTTATGTTGGCTTTATTATAGCGTGTGCTCTTTCTCAGTGATTTGGAAAAAAGTCTATTGTAACTATGTGTTTAAAAAAAAAAAAAACATTGATGATGCTGGACAAGGTCAGCGTGTAACTGGTACTTGTCTCAATAACAGTCCCCTCCTCACACACCGGTGCACTGGATTCTGGCTCTTTCTTAGTCCCTTCAAAAAACGCTTCATTTCCAAGACATCCCCAGGGGTTTGCTGAGCTCCCTTGAATAATATGGTGAGCGGGGGAGGGAAGGCAGGCAAACAATAATTATCATATCTTCACAATAGGCTGTGAATCCACTGGCCCAAAGACGACCCCCCCCCCCCCCCCCAACACACACACACACACGCGCACACACACACACACAGTTGCAGTGAAGACATTTTAAACACGGGTTAATGTTGGTTACACATTAGGAGAGAGAAGGTGCTCCTGTGATAGCAGGTTGATAGAGCGTTCAGATTTAGGTTTGTTTTTAATTAGCTGCTTCTAGGAAAACATTTGTAATTTGAAGCGGAGGCCTGACTCCGCCGCTGCCCCTGCCGATGCAGTGATTGGCTCTTCATCTCGGCATGGAAATGACACCCATTTCTCTGCAGTGATTAATTGCAGCATCTGTCCTGTCAGAAGCCCGAGTGAAGAGGTCTGCAGGAAAACTGCAAATAAGCGCTGGCAACAGTCTTAAAGTGCTTATGATGAAATGAAAATTAAAAACAGCAAGTGCCGTGCATGAGCTGAATCTCAATAAAGAGGTGGGGGGTGGGGGTGGGGTGTCCATGGATACCAAACACATGCTTTAAAAACACACAGTAATGAGGCTCTGGGAAATCGCTGTTATTATTCTGAACAGATTCACAGCAGAGCCCATTAATAATGCATGGAGCTCCTTGTTATTCCATAACCTCTCAGTACTGCGGTCACTGTGTGTACAAATGTCTCACAGCCAGGGTTGGAGTTATGGGACTGTGCAATAAAAAGGTTACATATATTTTCAAAACACTCTTATCCACATCATTTACAAGAAAATACACTTCTCCTCTTATAATGATCAGTGTAACTTGAATAGGTGGAAAAATAAATTCCTTCACCTCTCTAGAAGAACATTTTCTTTGTATTTATTTTCTTCCCATGGAGCAATTTCATAGAAACATTAAGCAATCAATATCCTCTGCTCTTATTTCTTCTTGTCATCGTTATTAACCAACGCTGATGAAAGGCATGAAGGGTGCTGTGACAGTAATGTGTCATTTGAGTAATGCAATCATGAAGTGACCTAATTGTCCCCCTCTTCCCCGCTGAGGTCAGTGGCTCAGCACTGCGCTGAGGATGACTAAGGAGTCAGATGTGGAAGCTGAGGGATTTAGTATTTTAATGATTTATTTGGTCCTTTTGTTGTTTTCCCGTTCACTGCACAGATACAATGTGAGCGTAACAAAAGCCCTGCTGACACTGACCATCTGACCATCAGACCATCAGACCCACGCTGCAGCCACTCTCACAGTCTGGTCGCAGATGCAGAGCCGGCCACTCTGATTTGACAGCCTAAAGAAATCAGACCAAAACACGGCTCCAGATTTTTCTCCCCGATAGGCGCCGATCCGGTCGGGTGCAGAGATGTTCCAGCCTGCAGGTCCAACGCCAAGTCTTGTTTACAAGGAGACCTGCAGTCAAACGGCTGTCTACGAGGAATTCTTGATGAGCTTAACAGGAAAAAAAAAAACAAACAAACAAATAAAATCAAGTGACCTCTGAGATGAACATTGAACTTTGTTTGGAGAGGGGGGTGTTAGTGGCGGCTGTGTTGGCTGGCTGGAGTGTTGACACCCTGACCAGTGTTAACGTTTGTTTAGAGAACTTTTGACCCACAATCCTAACGGAGCACCACGGCGGACACCTCGGAGCAAACTTAGCAGCATATTCAGTGGTTTCAGGATCAATATTATGATACTTTTGCACAGCCTTTCTGATAACCACAGGAATGTGGAATGTTCCTTTCTTTTGTTCAAAGTTGGATTATTCAGATAAATTAAAATGTAGTTATGGCTCATTTTAGTTATAAGAAAAAGATACAACAAATATTGATACACACGCATACGCACACTTGATATTTTTCTTTTATTTATCGTGTCTCACAATCTCATGGTTGCAAATGCAGCACACATGCACACACATGCACACACATGCACACACATTTCCATCCTTGGATGTCTGCACAATGATGTTGCCTTGGAGACGGAGTGATTCAGCCATTAGGTTTATCCCCCACTTTTGTTGAATTCTGTTAAGGTTAGTCTGACGTGTCAGTCTTGTGACCTCAGCCAGCGTGTGCGCCGCTCCACCGTCACAGCTGTGATGCATCCTCTCTGATGTACAGCACGCGCTAAACTGGTTTCCACTTTGGTGACTGGTGTCGCGGTTAATGATTAATCCGTTCTCCTGACAGAGGTAAATGATTAGCAGTATGTAAGAATCACAAGGGAGCGAAACAGATGGGCTGCTGCTTTATCTGCTGGTAAAAATATATGTTCAGTCATATTTGTAACATAGATTTTTTCTTAAATATATATTTGAGTTACATATTGTGTCGGTGAGCACAAGCTTGACCAGATAAGCAAATCTCTATTATGCTGCTGTCACATTCATAAAGGTCATGGCATAAACATGAAAAGCCAAAAGCAAAACTACCAGCATGTGTGAGTAAGGATCCGGCTTGTTTCAGATGATTATGGTTAACAATGTTTGTTGCAGTGAATTATCAGTATTTTTGCATTTGGAGCAGTTATTCTCAGTTGTTTTATACAGACGCTCTAAAAAGAAAAAAAAATTGCTCAGCAAGCCGTAAGTGATTTGAGAAAGCTTTCTTTATTGTGCCAGATCATCATGCCCCAGAGGTTGACAGATGTCCCTGCACTGCTTGGAAACAATAGCAGTTTCTTTTTATGTGGACTTTGTTTGGTTTAAGAATGCCAAACCCCTACCCACTCTCCCCTTGCTGACACTTTCCCATTTATTTAATCAGTATTTTATAGGCTTTGTGTTCAGCAGAGGATCCCAACACTGAAATTGCCTTTTATTGCAACTTACTTAGCCTGTTAATATAGGCTATTACAGAGCCAACGTGTTTCTATGGCAACTAAACTGATAAAGTGTACCAGGAGACTGGAGTGATAGATTACATGTGCATGTTGTGTCACATCCAATTAACTCAAACTGACTGTACAGCACATTATGCCACGACTTTGCAGGAAAATCAATAAATATGGACGGTACCCAACAAGGTTCCCCCTCTGTTTCTTTCTTTCATCCCTTACGATGGCAGCAAAGCCAAGACAGATCATGCCACTAGGATGTCCCTGCTGCTACAAGAGGCAGGTGCTGTGTAGACACCATTCAAAACTTAGCCTATTCAGTCCAACTCCTCTAACGCTCCATTCATGCATAGCAAAACACCATCTGCTCCTGTTTTGCCCGGAGCAATCACAGCTGACCAGAAAAAAAAAAAAAAAAAAAAAGGAGGGGAAAAAAAGAAATCTATGATAACAGCTGTTGCCAAACAAAAGCCAAACAAAAGGGATTGGAAAAGGTTAGAGACAAGTTTGACACGGAGAACTACTCATTGGAGAGGGTGAAGGAAAACATTTACTCTTGGTAATAGTCAGGGAAATGGGCTGGCATCCAGCAGAGAGAGACAGGGAAGGGGTTAAACGTGAGGTGTTCAGTCTGCGGGGCTGGCAGACTTGCAACAGTACATGCAGGATCAGGTGATAACTGATTCCAGCTGAGGATGATTCTCCAACACAGTCAATTCTCAGGGTGGAGGAGCCGTGGCAAATGAGCCATAGAGTCCCCTCACAGCGAATGAATGTGGTAGCGGTGGCAGATGTAGAGATGCTGCCATTATTCTTCACGCAGTCTGCATGGGGTGGCATTAAAGGGCTTCTTTTTCTGGGTTATAACTCAAATTAAGTTTTAGTGTTGCATAATCTGGTGAGTATTTTTTAACTTATACCTAGTGGATGTCCCTGAATCCTAGAAATTGATTACATATATTTACATCTTGTCACACTGTTGCATTGTGGTCTTATTGTCACAGCCTCTGACCCCGTGAGACCCAGCTTGATCTCATGCATGTCCACTGACCTGGGGGAGGGGCCGCAAGCAAAGGTGAAAGAGCGGCAGCATGCGTGCCTCCAGACCTCAGCTGCCTATACAGACGGGGAGTGGGGAAACCACTGTTTGAGCCTCACAGAAGTGACGCAGCAGCTATATACAAATCAGACGGCAGCTCCAGGCACCCGAGAGGCAACGCCGCCGTTAGACAGCGGCTCGAGATGGAGCAAAGTTAAAGTGGAGAACTTGGAAGAGGAGACAGTTATCAGCACAAAATAGTGGTCTTCTTCATTCCTCCTGTTGAGATAATTATGTTTGCCTCATCATACAGATATTTTATGAGTATTTCTTTGGGTATTTGAAGCTGCATCCATCTCAAAAACACCAACTGTAATGTAATCTCGTTTGGATTTTGGAGCAGCCTGGGTAAATGCGTAACTCACTGAACAGTACAGATTTGCAGAGTATCGTGACATCACAGGCCCAAATTCAGCTCCTTCATCTTTATCTGCACCCAAGTTCACATCATGCAACACCTGGTGTACCTTATACTTGAGTTGCACAAAGCTTTTCAATCACACCATTTTCAAAAGAAACAAACTGTGGAGGAAAATGGTGTGGCGCTAATCCGAGTCGCTGACCCCATCGCCTGAAAGTGGCTGCTATGAACCGAGCTGTGGGGATACGGGTGAGGAGGAAGCTGCTGAAGCTGCTGAACATGTTCAGGTGTGTTTAATAGCCATGAAGCAAGTGAGAATGTGCAGAAAGGTTCGGACATACACAGGAAACAGTTCACAATAACGCTCATATGTCTCTGATGTTATAAATTCTGTTGAAGGCTGCGAGGCTTCCAGGAAAAGGGAATACAATCAAATAGAGAGATAATTTGCAAGTGTATTTTTAACCAAACTGACTATGAAACATGCAAATGCTTGGGTTGCAGCCTGCTGCTGATGCATGTCATAGGTCGGGCTTATATTTATAAAACAGAGGCTCCTGTGGCAGTTGATCAGCCTATTTGCTTAACAAAATACAGTAACTCCCCAACACATTTCTACATGACAGTGCATACAGGCCTCTTTGTTTGCAACACTGTTTAAAGCAACTCTTGAGTGGCATACACAGCACTAAACACACATAAAAATGAGCAATGGCTGGAGAATAAGCAGACAGCTGCTCTTTAAGGTCACGTCCTGTGCTATGAACTCTGCAGAGCAGCTTAGCATGGCTGTGTGGATGCCTGGACTGTGTACAGTAGACTTATAATGAAGAAGGGAGAGACAGGACGGAGGACAGGCTCCAGCCTCATGCCATTAGAGGTGATTTGTCTGCCAAAATGATTCCAGTCCCAGTAGTTTTATCAGTTTAATGCCCAGGCAGCGTTCATTATTTCTGTGCCGCGAGGGCCAGCCTCTCTCTTAAGCAGAACAAGTGTGGGTTGTCTTTCTGTCAGAGAGAGTAAGAGAGAGAGAGAGAGAGAGAGAGAGAGGGGGGGGGGGGGGGGGGGGGGGGCTTGACCCGCAAAGCCATTCAGCTCTCAGATTGATCCATTGTTTGGGCTCTCTCTTTGTTTAGTCCCTGCAGAGAGCAAGAGGGGCCAGTTAAAGGGGAGGAAAGGTGCAGAACTGGGGTCTCGCTGGGTGCTAGGGGTCTGTACTTACACTCAACACATTATCACCTACAGTCCTTTTAGTCCTGAAGGCCTGTGTTGCCGAATTTATACTACGTGTACCGTGTGTATGTGTGTGCCACAGCACATATTTAAGACACTCTACTTCCAGGTCAGACTTGGACAATGAATGTCTGTTTGAAATTTTTACTGTATCGTTCTGCTTTCTGGTACTTCGTGTGAATTCATGTGATTACAGTCTGCAGAAAGCACCCTGCAGCCGGGAAAAACGGTGTCAAATGTAAGTTTAGTCTACAACAGTAGCTGCACCCATCGCACTCTTCACTTGGACCACTGAGTATATTGAGGATTTCTTTTTTAATTAGATACAGTAAGAAGTCACGGATCCGATCCTGTTTTTGATGATGCATATTTTAGTCCAAGTGAGTTAGTTTAATGTCTAAGATACATTGACAAGTCCTGTGTTCATACAAAAAACAGTAACTTTAAAGTACAATGTTAGATACACAAGGTTATAGTCTCTGTATGGTTACAAGAAATTCTAATGAAAGACATGCAAAACCCAAATTAATTAAAACTGTACAATTATTTCTCCACACATATTACTTTGTTAAGAGACATAGTCAAACTTTATTCTTGTTGTAGTTCTAGGTCATGGCATCTGTCAGGTAAACAGATGTCTTTTAAGATTCTGTTGGCAGCAATGTTTAATTTTTTCAACCTTTAAAATTCTGTTACCAGGACTTACAGTCTGTTTTCATGTGGTAAAATGTAATAGCTTATTGACCTGGGACATTGGCCGCTACATATGTATGATTTGTTGTGTCCAACTGCAACTTTCTTTATCCAAACTGTTGCCTTGCAGCTCTGTACAATGTTGCTGAAAAGGGGCAAGACAGTTAAACTCATGCATTCACTTGTCTTTGCAATACACTAAAGTAGAATATTCTGAGAAAATAATTTGTTCTGCACAATTTAAACGTTACCAGCAAAAATGTTAGGTAAACTACAGGCTAGTAGGCTTTTAAAAAATAAGAAACCTGTAGTTGTTATATTAAAAAGTCCACGCAGAAACACAAGTGGACCCAAGGACCTCTGAGCAGGTGCTTTCACATCGTAGTTTGTTTGCTATGGTCCAAATCACTCAACAAATGTGTGAGTTTGCAGCATTTCCAGCTTCATTTGATCCCTTTGTACACAGAGAAAAATCCAAGCATAATAAAATGCACCACTTCGAATCACACAAAAAGGACTTTGCGGCTTTTTTGTGAGAACAGAAAAACGTTATGTGTTGTGGAATATTCTGGTGTACTGCTG
This sequence comes from Xenentodon cancila, assembly GCA_014839995.1. Classification (NCBI taxonomy): domain Eukaryota; kingdom Metazoa; phylum Chordata; class Actinopteri; order Beloniformes; family Belonidae; genus Xenentodon; species Xenentodon cancila. The sequence continues at coordinate 26,072,376 of CM026197.1, forward strand.
GTCTAACATGATACAGTGGACCTGCGTGGATCAGTCGTCAGAGTAGTTATCTTTATGTGGCTTGTTTGTATCACACTTCCGTTTGAAAATGAAGCGTGGTTGTGGCTGGAGAGGAATGCTTCAATACACTCAAGTCACCTAACAGTACAGGATTTTCCACACGAACCACTAGACTATGTGACTTAGATCACAATCCCGCAGGCACAAAGGTCTATGCTTTATTCAATGCCTGAGATCTGAAAATGTCAGGTTTTTGGCTCTGTTTTGTTTTGGTACTCATTCCCACCACATAGGGTTGCCACCAGTCCTATAAAATACAGTCGTGCTGTCAGCATGGGTGTGACTGGTGTACAAGTACAGATGTGAGCTCTTTTTTCCCCTGCAGGAGCACATTTTTTAAAGGAGGAAAGCAAACATGAGTGTTATTTAAGCAGCGCTTTGTAAAAGCTTGGCTTTGTTGTTTCTCTTTTTTTTTTATTTTTCATTTTGTTCTACTGTATTTGTAAATGGCCCATTCGGTTGTTTAGGTCTCATTGAGCGTTTTTAATGCCATATTTGAGAAATTGGAGTTCTTACTAAAGACGTCATGTTGCGTGTGTGTTGTAATCCTACCGTCCCTTTCTTCTGATCTGGTAAGCAGTCAGGATGTTTTGGCATATGAGTCGATGTCTTTGAAGCTGTTGGCCTTCCCTCCATTTACTAGTGAGTCTCATCCCACAAGGAATTGTCAGAGTACTCTTCCAAGCAATACTTTCCCATAACAGTATGGGATTATACAAATACACCGATCCAACGCAGCCCTTAACAGCAACAGGCCGTGGCATCTATACACATAACTACATATCTGTGAGCAAACTCAACTCAAGTTAATAAAACCTAATAAAGCAAAAGGTTTACGTCTAGTATTTAAATTTCTTTAATAAAATCCCACATATGACAGCCTACATGTGACTATGTAACACATGTCAACAGCTGCACTAGAGTTTGTTACACAGACTCATTTGGGAATGTTCTCCAAAAAAAATACAAAAGTTTATTAAAAGGTTTTCAAAATACTGAGCTGATGATTCCATGAGGCATTTGTCTGTCACTGCCACATCAACAGAGAGCTTCCTGAGGAGCGCTGTTGACTATACGACTGAGTGTAGTCGCACCTAAAGCCTCCCTGTACCTGCCAGGACAGGACATTGACTGATCCAAACTCTTATGTTTTAGTCATAAACAAGTGAAGATGGATTCATTTTGTCTTCAACAATTTACCACTCTAAATGGATACATAGCCAGGTCTTCATGCAGTTTTTCATATAATCATGTTTTGTTTTTTTACTCCATTTTTGTTGAACTGACGAAGGCAGTTGGGTAGGCGAAGCCAAGTGACTATGAAAGCACTGAAATAAGCTTAAGCTTTCCATGCAGTTGATTTGTCTGACTGCTCTTTAAGGTACTGGGCGACTGGCTGCTGGTTGGTCTATTTATCATAAAGTCCTAATGTGCTAATTCTGTGTTCATAATCTGAGGCAGTATCATCGATCAACATTGGTTTGACAGGCCCCACCCCCGGCTTTCCTTAATGAGGCTGTTCACATGCATAAGGGGGTCATTTCTTTTTTTTTCACATGTCCTAAATTCAGTTTTGCACCCTGGAACAATGCAAATGGGCTTTCTCTGCCATTGCTGATTAATGGAAAATCTTATCCCCTCATCCTTTTTTTTTCCTTCTTTTTTTGGTTATTAAGGGGGTGCCTGTATAAGTCATGAATAGGAGTGTTGATGGTGGAGATGCACTATTGTTTGTGACTATTTACTGCAAGTATTTTACTTATTTACCAAAGCCAAAGCATTAAAACATTCTAGAAGGAAAAAAATAGTGAATTAATTAGAAAATCCAATTTACAGTAAGCAGCTGGATGTGTACATGGTCACAATCTACAACACATTCTCCATGCTTATCACAGCATGGATATTGAACATACACTGTGAAATGATAACCATCAGAAACCGTGGCAAAATTAAAGGTGGTACATTCAGCGGATTCAGTAGGCAGACATCAGACATGGGTGCTTGCTTTGACCTTTTCTGTAACTATAGAACAGAGTTGCTCACAAGGGGAACTATATTAGAAAATAAATGAAAGGTCTTAGTGAAAAGGTCAGGACACATGTTTCTGTGATGTGGAATAAAGTCTGTTTATAGCAAATTATGCCTGGCTGCTCCTTAATGGAAAGAATTCTTAACAAATCAGCTTGAGTTTCATAGTAAGACCATCTGCATTAAATGCAACGTTGGCTCATGTACTAGGAATTTGTACGGCATTATGTGTTTAATAAACTAAAGCTGTAACAACAGCCACACTAAATCAAAACACTTTAAGCACGTAAGGTCTTGTTTGTTTTCGTGTGATCAGATATGACTATATTCAGTGTATTCACAGTCATCACAGCTGGGAGACTGGCTGTGTTTGTACCTGTACTGTTTACATTTCACTTAACGTGGGTTCTTTGTTAAAGAGATGCATTTTTGAAAATGACGATAAAAGCCCAACTGATAAGTGCAGGTGTTAGCTGAATATGAGTAAAGCTTTGCTCCAGTTAGGCTGAAACACTATATCAGTAAAACATCCTTTGGCAATCCAAAGTAGTCAGTGTGTCTCTTCAAAGGAGGACCTAAAGTAAAAAAATTAACATCCGGAGGCATAAGACAGATCAGGTAATTACATCGTATACTGAAACAGACAAAATCCAGCCGGAAAAGCAGCAGAAAGGCGTTATTTATTTGTTGTCCATGTCAAAATATCAGCTTCAATTTAAATGTAAGGAATATTTCATTACTTTTGGGTATTATCAAGCTTTTGTGATCCCCCATTAGGAAGATCACCCAAAGGAACTTTGGATGCAGGGGGGCATATAAAAAAAAACAAAAAAAAACAAAAAACAACCATTTCTGAGCTTGGTAGGATTTACTGGGCGTCTGAAGGAATTACTGATGCAAAATTCAAACAAAATACAAGCCTGTGGTGTCTGGGGAGATCGGAGCCTGAAAGGATCCCAGTTCAGATTTACTGGACAGACTGATGACATCACAGACCCAGATCAGCATAGAATCATTTAGCTCCTCTGTCTTTAGCCCCCCCCCCCCCCCCCCCCCCCCCCCAGCTTCACATCGTGTGTGTGTGTGTTAAACTTGATCACAATTGGGATTCCAGATGCTGTCGTTGTAAGAACTCTCAGTTCATATATTTTAGAAATAAGTAAGTCTTAGATATATAGTTTAATAAGCAAGGTGAATGCTTTTAAAAAGTGCTTTATTTTATTTTATTTAATAAGACAGCTGCTTTAATTTTATGAGATATACCACTTACATTCTTCCCCTGAAATCTCTTGTTTAAATATGTAATTCACTTTCTTTTTAATAGATATATATTTATTAAGCAGCTTAATATTCTCTGATTGGTGTTATTCTCCAGAACCGTTGCACTGAATGTAATACATATCCTAAGAAATGCTACTACTTTTTCACCTAATGGTATAAAAGGTGCAGGCTTGTTTACTTATTGAGAGACACTGGGGCTGTGTTACAATCCCTTACGTTAAACCAACGAATAACAATTATTGTGCAAAACAGTTTCTCAGCCATATGCATGCAAGTGAAAATATATTTTTAATCAGATGTCTGTTTCGCTGGTAAAAAATAGAACATAAGCACTTAGAATATTGCCATTTTTCTCTTGCAGACCATTATTAAGCAGTATGCTTTGTCTGACACATCACTGAGGACTGCATAGCAACAAATGTCTGGAGAGGGAAAGGTCACGTTGGCTATAAATCCACTGCTTCACCAAAAAGAGATGACTCCCCACAATTATTGTCCAGTCTTTTAATATTTTTTTGTCTCCCTTTCTTTCTTTTACCAAGTCATAAAATGGTGATTCACAGCTCTGACTCTGACCGAGCTGATGATTTTAATTTTCTGTTTTCAGAGTAATAAACATTGACATGAGAATGAGCCGCAGGCAGAGACTTCTAATGAGAAAATGAAATTAGTTTTTCAGCTGACTGATCAGAAACATTTCATACATTATAATCAAGCATTTATTTGACATGATTTGTTTTGTGTGTGTGTGTGTGTGTGTGTGTGTGTGTGTGTGTGTGTGTGTGTGTGCTGCGGTTTACAGGACGTGTGTATGTGTAACATGTAAACACATTATTCACGCTTGTATTTTTGCTCTTCTGCTGCTTGTTATTGCTGCAACAAGACATAGCTTATGACATTTTCCAACCTTTTGTACCAGAACTGTCTCTCTTTTTCTGCGTATGCAATTTTATGCTTCATCCTTCACTGTTGCATCCATCACAGTCCATTTTGGACAAACTGCACTGGTCAAAAGACCAATTACATCCTGCTCTCCTTTCACAAGGACCGGGGCACGAGCCAGAGAAGCTCAGCTCACCATAATGATGCAGAAACTCTTGAGTCCAATGTAAAGAGAAATTGTTTTATCCACAACTGACAAGATGACCTCAAAAACACAATTGCTTGCATGAATGTCGTACTAACTATATCATATTCACTGAGATGTAAAAAAAATATATCCGTGTAATTACAAAATAGCTCAACTCACCATGAGAACAGATAATAACGACGATTATGTTCTTGGCAATACTAACCAGGCACAGAATGAGTCATCATCACTTCAGTATTTTCATGTTCATCCTTTGCTCACATGGATATCTTATCTCTTTACTTTCCTTTTGATTGCTTTTGTCCTGATGCCAGAGGCCTGAATTAGAACATCATGTTCATTAGCATCTTTTCTCTGTTCCTGCAGAGTTCAAAGAGTCTCCTTTTCCTCTCTCTCTATGTGGATAAAAGCTAGTTACACTGCAACAGCACGTCTAAAATCTGTGACTGGGATTCATCCAAAGTAGGGCAGCAAAAGAAACAAATGGTGGGCAACACCTTTATTGTCCTGTTGCTTAACTTTCAGGTAAAAGACGACAAATATTAAATAAGATTAAATAAAACTGTGACCCTAAATAGGAATTTTTGGTTTAGACAAGAATGGATGGCTTTAAAAAAAAAAAAAAATCAGGTGGCAAATTGTGACGTTAAATTTAAAACATTTAAGAGACCAGTTCTGCACTTTATTAAAAACTTGACACTGTTGAGGTATAAATGGGATGTCTATGACATACTTTGTCAAAACCCAGTAGAAAAGCTCCCATCTCAGCCATATCCCCACAGCTCTGTTCCTAGCACCTGGTTTGCTGGTGAGGTGAGACTGTCATTCAACCCCCTCTTGTATGGGTTGTGCCTCTTCTGAATATTCGTGTTACGGCTTTGTGCAACCGTTTCTGTGGTGCACCAAGTAGAAATAAAAATGGCATGACTGGCTACATCGACTCTGATCTGGGTCTGTTATATAACTCCAAATCTTAACTGTTCACAGAATTATATATTTTAAGATTCAGGAGACCCCGCACCAAGTAACAAGGTTTTGTTATTGTGGAGTTTTTGATTTATCAGACACTTAATATATACAATTATTTGCTCCCTAACTCAGAAAAGGTATATATATATATTTATGTCTCCTATAAATTTAACAAAAACAATAATCAGGATTAAACTAGGATGTCACCACATGTATTTATATTGTACCTGTACATTCACTGACAGGTCCAAAGGGCAGCACGACGCTGCAAGTGGTCGGATCTTTCTTTCTCCCTGTGGTTACGGGGCTTTTAAAGGAGACTCCAGCCTCCTCCCACAGTCCAAACGTACGCGTGTTAGGTTGATTGATTACATGCTCAGGACGAACCCTGCCGCTCACATGATCACATCTGGGTTAGGCTCTAGCCCAAATGAATACAGGGATGGATACTAACATATGTGTGCTTCAATGAAAAGATCAATTAAATGGATTCACATGAAACAATACATGTAAAAGTCTTACATTTTAAAGAGCTTTTTCTTCTCCTTCAGTGAAGATTGTGTCCATGTTGATATAGATCATAAAGTCTACACAAGAGGGAATGATGTTGTCCCACAGAGGAAGCTCTTTTGAACTGTCTGAATCACCCTCAACATCACCATTACACGTTTGTATAATGCTTCCCCATTGGCTGATTGAATATATTTCAAACAAAGAACAATGCTGTTGCTTCTGAGTTGTGGTCTGGCTACACCCACGCTCGTAACGTTATTATAAAAACATAAAATCTTTGTTTACAGTTGGTTGTGACAGTTTCACCGGTTGTCCGCGCTATACCTCAGCATGACTGACTCTGAAAAAATGCAAAACTTTTTATCTGCTAAAAAAGTTTGTTTCTTTTTGCAAATGTACGGGTTGTGGTTTATTGATTGCTGTACAATGTACATGGACACAGCAGAAGCTATTTGGAAATGATGAGTTGCATAGATTCCCTTCATGAGTTGCTCCTCTGAGTCACTACGTATCCCCTGATTCACTTCCCTCCTTCACCAAGACTCTGTCATGTGATCATTACTCAATAAGAATAAAACCGGTGTGACTTTAAGATGAAAAAAGGAAGAGAAAGAGAAAAAAGGCTGGTGACTTTTAAAATACCTGTTTAAAATGAACTAAAAACATTTCCTATCATCCAGTTTCCACCAGTTTTTGTGGTGAAGCAGCTACAAGAAATCTGTCACAGGGCTGGACCCCAATCATTCATCCAAATTTCTCACTCTAAAGTAGAAAACAGATATTCGGAAAAAAATCTTGACAGAAAACAGCTAAAATTTTGCATGGCTTTAATTAAAATGAAAGTGCAGGTAAAGGGACTTATTGATCTGCAGGCAACAGCATGAGCACCTTCAGCTTCTGAGGAAAGGTATCCCAGGTTTGTTCTGCTGTTTGCAGCAGCTGAACGGTTCATGATGATGGTGGCGGAAACAAACCGATTATTGACAGCCATGTACAATATGAGCTTTTTGTGTTTCAGGTATGACTGATGCTCTCTCAATTCATTGTCGATCTCGTTCGTCAGCACGTTTTTCATTTTATTCAAATATTGACATCTGCATTACCCACAATGCAACTTCCCACCCTTTCACACTGACTTACTATCTTAGTAATCTAGTGTTTATATGGGCATTCATTTACTTTTTTGTTAAAAGAAAAAGAAATCTGAAAATAATTAACTAAAAATCTAAATGATTTCTGTTTAACATATTCAAGCCGCTTTTCTTCCATGGTTGTCTGGACGTGGGTTGGCTGCTGGATACACCAGCCTGTTGTAGGGGAATCTTGCACGCGCGTGCTCACATTTCATTTCTATTGTTCAGTCAAATTTTCTCTCCAGTAATTCCATCTACACGAATGCTATTTCATTTTATTCACGCCGTTCAGTCTAATCTGATTGCATCTCACACAGTTTCAGCTATCTCTCCGCGGAGTAATGCATTATAAATATTTGCATGTAGCAGCTCAAGTTTTAATCTCTTGGTGGAACAATCCTCAAATGTTAAATAAGAAAAAGAACTAAATATCAAAGAAAAGAAAAGGCCACTGTGATAGTCTTGCATAGTTCAAGGCTTGTCTGCAGTGCAGCAGAAGCTCAAAAACAAGAACAAAAAAAACCCAACAAAAAAAAACAGTTGAACTGAGACTACAATGATTTGAAGTTTGGCAATAAAAATGTCCTCTGTTCTGTGTGTGTGTTGAGAACGAATGGACATCATGTTGTTCTAACACGGAGGGTTTAGGTAAAAATGCTGAAAGAGCAAGACTTCACATCTGGAGCAGAGGAAAGCAGCACACATGCTGAAGCCGAGCCCTCTGAGCTGCTCCTCCGCTGTGCTGCATGTTCTGCCGCATCGTGAGACCTGTTTCAGTGGCTCTCCGTGGCCTGACTGTCCATCTGCTGCAGGAAACATGCCGCACTAAAGAGAGAAGACTGGATATTCTACCGCTCTGCTCCCTCGCTAAATACAGTTGAACTAAAATAAATAAATAAACTCATTTAAAAAAAAGAAAGAGAGAATACTTTATGGATAAATATAGCACCGTTGCGGGTTAAACAGCTGCTGGATCAGCGTGGCATTCACAGCTATGAAAACAGAAAACAAGTTTAATTTTAAGTTCTGATGCAGTGTGGCTACTGTTACGCTTTTCTTTATCTGTTTCTGAATAGTCTGCATGACATCAAAACACCCCCAACAACTCCACAACTGTAGCCTGTGTTGATGGGACGTTCACTCGCTCGAATTAAAAACAAATGACTGCTTTTTCATTAAGAATAAGACCTTTTGTTAAAAGGATTTTTTTATTAAAAATGTTTAACAAAACAACAAAACAAATACTCTATATCACTGTTATTGTCAACATGGTGTAACTTTTACAGTACATATGATGAGCTGCTCAGGGTGTACCACCAGCTTTTGCCCTCACGTGACCCTGAACAAGAAGGAGGGGCTATAAATGATAAATAAATGTATGTATGTATGTATGTATGTATGTATGTATGTATGTATGTATGTATGTATGTATGTATGTATGTATGTGTATGGATGGATGGATGGATGGATGGATGGATGGATGGATGGATGGATGGATGGATGGATGGATGGATGGATGAGTCAACATTTTTTATCTTTAGACTCCTGTTGAGAAGGTAATACCAGCTTTCCCAAGAAATCATCTTATTTTATCAACCATATCCTAAAAAAAAGACTATGTGTGACATATAAATATAAAAATATATGAGTATATTTTGAGGAGATTTTGTTCTCATGATGATTGTGAAGATGATTTATGAGAAAATACACCTGAAACTTTTACTGGACATGGACATAGTCCAACTTAGAAGTAGGATAAACTTTTGTTGCTCACCCAGATACATTTTAAGAATTTTTCTTTCTTTTTATTTTTTAAATTCAGCCTTGGCTGAGGTATGCAGGCTTGGACTGCTCTGGTTTGACTTCCTGTGTTTAATAAATGGCAAACATACCTTGTGTGAACAATAGACCTATTTATAGTAACTCCTGTTTTTATAACCATTTCACTTTCTGTGAAGGCATGTGAATAAATCACAACCGGGGTGTAGTTCCCGCCAGAGTGTATTTTTAAGTTTATATGCAAATATGTAAACTTTGGTTCAATTATACATTGATCCAATGTGACAACAGAAGCCAGAAATAAAGGAAAGTCTGTGTGTAGATTTATCATTCCAGATAATGTTTCAGCACAACAGAAAGAGATTGAATTCTCGACATGAATTCTAAAACTAAAGGTTGAAGTTATTATTAATATGAAAGGCAACTTATTTAATAATTTATTGTCTGGTCTGACTCTGCAGTGATGTGAACTGTGTAGGCTACTTATGTTTCAAGCCTCTTGGCAAGACTTTTACTTTGGAAATGCTGCTGACAGTTCCACTGCATGAAAAGCAGATTGCATTTGAACTTGCTATCTTTCTGCAAAGGGTGGATCATTTAGTTATTTAAATGTAAAATGCTGTGTGGAGTGGAAAATGTCAGTACAGATCATTTTCATTAGGTCTTTACCCCACCTCTGACTTTCCGTGAGTCTCTCGACCAGTCACACTTGATAAAATTAGTCTTACTGGGACAAGCAAAGAAAGGAACAAAAGCACTTAATGAAAGCATAGCAGATCATTTCAGAATACAAAACTGCTCTGACTGTTCCTTAACGTATACGAGTTTGCAGAGTTGCCAGATCTGCTCGAAACACATACAAATAACACCCTACACACTGAACATGTAATTATGTCACATTAATAGTATGTGTAGGTAAATGAAACTGAATGCAAACATCGACCAACTCCACATTTCTACTATAGTCACGCACTAAAACCAAATACCATGTTGCCTGGGGTATAAACAGAGATAAGCACACCACATAACACCCTATTTGCAACACATTTTGCTCTGCCTGCGCTGCTTAAGGAGAGAACTTAAAAATCTAGCACTGAGAAAGATAGAGTGAGCTGATGTCATGCCAAGCAAGTACCCCCATTTATTACAGTCTGTATGCTTAAATCCACTGATACATTAGTCTGTTGCCTAGCAACGCAGACTGTGTTTGTTTGGACTGTTAAGGCTGTAGATGATGCTCTTTAACTGCTTGAAAAGCTTTAAGCTGCAGCAATCTATCCATTAAATTATACTTTACACATGAAGATAAGTAGGAAAGATTACTAATTAGTTTACAAAATTAAAATGCATACAAAATGTATAATAAAATAAGGAAATATCTCTAGTGAGGACTTTTTCGAAAGGTTTTCATCTTCTAGACCAGTGATTATTTGGGCATCTGTCTGTAAAATCTTGAAAGCTATTGTCCACAGAAGGACTGGTTATTAATGAGGAAATGATTCCCCTTTTCACAAGTTGACAACATTCCCTGACGTATTAATGAAATGTAGGTGAAATACTACTAATTTTAGAGGGTGGAATGCTATGCTACATAGTTGGTTGAATCAAAGATGGTGTAGTTACCACACTGATCTGAGTTTGTGATGTCAGAGTACCCTGACATCTCTTTCAGACTTTAACAAAAAGATGGGGTTTTGTTATATCTTAGTTTTTGAGTTGGCAGCAACTTCAAACAAACAAAGCACAGTAAAAGCCATCTTTGTCATATAATTTCCAATTAAAATCTCAACTGTGACTATCTTTATATTCAATGCATTGTTATGAAAACAAGCTTTTATTTTTATTTTTCTGTAAGCAAAAAGTTAATTATAGGAGGACTATTGCTCTAATGGGGGCGGGGGGGGTGATCATGGCAGTAGTCACAGGTTTTCTTATAGATACAGTGGCCTTTTTTGGTTAAAAAAAAAGATTTTTTTTTTTTATGTTCCCTAACACATACTCAAGAAATGTAAATAAAAAAGACAATGCTTCACTGCAGCAGATGAAGCGACAATTAAGAAGCCTGACACCACTGCCTTTGGGGTTTATTTAAAATAATAAATATATTGATACAGCAAATGTGAGACCATGACTGAACATGGGGGTTTGTGGGTCAGTTGGTAGACTAGTTGTCCTCCGAATGGAAAGTCAGCTAAATGATTCCCAGCTCTGCAACTTGTTAGCTGTAAATTGATGTACTGTAAGTCATAGTTACAAACCTGTGGGAGGATACAACTCTAATAATAATTGTATTCATTCACAGTAAATGTGGCACAAAGGGACTTAGGCCAAAACCGACTATTCTGTCCTTACTAGGATGAACAGAGGGTGTGTTGCTCGGCAGATGGATAAACGGGTCCTCCAATAACAATCCTGGAGTCAGCAGGAAGGTTTAAGATGTTTACTTTCAGAAGCACTGTGAGACTGCAACACAGAAATTAAAAACATGTTAAAATTTGTACAGTATTATACTGTTTCTTTCACAGCAGCAATGTTGAATCATTAATTATTATGTTCAACACAAATATACACAAACATGTGCAGAAATAACTTTTAATGAGCTAAGTAGCAAAAACTATTGATTAGCTTAATGCTAACTTAACATTGAAAATGCCATAGACTGGTAGCGCATATTTAAGTTTTGTTTTCTTTCAGGGGAAACCGAAACTTACTACGATAAGTCTTCATGGACAAAAAGCAAAGCACAGTCAACACACAAGTCTCCCAAATTTACAAAATTTACATTTACTAAACTGTGAAAAGTAGCATGTGAATGCAAATTATAAATGGTTCCAGTGGGAGCAGCAGGAGGTCTTACAGGTAAGGCCTTAAAACTGAGCTCATCTACAAATGCAGGTGCGACCAGCTCATTTTAGTAAAAACCAAAAAATTGTTTACAAAATAGTTTAGAATCAAAAACAAAGTGGACAGCTAAACATACTTCATGAGGGTTTGCATGCTATAAATTTATACCTGCAAAGTTCCAGCTTCCACTTTGTTCCCCCTTGGATTATGAATGTTGAAAATGTTCAATTTTTTAATGGATTTTGGAGAGAATAGTGCATACCCAGAAGCTGGATAATGAAAGCGACAAATTTGCTACGAACTGCTTGCTTGTCAGCCAAACGTATTACTATTTTTTTTAAACACAGTTAAGTGAAAACTTAAAAACAGTCATATTTCGCCAAATGATGAGAACAAGTGTAATTTACAGATGACATACATCAAGGTTTGTATGTCTTAATATCTTAAACAAAACTGACTCACCAGTAAAACAACCTCCAGACGGCCTTCTTCCGTGTTATTTAGTTTCAGTTATGCATACACATTCAATATAGCTGGACAGCTGAAATTCGTCATTTCTAGTTCATCAGGGGGCATAATCTCAAACGTTATTTCAGTACAGATGTGCATATGTCCACATGTGAAGCTACAAAATACTTTGGTGCAGGAGGTATTGGATGACTCTTTCTAGGTTGCAGGACTTCTAACATTTCAGTCAGCTATGAATAACTTGACTTATCAGCTTGGCGATCAATACGTTCTCATGAATACCTTTACACACTTTCTCCTGTCAGTGTTGCTCAATGCCTATTCTCCCTATTCAGTAGTGCAAAGCAAAAGAAATCTGAAATTTAAGCAAATAATCTCCTTACAACATGTTGTGCTTTGAAAGGGTACCATTATGCTACATACAAGGCACTTTTAGTCACTAACTTACTAGTGAATCAAAAATCAAAACATATGCCGACAGGGCCAGGATGGTTTGGCACCGGCCCAGTGGTTCATTTATTTGTGGTGACAGCAGACTGACCCTTTCAAATCTCCTTCTGTGTTCGTCCCACCCTTGCCCTCTCCCACTCTGTCCTTATAATTGCTACTTAGTAAAAATTATTAAATTAAAATGGTTATCTGTAATAAGACTGTCTGATGTCCTCATACAATAAGACTGACATCAGCTAATGTCCCAGCTCACACTCACTCAGGCAATCAATGCCTGACCCAGTACAATGTAATATAAGCCATTTGCCATTGTTTCATATTATTCTATGTCATGTTGTATCATATTATATATATCATATTATATATCATATAACATGATGAAACTGGGTTTTTTTTGCACAAAAGACTGTAAAATAGGTTCCATTTATGGCTGTGCTCAAATGTCCATCCATCCATCCATTATCTATACCCGCTTTATCCGTTTCCGGGTCACAGGGGTCTGTCGGGGCCTATCCCGACGCATAGTAGGCGAAAGGCAGGGGTACACCCTGGACAGGTCGCCAGTCTATCCAGGGCCACATGGAAGACAAACAACCAATCACACTCACAATCACACCTAGGGAGAATTTAAGGTGCTCAATCAACCTACCCTGCATGTTTTTGGACAGTGGGAGGAAGGGAGGGAACCCACGCAAGCACGGGGAGAACATGCAAACTCCACACAGAAACTCCACACAGAAACTCCACACAGAAAGACCCACCGGGCCGGGAATTGAACCGGGAGCCTTCTTGCTGTGAGGCAACAGTGCTAACCACTAAGCCACCGTGCTGCCCTGCGCTCAAATGTATGAATGTTTATTCAACTGACCCAGTACCATGTAGATATTTTTCAATTTTCAACAAAGGACAACAAAATACTGTATTGACTGTCAGGAATTTGGCAACAATTGTTATCAATTTACTTTTGGTAACATTAATCGGGCCTTATGTTGAATCTACCAAGATCTCTTTCTCACCATACAGTGTGTGAAGTGAGATGTCAAGTCTATAATTCATTTATTTGTATCATAATTTATTAACAGTATTACGTGTATTATTTGATGCCAGCAGTATCAAAAAAGTTTGGTGAGAGATATAATTTACATTCTGGTCCTTTGGATTGTGATTTTGTAAATCTCTGGGTAACAGAGAACGCTAACTGTTCAGGATTGCAAAAGGAAAGTGGTCTAACGTGATGTCATGTGACTGTGCTAACTTACAGATCAAAGTGCAATTCCAGTTTCTAATGCAGTGTCATGGTTCCCTCTCAATCAGTTCTGAACATCTCTCACCACACCTCATCTGCACTCCCTTTAAATGAGTGTCGCTGTGCACCGCCTAACCTCTTAGCTGTTGGCCAAGGGCCTGATGATCACACTTATTGAGGAGGAGATTTTGCTAAACTCAATAAAGTCCCACAGATAGTAGTAACAGTATTCTACACTACGTATATAATAATGTTTACCTCCTTCCTTAACATAAACTTAATTCAATTCAATTCAATTTTATTTAAATAGCGTCTATTACAACACAAGTTGTCTCTAAGCGCTTTCCAGAGACCCAGAACATGACCCCCGAGCAATTATTACATAAACAACGGCAGGTAAAAACTCCCCTAGTGGGAGAAAAACAGTTGCCTGTTATCGAAAATAATAATCTACATATTCTATTCTACTAGTTCAGCTGATTATAAGGCATGCATTTTAGCACAGTAAAGAAATAGCTGCAATCTATTTCAAAGTCTTTTGTGCATCTTTATCAAGAAAACCCACAGTGACATCATGTTTATTTCATGATATGAAACTAATTGTTTGTTGTCATTGTATCATACATTACTTACATAACTGTTACTCCTCTGAACAGTTACAAAATTCATGCACGCACATCTGCATGAGTATGGATATTGTACACTCCAGACCTACATGGGTTGGACTCAGTCAAGAGTAAGTACGCTGTTACTTTCTGATAAACAGGCAGTCAGTCAAGACAAAGTGAGTATACTGCTGCACTTGCACTGGTACGCTTGCCTGACACAGATTTAGCGCAGACCGCGTATTTAAGGGACTGCAAATGAGGTGTGGTGAATTATGTTCAACACAGACTGGGAGGGCGCCGCCCTGAGCCAAAACTGCCAGGGCCAAGTCCCAGTCCAGTCCTGACCCAGGTGTAAAACAATACTAAATCTTGGCCTTAGTGTACAAGAAAGTGCTGTAGGGTATTACAATGAAATAGGATGTACAAAAGATGGTCCAACAAAGCACAGATTCCAAACATGTAAGTACATCAAAAAGAGATTATCAAAAATCTCATTACAGACACAAAAGTAAGACCTATAATTTAAAGAAATGCTTCAGCCTTTTTTCTGGTTCTCACTTATTGTGTCAATGTAATGTAAACTGCCTTTGAGTTTGGTGTAGCTGTGCTACTTTCACTGCTTTAAAAACTCAACCATGCTGCCTCTATCTCCGCTCTTTCACTATTAAGGAGAAAGACATTGAATTTTTTCTTCTTTGCAGACGCAGCTTGGATTGAATAAAGATTTGCAGCGTTTGAAGTTATACAGTGAGTGTGGCTGCGCTGAATGACGCCCCATAAAGGAACTTGAAGGGAAAGTTGCATCATTAATCATCCCTTTCTTTCATACCCATGACACATAAGACAGGGAAATCCATGTCTATCCTTGCACAGACAATAAACTTGAATGCTTCCAAGATTAGTCCCTAAGAAACAAAATGGATACTCTTTAAGGGCACATTTTCTAGTCATCACTCAATCGAGTAAAATAAGCCAATTTTTTTTTTTTTTTTACACAACAGCATGCCAATTAGAGAAATGTCTGCCTGGCTCTATTCAGGATGTTGGAGGGGCTTGTTTAAATTGCTGCCAGACAACATCTTTTTTATTCCAAAGCCATTCAAATATGATTAGTAGAGTTTGTGCTTGGTCTGTCATTGTTTGACACCACTAAACCTAAAGGAACAAGAGAAAGTCCAATCAGAAAAAAAAGTATCTAAATTACAGCTGATGATGTCATTTGACTATTACACATAGCTTTTTCCGCTTAAATCAGCTTGAAGAAAATAGAATTAAGAGACATTTGGTTTTTGTAAAATCAGCCTTAACTCAAGCCCTCAGTCAAATAAATACAGTAAAACTAAATAATACATTTGTTGACGTCATTTAAAATTCCCAATGAGGCAATGATACTGCAAGTGTTTACTGAAAGCAAGATTAATATCCTGAGTGGTACAAACTGTAGAACAGTGTGTAACAGTGAACCTCCAGCCTGCTCTGACCCTCCTCCTCATTAATAAGGCAGTAGCCTGAGAATGTGAGAGTCTAAAAATAATAGATGCATCCAACCTGTTCTCTTTCCTAGTCAGAACCTTTTCCACTTCTTTTTTCTCTTTGTCTGTTTATTTTGTTTTAGGCAAAAAAAAATGTATTGGTTAGGCTCAGGAAATGATTATGGTTTGGTTTAAAATAGCCCACTTTATAATGTTTACACTGCATGTTAAAAGTGACACTAAATAGTACTTCTGCACATGATGGCAAAATGTCCTGACCAAACAGTGCAATGTTGGGAATATGACTGTAAATGCACTGTTGCCCACAAAGTTGGATAAAACATTTCTTTCTACATCTTCTCAGGAGTTGGGAAACAAAAAGAGGGATGCTGTATGTATGTAAGTCTGTATGTCTGTATGTCTGTATGTATGTATGTATGTATGTATGTATGTATGTATGTATGTATGTATGTATGTATGTATGTATGTATGTATGTATGTATGTATGTGAGCCCTAGTACCATATCCAAACTGAAGGCCAAGTTCCATATAACAGTGGATGTCAGAGACAGGCCGCAATGTGGGGATCCCAAAAAGATGACACCCCAAGTTTCCTCACCCTGTCAACACTTAGGTGCCGTGGGCTCTCTTCTACAGAATTATAGCCAAGGTTTGAAGGGCGACGGCTCTCTGCCCAGACAATCCAGAACTAAGCCAATCTCTGGTCTCATAGGGCTGCCAGGAGGCCTGCCATGACTGCCCTTCACCATCAGGCCCATTTGCGCTGGTTCTGGCAACACGTGCACTGGGACCTGAACATGTGGAGGGACGTGATGTTCACCGATGTCCACCGAGCCCAGATTCTGCCTGCGGAAGTTGGATTGTAGGGTCAAAGTGTGGAGAAGATGTGATGAATGCTATGCTGATTGTTGCAAAAACAGAGTAACATCTTTTGGTGGAGGCAGTGTGATGGTGTGGGGCAGCATTTCCCTCACTGGAAAGACGAGGCTCTTCATCATTGAAAGCAATCTGAAGTCAGAGAGATATCAAGATGCTATTCTGCAACCAATGACAATCCCATATCTCCGCAGTCTGGGAACGACCTCTATCCTCCATTATGACATCGCTCATCCCCACAGAGCGGGGTTTGTCAGACACTACCTCCAGAATTTGGGTGTGGAGATGATGGAATAGCCTGCCAGCAGTCCTTACCTCCACCCTACTGAACACATGTGGGATCCGCTTGGGCGTGCCGCTCGTGCCAGAGTGACCAACACAACCACTTTGGCTGACTTGGGACAAATGCTGGTTGAAGAATGGGAAGCCATCCCACATCAGTGTGTGACCAGGCTGGTGGCCAGCACGAGGAGGAGGTGCCAGGCTGTTGTGGCTGTGTTTGGTTCTTACACACACCACTGAGGCTCCTCTTTTTTAAATGGAAAAATTGTTAAATTGCCAAAATTTGTTGTTTCTTCAAACTTCAAACCAGACATGTCAAAACCATTGTATTAAGCACACTACATACTACATGTACTACACTATATACTACATGTACTACATTATATACTACACTATATACTACACTATATACTACACTATATACTACATGTACTACACTATATACTACACTATATACTACACTATATACTACACTATATACTACATGTACTACATTATATACTACACTATATACTACACTATATACTACACTATATACTACATGTACTACACTATATACTACACTATATACTACACTATATACTACATGTACTACACTATATACTACACTATATACTACATGTACTACATTATATACTACACTATATACTACACTATATACTACACTATATACTACATGTACTACACTATATACTACACTATATACTACACTATATACTACATGTACTACACTATATACTACACTATATACTACACTATATACTACATGTACTACACTATATACTACACTATATACTACACTATATACTACATGTACTACACTATATACTACACTATATACTACATGTACTACACTATATACTACACTATATACTACACTATATACTACATGTACTACACTATATACTACACTATATACTACACTATATACTACACTATAAACTACATATACTACACTATATACTACATATACTACACTATATACTACATGTACTACACTATATACTACACTATATACTACACTATATACTACATGTACTACACTATATACTACACTATATACTACATGTACTACACTATATACTACACTATATACTACACTATATACTACACTATATACTACACTATATACTACATGTACTACACTATATACTACACTATATACTACATGTACTACACTATATACTACACTATATGCTACACTATATACTACACTATATACTACAGTATATACTACACTATATACTACAATATATACTACATGTACTACACTATATACTACACTATATACTACATGTACTACACTATATACTACACTACATACTATGAATACTACACACTCATACTACATGTACTACACTATATACTACATCATATACTACACTATATACTACAATATATACTACATGTACTACACTATATACTACACTATATACTACATGTACTACACTATATACTACACTACATACTATGAATACTACACTATATACTACATGTACTACACTATATACTACATCATATACTACACTATATACTACATGTACTACACTATATACTACAATATATACTACACTATATACTACATGTACTACACTATATACAACACTATATACACCAATATATACTACATTATATACTACACTATATACTACACTATATACTACACTATATACTACATGTACTACACTATATACGACAATATATACTGCAATATATACTATACTATATACTACGAGTACTACACTATATACTACATGTACTACACTATATACAACACTATATACACCAATATATACTACATTATATACTACACTATATACTACACTATATACTACACTATATACTACATGTACTACACTATATACGACAATATATACTGCAATATATACTATACTATATACTACGAGTACTACACTATATACTACATGTACTACACTATATACTACACTATATACTACATGTACTACACTATATACTACATCATATACTACACTATATACTACATGTACTACACTATATACTACAATATATACTACACTATATACTACATGTACTACACTATATACTACAATATATACTACACTATATACTACATGTACTACACTATATACTACACTATATACTACATGTACTACACTATATACTACATCATATACTACACTATATACTACATGTACTACACTATATACTACAATATATACTACACTATATACTACATGTACTACACTATATACTACACTATATACTACACTATATACTACACTATATACTACATGTACTACACTATATACGACAATATATACTGCAATATATACTATACTATATACTACACTATATACTACATGCACTACACTATATACTACATGTACTACACTATATACTACATATACTTCACACTACATATTCCCACCCAGACCTCCACCCAATCCCACCATGCTGCAGTCCGACACCAAAACCACCCTCACCCAGCACAGATTTGATTTTATAGCTATTTTATTTTCATCCTGCTAGTGAGTAAACAAGTTGATTGCAGGTGTCTTTACAATGATATTGAAGTGTGTGTGTGTGTGTGTGTGTGTGTCAGGGGTGGGGGTGGGCGTGGGGGTAGAGAAAGCAGAGAAGAGCACATAGATGGCATTAGCTGCCATGGCTCACCTGCCATCATGCAGTGCCTTTGACTCAACTCTCATCTGTCAGAGTGAGGTCTTCAGAAGAGATGGATCTGATTTCAGGGGGCTATATTTTGTTTTTATTTATTTCATTGTAGAACATACACCATTCAGCTATTATTTAGAATTTTCTGACAGGTTAAGTGATTAATAACATGGTTCTGTTACGAGGCAATATTCTGCGCGAGTCTTGGCATTTTTGTGGACGTATGTCTTTGACATGCACTGTCCACCTAACACCGTTAAAGACCACAAGCCCATTAATGAAGATGGCTGTTTCCTATTGCAGCTGCCCAGCAGGACAAGCTGCCTTGTTGCAATATAAAAACGGCCCAAGAACAGTTTAAGAAAGCCAGCCACTAAACCCAATCCCACTCAGCAGAAGCATCTGTGGGATATGCTGGCACCAGCCTGATTCACAGAGGCCCAACCCTGTAAAGCACTGGACCCAAAACATCAGCAGCAAGGTTTCTAGTGCCAGACGCCACAGGACACACCCTGAGGTCCCAAGTCTGCACTCTGACAGGCTGCATAAAAGAGACCCAGGCCATCTCAAGCTGCAGCCCTGATAGTGTGCATATAAAAGTATGTGTAAACTGTATGACCTAATAATCAATGTTGTCAGATATATTGAGCTTCTTTTTTCAAAAGAGCACACTGATGAGCTATGTAGAGCTACAGTGTGATATTCTTGGATATTAGGCTGCAGCGTGCAGCGGCAAAGTGAGTCAGTCCCTCACAACACAACAAAAACAACCAGAAAAAAACAAAAAACACATGCAAATACATGAAACATAAGCAAATTAAGGCAAAATCTTGCAACACAGGTGCAGTATTTTGACTTGGATAACTAACCAAATATAGAAAATGTAGTTAAATATTAAAAAAGAAAACAAACAAAGGTAAAAAAAAACAAAAAACTATTTATATATAAATTGTAACATTATTTTGGACTGGAACCTGTTCACTGTTTGATAATTGTTTTGTTGTCAGTGGTCATTTTAAAAGCAGAAGTTCATGACTGCACAGCAAGAATCAAGTACATCCCAGTGAATTATCTAGTAGCCGACTTGTTGCCAAGTGTTTTGCGATTGTTTTCAAGTTGTTTACAAAAAACAAACAAAATGTGTTTTTGATTGTAAAAAACATATGGCCGACCGAATGCTGTGTTATGTACAAGAGCCAGTACGCCACTGCATGAACGAGGAAAATGTATCACAGGTTTGAGCTCATTTAGAGAAAATGTTGAAAATGCATCTTTTTTGCATGTTTGTAGAAAACACATGTGTTTGACCAGCAACAGGTTTTATGAGTCATTCATCCAAGGCAAGTGTCCTGAACTTCGACCAATTAAATCACTCCAAATAAATCTTCTCTCTCAGGGAGAGCATCTCCTTCAATCTGAAAGACTGACAGTGTCCTTCTGAAAACATTTACTTCAAGTTGTCGCTGCTAAATATGGTTCTACAGTCTGCTGAATCTTGGGGATGTACTTAGTTTTTCACACACTGTTTTTGCATTTCTTTCCTTAATTTACAATAAATAAATAAGTGTAATATGTCACATGTCATCTGAGGTTGTATTTCCCTCACATTAAGATCTGGTGAGGACCAGGTGATATTTTATGTATCTATATATATATTTTATGTAAAACCTTAGAATTGAAAAAGAGATTACTGTCCTTTTCACATCACTACATACAGACGAATCTATCAGTGTTCTGTATTATGAAAGTTACCCTTTCGCATGGTGTTTTTTATCAATATCTAGCAATTTGATCAGTCACATGGAGCTGTATTGTCACTTTGAGCTCTAAAGCAGTAAAATTGTATTGAGCCCTTCAAATGACATTGTTGAATTGACACGTGTTCCTCGCAGTGAAGAGAAGCAGTACATTTATTCTTACCCTGAAAAGAAACAGTCTATGCTTGAGGCTACAGCTGCACTCTCGGGATTGTTTCAACTACATTCAGGCATCTGCTTATGAACCAGCAGCTCGCCTCAGTGTGATAAGCAGGATTTGTCGCTTTCTTTTTAAACAAACAATGTGTGATTTCTACATATTCATAGGAAATACGTTTGGACTCAGTCTTTGTCAAGTTGAGTCTCCCTGTGAGACAGCAATCTAGGGTTCTGAGCACATGACGGCTTTAAAACAAAAGACTAAAACAGCTTTATTTTACAAATAAAAATACATTTTTTTCCAAAGGGAAGTACATAAGAATTCAGAACAACTTTTAAAGGAAAGAGAATGACAACCAGCTGGACAATGCAGTTGGCCAATGACAGGATGAACGGGATGTTAATGAGGAGATCTCTGCAAGCGTTGAACAAAGGGCAAACAAAAGGGTGAAAGGTTTTCCATTTCCAAGACCTGTAACTGATGCCATGTTAGGAACCATCTGCCTCATACTTGTCCAGGCTGTCATCTCTGATTTTAATCCGCTGTAACACAACACAACCTGAGCCAGCTCTAGGACACACTGCTGCAGGCTGTCCACCCCTGACTGGTCAGACATCTAGTGAACACTATTTAATGGAGGTATTGTAAATGTATATATTGAATAACAGAAGTATTCATTGCTGTTTTTAGTTTACCATTATACAATGGATCCTCCATTCCCATAGAATCGCCCCTCACTCGTGGCATCTTTCAACCAGAAAGTCTTTACAAGACCTCGAGTCAGGGAACCTCTGGCACTTCATAGTTGACTGGGACTGGAGGTTGGGACCAAGATTGGGCCTTCAGTTCACAGATACAACACAAGTAAGACTGCCTTCTTTCATTTTCACGATTTTACCAAAATTAACATCCTATCTTGGAGTGATACAGAAAAAAGACCATGTTTTATTTCTCTTTTGTTCTGTCATTAAATTTTAATTTCTACTTTTTGTCCCTTTGGAAATATCTCTAGACTAGTCTCTGGCTGTTGTGTTGGCTTCTCTTTCCTACTCTTTTATATGCCCAACAGACATATGGGTAGATATGAGTAGAGGTAGAAGAAATCGTCACATAAGCTTGGAGCTTTTGAATTACGAATTATTCTTCTTCCTCTATTGTCATCTTCCCCCTGCTCAGGAAGGGAGGGGAGAATTGCAGTGAACTTTCAGTAGAATCTGTCCAAATTCTCAGTTAGGCTTAGTTAGTTACGTTTCTTGTGAACTGACATTATATGTATTTGCATTCTGCTAAATTTGAATGAATTGAAATATAAACAGATTGTAATAAAAATATATATTTAAAGCTGCAGGCAGGAGCTTCCCAGGAATCCAGCAACTGGCAGGAAAATTTGAATGCACACAACATTCATCCCCCTCCCAACATCTCCACAGAACCCCTGAATCACCCCCCCTCCCCCCAAAAGGATTGTGCTGTACATGCCAGAGGTGTGCACGTGAGCTGTAGTGCACAGGAATGAGTACGTTATGTTACTGAGGCAACCCGAGGCGTCAGAGAACCGATACCTGAGAATAAATCAATAATGTAACAAATGGAGGTAAATAAGTTTTATAAATAATAAACCTTGTGCAAATGTTTCACATCCAGTCTTGGTCAAGTGGTGGCGCATGAATGTTTACTTGAAGCGTGGGGCTGGATGGACGGGAGGGGAGTCGTCTGGAGCATGGGTGGGACTAGGATTGATATTCTGTAAACAAGCACCCTGGCCCTGGCTGGTGGAGCTGTGACAGGAGCGATGCTGCAACATTTGTTTATGTAATATTACCAGAAAATAGAGTGATTACCAACTACAACTTTAATTTGAAAACCATTGGACTATATTTGTAATGAACCGGACTGTATTTAGGGTAGTTGGGGTAAGGCAGTGGTTCCCAAACCTTTTCTGGCAGGGCCCACTTTGGTTTATAATAAATGTGTGCGCCCTCCCCTGCAATGGCTCTTGGGAACCACTGGGGTAAGGGACTTCAGGATGATGTCACATCTGTTGATATTTGAAGTTAAACAACAAACCAGATATCCACTGAGTATGACATAAAAATGTTATTAGTTAGATATTGTGTAGAGCTGCTTAACCTACTTTTAACTTACTTACATTAAACTTATTTACCTTCTGTATTGAGTGCCTTGAACATAAACTGAATTCTGGTGAATTCAGTCCAGGGAGAAACTGAGTGATTCAGCATTAAGCTACGTAAGAGAGCAATACTCCGGCCTTTACCATGCCACATAACGTTATATTGTTGCCGTATGTCAACGTTTTTAAGCTGGTTGTGAATTCAAGAATCCAAGTAATTGTTGTCAAGTGTAGATTTTTTTTCCCCCTCGCTATTTGTCCACTTTATGCTTTTTCAGATATGGATATAATAGACACTTTGCTCTAAGGCTACAATGCAAACCACTAAACTGATATACTAAGTGATTACTTAATTGACTGATTGATCTGCCGCAGAGGTGAACAAGACAGTGGTGAGGGCAGCATTGTGGTGTGATGGTTTGAAGACAGTGGCACTGAGGAAGGTACAGGAAACAGATCTAGAGGTAGCAGAAATGGAAATGTTGAGGTTCTCTTTGGGAGTAACGAGGATGGACAGGATCAGGAATGAGTACATCAGAAGGACGGCACATGTTAGATGTTTTGAAGATAAAGTCAGAGAGGCCAGATTGAGATGGTCTGGACATGTACAGATGAGGGATAGAGAGTTTACTGGGAAAAGTATGCTAAGGTGGGGACTGCCATGCAGGAGGCCTAGAGGAAGATCGAAGAGGAGATATATGGATGTAGTGAAGGAAGACATGAGGTTGGTTGGTGTGAGAGAAGAGGACGCAGAGGATAGGGCTAGATGGAGATGGATGACTTGCTGTGGCGACCCCTGAAGGGGGCAGCCGGAGGAGGAGGTGGAAGAAGAACACGAAAAAGATTCAAATGTCATTTTTAAAGCTTTTAAAATAGCCCACAGTTTGAGTTAATAAACACTTGTTTTGCCTGTAAGCCAGCTAAGCTTGATAAGCTCAGCCATTGAAAAACCCACTGTGTTCCAATTAAAGAAAGGTAAGCTGGATAATTAGATTATAATTGGCTTGTTTACAGCTAAATTACTTTGTTTGACACATATCTGTTCCTTAAAGTCTCTATTAAAAAATAATTGGTCCCAAAACCACATTTAGAAAATGGCTTTCTATTGCACAGAGCATCCTCTTGCAACAGATGTCGTACATGTGACATTTTTATCATGTAAGGAATCAGAATTCATTTGACTCACATCAGCCACAATCTGTTTATGTTGTTCTCCTGACAACCGATGTGGTTGAAGCCAGGCAAAATGAGGTTGGTTACATGGCTGAGCTCTGTACCCAAGAAAAGGGGCAGCGGTGGTTCAGAGCCGCTTTTCTATCTTTCTTTTTTTTTTTTTTTTTCTTCTCTCTTGATCTTTTACTACTTTAGTTTATCATTATAAGTGCACAAAAGTTACAGTTTTTACAGCAAATTAGTATGCACTTGTATGTTAGTAATCAGTTAGGAATAACTTCATAGCTGCATCTTTATTATTATTCGTTTAGTCATTAATTTTTTTTAGGGAACGATCTGCAGCATTAAAAAGGAAGGGAATATTAGTTGTTGCTGCAGCTTTGTCTGAGTTTTCTTTAGTTAGTCGCTATACATCCCTGGAATAAAAGCTTTCTTTTAAAAACTTAAAAAAAAAAGAAACATTGAAAGTATCTGAGGTGCACAATGCTCTCATTACCACTCACAGAGTCTCATTTTTGTGCAGCACTTCTGGTTGACCTGGTTCAGCACAGACCTAGTGCTACATCGCTGTGCGGTCTCCCAGCAGGCTGACGGTAACAATGAAGTATTGTCTCTATGCCAAAGTGCTCATTAGTAGAAAGATCCAAATATTTCTCCACATAAAAAAAAGATTAATATCCCTGTGATTTTCTTTCCCCCAGATAAGTACATAACCACATATTAAATGGAAAGTGAGCTTTCACTCCCTTCAGTGTGGAATCTAATTGAAAAGAGAAAAAAGTAGTTTGAACAAGAAACGTTACTGAGTCACTGCAGCTCAGCTTTGTCTGTTCGATTTGGTCTCTGATCTGATAACATTTGCTTTGAACACAGGTGTGACTGTGTGTTTAGAGGAAGCGAGATGAAGAGTGAGATAGCTCTTGAATAAAAGGATGTGGAAAATGAAGGTGTATTCTTTGTACTTCTGCCATATTTCACCTTCTGATCTGTGTGTTGGATTTTGCATCATCTAGGAAGACTCCAATTTTTGTACATTATCGTAAGACTGAAATGGTTTCTGTTCTCCTGCAACAAACACACATCTAAAACTCTGAAGGATATATTTTTATTCTGTTTTCACCTGCCTCTGACTATCATCACCAAGGTGACAGTGCCCCTGTAAATTACAATATAAACAACATGCTCTTATGTGCTTGTGATTTCAAAACTGTATTACTATAATGTACGATACTGCAAGTAAACACTAAAATGTTTTTTTTTGACAATGCTGATGGCGTGGCCATGGTTATAGTCAAAGTCTGTGAACCTTCTAAGCAGTTTGCCATTCATCACTAATGCTTTCAATCACTGAGAGCAGCTGAAAACAATCCTCTCTGTGAAGAGTCTTTTGTAAGTGGATGCACTGTTGATTACCTGTAGCCTCTCATAATACAAAAGCCCAGCTGTTTACTCTTGGTTCTGTCTATGGGGACATTATTGTCTCCCCAGAATAAAGAGATGGGTGACCAAAATGAATGGGGAATGTGCAGTGTTACAGAATAGTGCATGTAGTCCATCAAAACTGCATTTCAGTCATTTACAGAGAAATGCTCCAATGATTTCTGTTTGAAAAAATAAATAGCTGTTTGTGCTAAAAAAAAAAAAAAAAGGACTATGTTCTGTTTTTATTTGCATCGTCAATGTTTTTCATTTTCTCCATAATGTTGTATTTTTCATGTGTTGAACAAGCAGCCGGGGATGAGCCAAACGGTTCCTGTGCAGCCTCAAGCCACAGGTTAAGAATTAACTTTCCCAAAAGAGCCCACTGTATAAAAGTGTTTTTCATGGTTGTTTTGCTTGTGGAGAGATTCATTTTCCCTGTGCAATATTCAAACATGAGTAACCGTCCTCTCTGGGGAGCTGATGTTTATGCTTGGATCTCAAATTCCAACCTTCCAAACAGGGCATGACTGACCTGGAAGAGTACAGATGCCTTCTTTATTCTGCAGCTCCAATCTCTCAGGACGGGCTGAAGCAGCTGAGGAGATAGAGAGGAGGTTTTTTTTTTTTAATTCTTCCGTTACTTCTTCCTCTAATTCTCTTTCATGAAGATTTTGTTTGCATTTCAATGACATGCCCTCTGTCTTCTCTATACTGTATCCATTTTACTTCCAATGATTTCTTTTTCTGTATGTCCCCACGTAAAATTAGTGGATGGCTTTTAAATATGGTAATGGCTTTGGCAGAATACCAAATTGGTCTCTTTTTCATTTGCATGTGTACGTGTTTGTTATTATGTGCATATATCAGCGTGTGAGAAATCCAAAAAGAAAAAGGAAAAAGGACAGCAGGACTGTTCTGTTAGATTACTTCTCAATAGCTCTGTCTGTAGCTTAAAACTGTTCATTTAAGCAAAAGTACATACAACTGTAGAAGTGAAAGGGAGGTGGAATAAACTCCTCAGTCACTGTCAGTGCATGTGTGGGTTATAGACTGAAATTTGTCACCATGCTTTTCGACAAGCACAAAGATCCCCCTCAGGGAAGAGCACAAAGGGGCAGGTGCAACTTCCTTCTCTCATTCACTTCTATGCAAAACTGACATGGTGCCAGCTACAAATATATGAGCTGTAATGAAAGAAAGAGGGTGCCAGCTTGTGTTGCATCTGGTTTATTTAGTAAGCTAAAGCAGAGCTGAATGCAATGAATTTTAATAATCCGATTCTGAGACTCACAACTTTGCACATGATCACCACAAATGGCATTGAAAGGTAAATACGTATGCAGTGGCATGCTGGATAAAACGCTGTATGCAGATATGTTTATACTTCATTCAGACTGTCACACTGAGTTGCCTGTTCAGTCTTGCATGCTTTTTTATTGCTCAGTGAAGAAATACAATCGTCCTCACAGACTGTACTGTCAGCTGTTAGATTTTACATTTTGATTTTTTAATTTTTGTTTGCAGTTACACAGGGGCCATCATATGATGTGAGTTGAAACATACAGTATGTTTTGTTATCTGTCCTGGAGCGGCAAGAAAAGGAATGCACATGCATGTACATACAAAAGTGTGCACAAGCAGCTCTGTGCAACAGTCCTCATAAGTGCAGCTACACCCATGAAAAGCACCAACAGAAAAGTGCTGTTAACTTATATTTGGCAAAATAGAGCAAAACTAGTTAATATCCTCAATGATCTTTGTTTTTTAATTCCATCTTATAACTGTGTCCCTAAATCCTGTGTATGTAAGATATGAAAGTAAGGGGTTTTTACTGCAGGAAAGAGACATAATACATTTAGATTTGGGTACCAATAGTCAAGTATGGTAAAGGGAAATTTATGATTTGGAAGGATCTCAATAGATGCGTTCCCATCACACATGCTTAAAATATGTTTGAGCTCAAGCAGGAATAGTCGAAAAGCTCCTGAATTGTGTCCCAGTCTATAAAGATGTCATTTGCTGCCAAGACTGGTATTTAACTCCATCAGTTTATTCAATTTCATTTTTTTATCCAGTGCGATACATGTTTAAGGAGCATGATCAATAAAGTCACAGGAATTTAAACTTATTTGTGCAATATCAGCTTATGCACATTGTGTTTGTTATTGTGACTTGATGAAGATGAAGATCGTATTACATTTTGTGTGAAATTAATGCAGAAAAGCAGATAACTGCATCACAGGCTTCATTTTGCCGCTGTAATTGGATCGTTGCAGATGACAAACATAAAGCTGCATATTTTATTATTTATTTAATTTTGAATATTCTATTCACAGGAGATCAACAAGTGATCCAATACAGTCTCATGATAGTTTTTCATTCACAAAACATTCACAAAATACAGTCAGGGTCTTATTGTTTGGGGATATGAATTTCTGCTTCGTTCACATCCAGCTGAGTGTAATGTGGTTTAATGAAACTGTCATGAAAAGAGCGACTATGAGCTTTAACGTGGAACAAATCCCAGTTTGGATAGCTGATGCCACCATCAGGTTTCTCCATCATGTGGCCCAGTACATTCTTTACTCACTTTAGCTTGTAACTTCACTTAGTTTTTCAGATTTTATAATGGAAACTTCACAGTTAGACTAGGAGAACGTGATGCCTCTCCATCAAACAGACACACTCATTCCAGGTTTTTGTTTATTCAACATTGGTAACAGGACAGAAAAGTCCTTTTTTGATGAATAAAAAACAACCTCTTAATACAATATTTTGGGTGTCACAAAAAGAAATGAATCATTTTGTGATTATTTTATTATTATTAATAATAATGCATCTTCAAAGATGTTCTGGTGATATCTTCTTCCTGAAAATCCAAATAAAATTGCATGAAAGGAGATCTTTCCACATATGAACTGTGAAAAAAGTGCAGAAGTTTAAGTAATATACTAATCTATTTGTTGGTAAGTACTTGTTTAGTTATTGGTGCATTGTGAGCCAGAAATGTAATAAATCATTCAGTTCAATTCATTTTTCTATTCTCTCTCTTGTCTGTAAATATGAAGATTTTTTTTTTTAATAATGTTTTGCAGGATTGGCGTCAGCAAAGATAGACTGTAGATAGATGCCACTTCTGTGTTCAATCTGCCCCATGTGCACCTTGGAAATAATACATTTGAAAACTCTGAACTGTTACACACCTCTCTAAGTGATTTAGAGAGTCAAACAGGTCTAGATTTGTGTCCAGTATTGGTTTAGGGTTGAAAAGAGTGCCTGAGCCCTCATAAGCTTGCTGCTACCCTGGTGTTTGGGACAACAAAGTAAAACTGTTTTGTTAAGAAGATTGAACAAATGATGCCTTGTTTCTGTTATTTAACTCAAACTATTGTATCTTCACAACTTAAGTATTTAAGTTAAGTTATGAAATTATGACCTTTTACTGCTGTTAGTAGACATAGTACCTTAAGAACCAGGGTCTGTACCTACTCATTCACACATACCAGCTGTCATGTCAGCGTTTTGATGGCTTCCTCACCCTCGGGGATAGATTTCTGACTTTGCTGAAGGAGTTTCTAAGTCAACACACTTCCATTAAGCTGTTTGCAGAGCAGCATGAAATTACACAGTTATAAGGACATTGATATTTAGGATCATGTTTCTAATTTTTTAGCATGTGAAAATGGGAAAGATTAAAAAAGAAATGGGAAAGATCTTAAAAGTCATGTTTTCAGTAAAGATCTGTAAGAAATTGCAAGAGGAAAACTGAATACCGTCTTTTACTTGCTCACCACTAATTCCTGCAATGAAATGCAGATAATGTAAAGAAAAAATACTGAATTTATCTGCGAGATAAAAAAAAAATCCCCAAAATTCAAAGCCGTGATTGTATGACATTTTCATAGTAGAACATTTCTCAATGTTAAAGTCCTATTCTTTTCACTTCTGAATATTTAAAAAAGTTTATATCAACATACTAGTTTATTTTCAACAACAGTTACTCTTTCTTTTAATATAAAGTGTTTTTCCTTTGCAAAATATTTTTTTTCCTGTAAAGTCGCAGGGATGAACATGTGTTCATTAAAACCGATCATCTTTCTTTTTACATTAGATTTAAGGTAATCATAACCTTTTCAGTGATGCAGAAAATTGGTGCCTCAAACAAAGGCCTGGTTTGACTAGACTTTCTCCTACAACGCAGCTGGTTACCCCTGAAAAGACCAATGGCCACTAGCCATTTAATAAAAACCTTGTGATTATGACTCACCATCAATTATTGATGGCATGTGGAGATGGCTTTGTCTGGATCAATCCTAATGTTGCTCTGGCTGGTCAAGAGCAATTATTAGCTTCTGAGAAGCTGTGTGACCTGTAGTGGCTGGCTGTTGTTTTGTTCGAGCAGCAGCAGGTGGCTTGCGTCCTTGGGTTTTTGTTGCTTGTGAACTTGAGCCTTTTTGGCACATCAGCAGATTCCCAGGAGACCTGAATGATCGGTCTCAGTTTTCTGTGTTCGGATCTAGTTGCAACATGACCAGAGTGCTGGTGTCAGAGTCACACATCACATCAGGATGCACATTAAAAAAAACATCACTGGATTTCTTTCACAGTGTTGCCAGTATACACAACAGAAATCTTCTTTAATGTAATTTTAAATTTGTTCATGGCTGAATGAATGAATTTAATATTCCAGATCCTTGGTGTTGTACATTGTAGATGTTTCACATTGAATTTCTGCTGACAATATTCCACATTTTATAGACACAATGGCCGCATAGATGAACAGAAATACATTGAAAGTGAGAATTTATTAAATTATACACAATATACATATACACATAATATACACATATACATATACATACATAAAAAATACATATTTGTCAAACTGGAACTGGATAATTGTGGCGATAGTGTAGCTCAGGACTTTGTGGCCAACTTCTAATTATCTTTTAGGTTACTAAGATGCTGTATGGGCCTTATCAATAAATCCTGCCGGTTCAAGCAGCAGTTTACTAAAACAGATGTATTTCTTCACTTGACACGCAGAACTACCTCTCAATTAGAAGAAGCATGCATGTTATGAGCTGCCAGCACGCATGACAGTGGCTGTAAAAATGAAAACACCTGCTCATTCAGAAGTTACTTTTGAACCTTTAAAACTATGGCAGGTGTGTTGATTATAGGTTTGGAAATTTTAACACTAGAACGTCGACGGCACAGCCATGTACTGCACCAAGCTAGGATTTAAAACGCCCCACTATATGAGTTTTTCTGTGCTTAAAGTTAAAATTCTGCACAGAGGACAAGGCTTTAATGCTTGTAAATGTTTCATTGTATCCTCATTGTCAAGAAATATCATTGTCCGCTGGGGTTTCTGCTGTAATGATGTAGGTAGAGTTAAGGTCAACGTGATTAGTTCCCAAGAAACGGCAAAACATTTCCCCCAAATTCAGACCAGTGTTTGTATCACTTTTACATAGTTAAACATTCCTCAATGGTAAGGCCCTATTCTGTTTACTGCTAAATATGAAATGAATACTTGTGTCCTTCGTTTTGTTTTGTTTTGTTTCAAATTGAAAAAGAAGTTAAAATCCAAGCAGCCCCTAATTGATTTTTGCCATTAAATCACACCTAAGCAATGAATCAGTATTTGGACCTCTCTCAGTCCTCAAAGTCCACGAGGAGGGCTTGTTTTGCTTTACTGCTTGATTGAGAGAGACCCATCTTAAAGATAGTGGATGGTCACCTGATGGCACGAGCCCATTCTGTAAGGAGACTAACTAATTTTCATAAAAGGAAACCCTGACTAGGTTAAAAGCGCACATTTTCAAAAACGTTTGGAAGGAAAAATGACGTCAGGAAGAATTGATGATTGTTGCTAAAATGGTTTCTTCTGTATCTGATGTTTTTTTGAAGACCAAAATGAGTGCTCTTTGTCGTGGTAGATTTAGAGATCATAATTCAAGATGTACATTGCTCACACAGTAGACTAAAGATTGCCCATGAACATCTGAAAAATGGGGATGAGTTTTGCAAGCCTATCTTTTTGTCTTTTGGTATAGATGGACGATATTTTTGTTTGGTCAAGGAAGAGCTGGGCCTTCAACCCAAAAACATTGTTCCCAGAGTGAAACATGGTTGTGGCACAGGAAACTTTGTTCAGGTGGAAGATGAAGAGAAAATAGGACTATACTGAAAACAACATGAAGAAATCTGCTGCCAGTCAAACTTTAATCTTAATGACCAAGCTCAGAAACACCTCTATCTGGATGAGGTGGAACAACTTGCCATGAGAAAATGGCCTAAGATCCTAAAGAGACATGTGATGATTTAGTTGGAACCACATTGTCGCTTGTAAGTTACAAAGGTTAAGTTATTGGTCATGAGCTACATCAGCAATGCATTGATGATGTCATACTGAGGACTACTGTATGGACATTCCCGAATCAGAAGCCCTGGATTAACAGGGAAGTCCGAGCTAAACTCAAAGCACAGACCAAACTCAGGTGATTTGGACTAGTACATGAAATTCAGGTGTGCCCTCTGGAGAGCTATTAGCAGTGCTAAGAGACAACATAGGACAAAGTGGAGTCCAACTACCAGGGCTCCAACATCAGGAACATGTGGGCTGGACTAAAGACTATCAAATACTACCGGAGGAAACCAGCAGTGCTGATGTAATGTCTGCATTTCTGCCAGATGACCTCAATAGCTTTAATGGACGCTTTGAGACCACCTTCTTGGCTGAGGTGGTACAAAAGGCCCAGGACCCCTGCCCACTAGTAATATCCAGGGCAGATGTGTGCAGATTTTTTAAAAGATTAATCCACACAAGGCACTTGGACCTGACGGCATACCTGGCTGAGTTCTCAAGGCATGTGCAGACCAGCTGGCAGATGTCTTCACAGACATTTTAACCTCTCATTACTCCACTCTGTAGTCCCCACGTTTCAAAACTCCACCATTGTCCCACCCCCCCCCAAAAAATGGACGACATGACCGTCATCAGCCCGATCACCGACAGGGACTAGACTGCCTACAAAGAGGAGGTCAGAGCCTTGACATCCTGGTGCCAAGACAACAACCTCCATCTCAGTGTCAGCAAAACCAAGGAGCTGAGTGTGGACTTTAGGAAGTGACAAGGAGAGGGACACGCCCCCATCTGATTCAATGGGACCACGGTGGAGAGAGTCAATAGCTTCAGGCTCCTTGGAGTCCACATCAGTGAGGACCTGACCTGAACTCAGCACACAGACGCCAACACTAAAACTTCAAGACAGCGGGTCGTCTTCCTCCGCAGGCTGAGAGGTTCAACATGGACTCCAGGATACTCTCGAACTTCTACAGGTGCACCATCAAGTGTGTCCTGACCAGCTGCATCTCCACCTGGTATAGCAGTTGCACTGCTCTCAACCGTAAGGCTCTACAGAGGGTGATGAAAACTGCTCAACACATCACCAGGACCCAGCTGCCATCCATGGAGGACCTCTACACCCAGCAGTGCAGGAAGAAAGCCAACAGGATAAACAGTGACCCTGATCACCCCAGCATAAACTGTTCTGCCTGCTGCCGTCTGGCTGACGGTTCTGCAGCATCCGAGCCCACACCACCAAGCTGAGGGACAGCTTCATCCCTCAGGCCATCAGACTGTTGAACTCATGAGCTCTGAGCCCACCATAGACGCCGTAAAATAATGTGTATTTTCACACTGTCACTTTAATTTACTCTTAGCCCCTCTGTGACCTTTTGCACCACTGTACTTGCAGTAGTTTCTGTTCTTAACATTCTTTTGTTAATTATTTTAGTATGATTATTATTATTATTAGAAACCTTATTGTTCTTGTTTAAATATACATATTAAGATTACACTGTTTTAGGGGGTCTGTGACACACGTTTTTCATGGCAATTCTGCTCTTGTAGCTGTTGAGCACTTGACAATAAAAAACTTTGAACTTTGAATGTAATGATTATTCATTGTCAGAAGCCTAATAACTGCCTAAACATCACACAACAGGTCCATACACACACAGGGGTCCATTTCCCAGGTGTAGGACAACTGTTATGGCCCTGGCCATGAGTTAATGTGTTCTGTCAGCCCCTGCTGGTTTTGTTGTTCTTTTCATCAGATGAGATATAGCACTATTAAGAAAGAGGCTCTCTCTCTGCTATTAGATCTGCAATATTTTGAACTTTATGTATATGTTTTAATCCACTCCCTGTAGCTGTTTTTACCAACTATAACCCGTTAGTTCTGGCAAACATGAAACAACTGTAGACTATGCAGTGTCAAACTCATGCCGCTTTTGTGGATCAGATTGCAACTCAAATTTAAAAGCCTCTTTCCCTTGTAAGATTATCTTTGGATCATCCTCAGTATACACATTTTGAGGATTTTTTTCAATTAAATGCAAACAACAGAAGCAACATCCACTAAAAGACAAAAACCAAAATTGCATGCATTCCCAAGTTGTCCCCAGTTGTCTGACATACAGTGCCATGGACCTTTTCAGATTAGAAGGGTAAATCAATTCCATAACTCTCCAATGATGTTATGCCGTCAATCAGAGGCTGTAAAATAGAATCAAAGCCATATTTTTCATGTCTTCTGCATGAAATAATGCAACCACATTAATGTTCATCAATGCTGAGTTAACCTTTAGAGGCGGTTTTCCAAGGGCAAAGCACCTTGCACGAATTTTGTGAACACCACATTTTGAACCAAGTGGATTAGCAGTCTCAAAGTCATTGTAATAAAGTTGAATTTGCAAAGAAGTCTGTTGTTTAGAAAACAATGGATGCGACTTAAAGTAACTTCCCTCACAGAAGTTTTCGTATCTGTCTTCTCTTTATATGCCTGGCTTTGCAAGCAGTTCACAAATATACGAACTGTGACAGATAAATTTGATTGTTTCCACACTGGGTTGTCAAAAGTTTCAATGCATTTTTTGGATGTAGATCGAACAGGATTATCTGTTGGCACAACTTGATGCTTAAATTCAGAGTGCAGTGCATCAGTAAAATTTTCCAAATCACAAACAAGTGAGTACATTTCTAATTCCTAATTGTGAGATGAACCAGAGCCTCATCATAAGATTGAACATGTAATGGAATTTGAAAAGTTCATCAAAAGCACTCAGTGAGCTGGTGGCTTGGCAGGGGATGAGCTGTCTGTCGACGGTGACATAGAAGGTGTCGATTCTGTTTTGGGATCGGCCACCAGCGAGGATATATGGTTGTCTACCCTCTCTTTCTTGCAGGTGTTTATCGATGCTGCAGCAGGAATAAAAATGAATAAATAAAAACAAAAATAATAAGATAATGAAAACATGAAAATAAATATTGGTCATATAAACCAAGCATGTGAAGCGTACCATTTGCATCGTTCTCTGTGGGTTTTTCAGCAGCTTGCAGCAGATGACACAGGTCAGTTGACTGAGTCAGGTGTTTGGCCTCTTTAATGAACTTTGTCTTGATGAGATGTTCCACTTTTCAAAGCAACTTTGGTGATGTTTCAGCAACAAACAGCAGCAGAAAGTCACTAGCCCTTTGTCATCCCAAAAGCATGGACATGTTTTACATCTGCAGTTCTTTGTGGGTTATGAACCAGGTCCTGGCGATGCTGGAACGTCATTTTAATTTTCTGTAATACAGTTTTTGCACCTGAGGTTTACAAAATCAAATCCAGAGTCAAATTCCACAAAATATTCCATTCCATATTATACATACATATTCTGTTGTATTGCACACATACATTATGCTGAACTGTGACAATCTTAGACCATTTCCAGTTTTTGGGGTGGAATTTTTGGCAGTGAATTAAAACAGTTCGAGAGGTCAGAGTTTACTAATGACTTTGTGTAGAAGTTTCTTTGTCTGACTTCTCATCTGGGGAAAATAATCCATTCACAGTTGAAAATAACACGTGTGATTTAATTTATGTCTGAAAAAATGATTGATGTGTGGTCTGAAAGTAAATCCAGTTCTTTGGGATCGGTACTTAATTTAATTTTAATAAGATGATTGAAAAAAGTTCCAAAATCAGATTGACAGAAAGCCCAGGAAAGATTCATAAAATAGGCAGAAGAAACGCAGAAATTGGCCTTTTTCTTCAAGTAGAATTAAAAGAGGAGGGGGCGTTGTTGAAATTGAATAGTTTCCCTCAATGTTACAGCAAGCTGCTGAAAGTTTAAGAGCAGCTAATCTGGAAAAAGAAAAATCAGGTGTCTTACAGAAAAGGAAGGCTAGTAAGAATTTAGAAAAAGCTGAGTGATTTTATTCAGATTGCCAGTGCTTTTTGGGAAAAGCGAAAAACGACAGTCTTACAACAGACAGGGGCTGTTCCCATAAATCAGATGCCAGTGACTCAGCCTTTTGAGGCTCAGTCTGCAGAGAAAACCTGCACCTCACCCCCTCCTGCAGAACGATCGTTTACCTTACCCCCACCCCCAACCCCCAACCCCCTTATGCTGAGGTTCGGTCATTATTAGACTCTTTATCACAAAACACACCCCAGATGCCCCAAACTCCCCCAGACGTATCCACCCCTAATGATCATATTTGTTGGTTTTAAGAGGAGGTGTTTTACACACCAAACCTATTAATTCTGATCCGGCCATAAAAGCTCAGAATCTTTGGCTCTCCTGTCAGATAAACAAGGCTACAGGGTTTGTTTCAGATAATAATTCTTTTAAGACAGTTTCACACTCCGTTTTGGTCTCTCTATTATTTGGAAGAGTTGATGTGTCTTTACTTTTCTGAGGTGGTTCTGAAGTTGGTTCTGAAGTTTGTTCTGAAGTTGGTTCTGAAGCAGTAATAGTAAGACACAGAACATATTGCAGGTACAGACGCATGTAAATAAGCAAAAGGCCAAAAAGTAAATATCTACACTGATGCGGCATATGCTCAAGCAGTACACGTGGATAAGTGCAGGTTATTTTGTCAATATTGTACATAAACAGATGCCACAGGAGGCAAGACCTCCTGAATCTGAGAACCCTGTGAATCCTCACAGAAACCTAAGTTATTTGCATATATGTGAGTTACAAGAGGCTGCTGCCCCTACAGAAAAACAAGCATGGGCAGATAAGGGTGCCACTAAAGATGAAACAAATCTGTGGATTAATCGTAAAGAATAGTAGCACCGGCTGGTCTGCTCAATATTTTATGCCAGGAAGCACGCAGCAGAGGACACCGTGCAAGTTTCAAAGTAATGGGAATATTTGTAAATGTTTTGTACAGACATGTGAAATATGCAGCTGTTTTTACCCAAGAGCTGCATTAAAGGCTGGACTTGGAAAAGGCTTTCCTGTTCCAGTGGCTCCATGGAGAGAAATCACGATTGATTTTACTGATATGGGAGCTGAACACCGAGTAGGAGGAAAGAGATGTTTACTCGTGTGTGGATTCTTTCTCACGGTGGGTACAAGCCAGAAAGCAAGGACGGTGGTAAAGTGGCTAACTAGAGAACTAATTCCCAGGTCCGGAATACCTGAGGTCATAAAATCAGTTAATGGAACACATTTCTCTAACGAAGAGCTGGCTGGGGTGGAAAATGTGTTTGGGATCAAACATAAATGCGGAGCTGTTTATCGTCCTGGTTCTCAAGGGCTTATGGAAAGAGCTAACAGGACGATAAAGAAAAGCTCGGCTAAAGTGTGTGCTGCTACTAAACGTACTTGAGTGGATGCTCTTCCAATTGTTTTGTTTAACTTCACATCTACACTCAACACCTTAAATGTTAGCCCACATGAAATCCTGACAGGTAGAAAGATGCCTGTCCTTTTGTGGTTGCTCCATCAGATCACCTCCAGCTGTGCATCAACATCAACAAGTGGCTGAATATGTGAAACAGTTGAACAAAACTGTCAAGAGTGACGAGGAACCTTACTTCACCTGTTGCTGTAGGTTCATGGGTCTACAGGAAGGTTGACAAACTGAACTGGTCACATCAAGGTGCGAAGGACCCTATAAGGTTGTGGAGGTGACATCCCACTGTGTGAAAGCGTGGCTGACTGCAGACAGACTTAGGAAGTGGCTACACAAGAATCATTGTACTCCAGCTACTGACCGACTGAACGCACCTTGACTGAGGTCCGGACTGGCGTAAGGACCCCTCCCCTTATCAGAACCGTATGGCATTGGAGTTTTTGCTTGCTGATACCAATGGAGTTTGTGCACACTTCGGACAGGAATGTTATTTACTCATCCCAAATAATACGGCTCCGGATGGGTCCATAACTAAAGCTTTGACAGGTCTTAGAAACCCTCTCAGAAGAATTGGCAGCTAATTCTGGCATCCATAACGTACTCGAAGATTGGTTGTCTCAACAGTTTGGTAGATGGAAAGGTGTCCTTTTATCAATTTTTGTTTTTCTTCTGGTAGCTGTGATTGTCCTTACATTATACGAATGTTGTTTCATACCCTGCATTAGGTTTGGAGAAATTTTTGCATGTATAGTTTTTAAAGTACATAAAGTTTTTGACTTTTTCTATGAGACTGACAGCTGCACTGGTCTCTGTGGGGCCTCGACCAGGAAGGTGGCCATCACAGAGGGCTGCCAGATTCCTCTCTTGGACAAAGACTGTTTGATTGTGCAACACCGTTTGTCTTCGGATCAGAGATAATAAGGGTTCCATGTACATGAACAATGAAAGAACTGTGAAATGTATTTCCTCTGGCTGGTATACACTTACTTTTGCCACTGATGATGGAGGGCAATTACGAAGAGCATTTAAAAGCAGCAGAGAACTTTGGGGACCTGGCTCCTCATTGCAGGTCTGACACAAGTCTGCCATGATTGTGCGGAGAGTGGATGCTGGCACAAAGACAATCTGTGTACGGCTCTGGTGACAACATTTGAAGGAACTACCTGGGGGTGCCGCAGAGGTTTCAGGTTCTACACGGATATTTGATGCTGCTGTAGATGGTGATGTGGGCACATCACTCACATCGACACACTTTCTGGTATTTTTTACATTGTTTTACTTTATATATTACCTTTTAGATTTCTCTTAATTAGGATAACATGAGGTTAATTTCCCTAGAGAGTGACAAAAGTTTTTAATAAAAGAAAAAAAGAGGGAATGACAAAGGGTGGACATGCTTTATGTTCATTTTAATGATCTTATGTTTTTGTAGTACTGCTGTGTTCCTGCCTTGGTGCTGGTTTTTATGCTTTTTTACACACATGATATATAACTTTTGGGACTGCTCATCCTCACACAGGCATGCCTACTTATGTTACCTGATATGGGGTCCAGTTGTTGGAAGGTGAGACGATTTTTGGACTCCTGGCAATGTTGTCTTTCTCCAATTCACATTTCTTCTTGGATTTCGAGGATGGGGTGAAGCTTAAGCCTGCTCTGTAGCGGAGATCATAGTGATGTGCAGTTTCTGTGCTGCCAGACCTTTTCTCTGTGCTTTTTGAACTTCACAGGTTATGGAGTTTGTCTTCTCCTGGCTGGTTGTTACATCTGACTGGGTGATGGTGTCGTTGTTGGAGGCCTGTGGCAGACCACTCTGAGGTTTTACGGTTCCGTCCAGATGCTCCTCTTCATTGCTGTCGCCCATGATGACCTCACTTCCTGTCTGAATGGACGCTTACAGGACTGACTAGGGGAGATGGGATTTTTTTCTGAGAACCTCAGGGTGTTGGGAATGAGGGCTGATTGAGCGTGTCCGCCCTCTGAGCCGACGCCCTGCCAGCTCAGGGAATCACATCCTCCTCTGCTCTTTCCTGTCATCTTTGATCTTTCACCTGTAGAGGATATTTAAAAATTTTTTTTACCATCTGACTCTGATATGTCAGCCATTGATGACCATGGTTTGGAGGCGGTGCAGACGTATTTTGGATCGTGTGCTGTTTTCTTTTTCTGACTACTTGGACCATTTTTAAGAGCTTTTTGTCTGAGCTATTTGATCCACATCAGGATGGACAATTGCTTTTTAATATCTGTATTATGGCTTAAAGACTTTTTGTTGTTGTTTATCATCATTAAAAACATATGTTATTTCTATAATTAATACCTTAGTTTTTAAGTACTTTTTTATGGTTGCTATATAACAACTATTTTTATTGTTATGCATGTATGCTTTATTTTTTTATGTACCTTTTAAGTGTATATATACATGCAATTGTTTTTTTAATTTACCTGTAGTACTTATTTATTTTTAGTAGGATTGTTTTTTGAGTTGTTGGATTTATATATTTACAAATATTTTGTTTATGGGTCAATTCACTGATAGTTTGGTTTGGTTTGGTTTTTTAATATAAGACAACTTATATACATTTTTATTGGTTATTTGAAAACATGAAATATTTATGTTTTGAGTGGCTCTCTTTTTCTCTGGGCAATAGGAACACAGCAAAAATTAACAAGTGTATGGAGTTCTCCATACGTAGTTGTGCCAAAAGATGACCAGACACTTACGTTTCTGCACCGATTTAAAAAAGGTTAACCCTTTATGACATACAATAGAACAAGTTCGCCTAAGCATTTTTGGAAATTTTTACAATTCTTTTAAGAAAATCTTTATAATTTTATAAGTAATATGTCCATACTAAATAATGAAACTACCAAAAAGTGTAAAAAATTACAAAAGAATTAAAACTGTTTTTTAACTTTACACATATTTTTTTAAATACAGAAATCCTATAGCTATATCCCTCAATGTAAAATGTCAATGTAAAAATGTTAGTTAAATAGATAAATAAAAGCACAATTTGCCGAAATGCAATATGACCATCAAAAGAATAACTATTTAAAATTGCGTAATCAAAGTTGATCGCTAGATTTTTCAATTCTGGCTTTGGTGTCTACCAAGTGAAGGTGAGGAACCGGTCTCTGGACACAACCATGCAATGATGTGGCACATGAGTACAATGTTACATCTGTGACATCAGTCTGCATTTTCATTTGTGTTGGTACACAATGTTTTGATCACAGCCTGGTCAAAGTCTATCCTGAACAGTTGGAGATGGACACAAAGTCTGAAAGCGGTGGCTGTGCACCTGTCCTTCTTTGGGTGGGACATGTGGTCACCAGAGAGTGTCCCTGTCCTGGAGTGCTTGTTTGCTGGAGGCCAACGCTTTTCCTACCATCTCCCTCTGCCTACCTGGGTGGTAGGATGCCTCAGAAGAGCAGAAGACCTCTAGTTCTCGTTTCGCTTTTCGGTGCGCAAGCCACTTACTGGATTTTAACTAGTTTTTTAGCCAACTTTGTGACAAAACTCGATTTGTTGAGAGGATACTGGCAGGTACCATTAACTCCATGTGCTACAGGCATCACTGCCTTTGTCACACTAGATCATTCTTTTTTTTTTTTTTTTTTAACAGTACACAGTCATGCCATTTGGTCTCAAAAATGCACCTGCAACCTTTAAGGTTCTCATGGACATGGTTTTCTCTTATGTAAAAAATCACGAGACATTCCTAGATGATATTGTTGCCTGTTCGAAAATGTGGTCAGACCATTTGGAAACCTTCAGAGTTATCCTTTATCGCTTACGAAAGGCCTCACTCATACTAAACTTTGCCAAGTGTGACTTTGGCAAGACCCCCATAACTTATCTAGGGAAAGAGGTTGGTCAGGGTGTGGTGTGTCTACTTACTACTGAAGTTCAGGCAATTCTGGATTTCCCTGTACATTGAACCTTCAGTGAACTCTGCCAGTTCTTAGGGGTGGCTGGGTACTATTTTGTCAGAATTTTGCAGGTATTGTTTCTCCTCATACCAATTTAACCAGCTCTAACATTATTTTTCTTTGGTCACTCTATTGTCAAAAGGCATTTGAATTTGTGTGTACCACTCCTGTCCTGACAGCTCCTGACTTTGAGTGCTCTTTCAGACTTAAGGTGGATGCTAGTGTATGTGGTGCTGGGGCTGTTGTACTACAGGAGGACGCCTAAAGGATCAAGCATCCTGCCTGTTACTTCTCTAAGAAATTCAACCCACTTCAGATGAGATATAGCACCATTGAGAAAGAGGCACTCTCTCTGCTATTAGCTCTGCAATATTTCGAAGTCTATGTATATACAATTAAATTCAATTTCAGTTATATAGCGTCTATTAAAACACAAGCTGTCTCTAAGTGCTTTCCATAGACCCAGATCATGACCCCTGAGCAATTATTACATAAACAACGGCAGGT
Source organism: Xenentodon cancila (assembly GCA_014839995.1). Classification (NCBI taxonomy): domain Eukaryota; kingdom Metazoa; phylum Chordata; class Actinopteri; order Beloniformes; family Belonidae; genus Xenentodon; species Xenentodon cancila. The sequence continues at coordinate 26,114,944 of CM026197.1, forward strand.
AAAAACTGCACTAGTGGGAGAAAAACCTTAAACCAAACAGTGGCAGGAAAAACTCCTTTTAAGAGGGAAGAAACCTTGAGCAGGACCTGGATCATAAGGGAGGGACCCTCCTGCCGAAGGCCAGCCGGGTAGAGCAGGAAAAGGGAGATCAGAAAGAGAGAATGAAGAACAGAGAGGGGAGAGACACAGATACATTGTCAAAGGTACAAATGACAAGATAGATTAAAATAACCAACCATCAGCAGCAGAACTAAGACTTCCATGGATATATTGCTGATAAATGGTTAGTTGAGAGAACAATAGAGCACAGTAGAGCACAATTATGCTTATGATATACTGCTGCTAATAACTACTTATTTAGTATTGAGCTGATAAAGGGAAAGAGAAACAGAGGAGGTTGAGGGGTACCACTCAGTGGATCATGTTGGTGCTCCCCTGCGGCATAGGCCTATAGCAGCCTATCCAGGATGAAGCTGTGTTTAAGACGAGCTGCTCTAGTCTGGTCCTGTAGCTGTAGCTGCAGCTGTGACTACTGGCACTAACACACTAAAGTTTATACTAACTATATGCTTTACTATTCAATTCAATTCAATTCAATTTTATCTATATAGCGTCTATTACAACACAAGTTGTCTCTAGGCGCTTTCCAGAGACCCAGAACATGACCCCCGAGCAATTATTACATAAACAGCGGCAGGTAAAAACTCCCCTAGTGGAAGAAAAACCTTAAGCCAAACAGTGGCAGGAAAAACTCCCCTTTAAGAGGGAAGAAACCTTGAGCAGGACCTGGCTCATGAGGGGGGACCCTCCTGCCGAAGGCCAGCTGGGTAGAGCAAGAAATAAGAAAGAATAGAGATATAGAGACACCGTCAAAGGTACAAGACAGGATACATTAGTAACTATCATTGGTAGTCCAATTAGACTTCTGTGTATATGGGTGATATATGGATAGACGGTGATCCAAGGGGATGAGGACTGCAGGTCGGGATGTCAGCAAGTATCCAACAGACAGGTGAAGGCAGACACTGGGATGGCCAGAGGTGGAACTGCAGGTCAGCAAGCAGCTCCTGAGGCTCTGGTCCGCAGGACATGCAAAGAAGAGGAAAAGAAGGGCCAGACAAGCACAAAAAACTACAAGAACAATGGACCACAATTAAGTTTATGGGATACTGTTAATAAATGAGGGTTGAGGTGAAGCAGAGACAGAGAAGGCTTACTAAACAGAAATGTTTTAAGTTTGGTTTTAAAGGTGGAGGTGGTGTCAGCCTCCTTAACCCAAACTGGAAGTTGGTTCCATAGTGATATTTCCTGATAACAGAAATCCCGTCCTCCAAATCTACATCTGGATCCTCTAGGAACTACGAGTAAACCTGCACTCTGAGAACCGAGAGCTCTATTAGTAACATAAGGTACTATCAGGTCAAATATAGCAGCGCTAGGCCCTTTTGGACTTTATATGCAAGTAATAAAATTTTGAATTGGATTCAGAGTTTTACGAGGAGCCAATGGAGGGAAGCTAAAACTGGAGAGACGTGGTCTCTCTTGTTGATTCCTGTCAGCACTCGCGCTGCTGCATTTTGGATCAGCTGCAGGATCTTTAGAGAATTACTTGGACATCCAGCCCACAATACATGTAATCTAGTCTAGATGATACAAACATGTGAATTCTTTTTTCAGAATGCTCAGGATGTTCCTAATCTTTGCGATATTACGAAGGTGGAAAAACGTAGTCTTACAAACCTGATTAATACGCTGTTTAAATGACAAATCCTGATAAATAAAGACACCAAGGTTCCGTACAATTGTACTGGAGGCCATTGCAACACTGTCTAACCTCTTCCTAAGGTGTTTGGGACCACAAAAAATAACCTCTGTTTTATTGGAATTTAGGAGCAAACAGTTAGTGGACATCCTGTCCTTGATGTCCTTGAGACACACCTGAAGTTTGGCTACTGGGTCTGTTTAATCAACAACATACTCTAGTCTCTGCAGTAAAATGTCATGAACTATAGTATCAAAAGCAGCGCTGAGGTCCAGCAGAACCAGTATGGACACTAACCCATTATCTGAGGCCATAAGAAGGTCATTCAAGACTCGAACCAGTGCTGTTTCTGAGCTATGATGCATTCTGAACCCTGACTGAAAAACTTCAAATAGATCATTTTTATACAAATGGTCAAACACCTGGCTTGCAACTACCTTGTCCAGAATTTTAGATATAAATGATAGGTTGGAAATTGTTCTATAATTAGCTAAAATGTCTGGCTCAAGAGAGGGTTTTTTTAAGTAATAGTTTAATTACTGCATGTTTTAAAACCTGTGGCGCATATCCTAAGATTAGGGATAAATTGATCTAGTCCAGTACTGTCGTACCAATAAGAGAGAACATTTTTGAGTAGTCGAGTTGGGATGGGGTCTAACAGACACGTGGATGATTTAGCTCTATTGACGACTGAGATCAGGGAGGTCTACCGGAACAAAACAGTCTAGAGTCAGGTCGGAGTCTAAGGGAGTCCAATAAGCTGTAGAAATGCCCACAGCTGCTGCTGGGTGGGCCTGGTTGACTTCCTCTCTAATTCTGACAATTTTACTGCTAACAAAGCTCATAAAGTCCTCATTACTAAGAGCTGCAGGAATGCAGGGCTCAACAGAGTTGTGGCCCTTTGTCAATCTGGCTACAGTGCTGAACAGAAAGCGTGGGTTGTTTTTATTATTCTCTATCAACAATGAATAATAAGCTTTTCTAGCTTTGCAAAGGATTTTTATATATACAATTAGAGAATCTTTCAATGCACGATAAATATCTACAGACCTTCAAGAGTACCACTTTCCTACCATTTTATGCACTTTTTGTTTTAGTATACGAATAATGCAAATTATACCAGGGAGTTAAGCTCCTGTGGTTAGAGACCCTCTTTCTCAAAAGAGCAACTGCTGCTAAAGCTGAGTGCAGCAACTCTGCAGTGTTACTGACAAGGAAATTTAACATCTGCAGAGGTAGAACCGAGGTCACAGCCCTCAACTGCTTCACTATGTTCCACTGTAGGAAGATGAAAAGCAATGAACTCCCTAAATAAGTTTTATTAGACATCTGCTAAAGTAATTCCTCCTATTTTGCGCTTTAATATTGACAATGTTAAATTCAAACATTATTAAATAGTGGTCAAATAGTAAGGAGTTTACAGGCGACACTAACAGATTATCGGGTTCTATACCATAGACGAGGACGAGCTTGAGAGTATGATTAAGGCAATGCGTCGGTTTGTTTACTTTTTGTGAAATGCCCATTGATTCTAGAAGAGAATTAAAAGCTAAATTAACACTATCGCTGTCAACATCCATATGACTTTATCTGTACTGATCAATAAACCAGATAGGAAATCTGAGAACTCAGACAGAAACTCTAGATAAGCAGAAGCAGGAGGCCGGTAAACTACCACTAACAAAACTGGTTGTTTTAGGTAGGGGGGTGTTACGGCCCTGGCTGTAAGTTAATGTGTTCTGTTGGACCCTGCTGCTTTTGTTTTTCTTTTTTTTTTCTAGGTTCCACCTGATTGGTGTTCCTGTGCCTCCAATGCTGGCAGTGGATTGGTGCAGACGGGATGGGGCACCAGTTAAATACTTGGCGTCTGATGCAGGTGGACCCCCATCCCTGACAGCATCTCTGTTCCCTCAAACACCAACATTTCAAGACTTATTGGCTGAATTAACTTTGATAGTGAGGTGAACTGGCTATTTTTTTTTTTTTGGGTGATGTGTTTTTCTCCTGTTTATTTTAGTTTAGGGAGTTAGGTAAGCCACCGTCATTTATTTTGGACTTTGTTTGACAGATAAAGTTGCTATGGGTTTAAAGGCAGGACGTTTTGTTTGTTATTTTGACATTAGTTCACCCTGAAGTTTATTTTGCTTCACTTCCATTTTGTAAATAACTTCACACTTAAAATTGTAAATAAATCAATTCACTACTTGAGCTGCGCACAACCTTTTCTACTGGTTTGGGGATCGGGAGATGAGAGGGGGTGTCATTTATGTGGTGTCCCATAACTACTAGACCAGGAGGGACATAACAAAACAGACAACCCATAAATTGTAACAGTATTAAACGGAGTAGGAATAATGGAAAATGTTGGATGGAGTTGATGTGTTTCATAAAACAAGTTTTTAAACCTTGACCACTAGGTTGTTAGATAATATGACGGTATATGATTTCAGTTCGTTTACCTGTTACCTTTTAATGCTTTCACTTAACACGAGCAGCGGGGTGGCTTAGTGGTTGGCGCTGGTGCTTCACAGCAAGAGGGTTCCTAGCTTGAATTTCAGTAGAAATCTCTGTGTGGAATTTGCATGTTGTCTCCATGATAGTGTGCGTGTTGACTATATGTGGTGCTGCAGCATGTCCCGGTCTGCCTTTCATCTGAACAGAGCTGGGATTGGCTCCAGCAGATCCTTAAAGGAAAAAGTGGGTTAGGGTTGGATGTTTCAATTTAATAGTTTGCACAATTCACTTTTTTTTCTGAACTTCCACATCAAACTAATCATGTTGAAGGAGTGGTGTCCATTTGATAAATTGGCTTAAATGCTCATGTCAAATATAGTTTGTCTTTCTTTTAGCAAGTTTGTTTTCGCTGTCCAATAAATAACGACTGAGTAAAAACTCAAAATACATTATTTCTGTAAAAATACTAATTCTTTTGTCTCATCCAATGGTACATTTAAATTTGTCACAGCAGGAGCGCGGGGCTGTTAAGTGCCTGGACATGCAGTCATCTGTTCATAAAGAACAGAACAGGCTCATTCCATCCATCTATCTATTATCTGTACCTGCTTCATCCTTGGTGTCATTCCATTGTTGAAAGTGAAAATGTATGTTTGATCTGTTTACTTTAACTGCAGTAAAGGAAGCTCGCTGCTGCTCCCAAAGCTCAAAAGGATTTTTCATCCTCAATTGGGTAAGAAGGGTGGGGGAAGTAGGCCACAACAAACGCTGGCCTTGTTAACAGAACATGTAAATAAATAGACACATACCCACGCTGAACTCATCAGGAAAACAATTACACCCCCATTTAAAATGTTCTACTCCACTGCTGTGAGGGTGACAAGCAATTTCCCACTCTTTCATTTTATGTCTCCACAGCATGCAGATGAGAAGATTAATGATGCCTTTCAATGGGATTTACAAACGCTACCTATCAAATGCATCGCTTCCACCTGTCATCTTTGACAACAGCAGACATTTTATTAAGGCAGCCAGATATTAATTCAATTCCTATTTCAAATCATTGCAGTGCATAATGCTCTGACTCCTCTGGCATGAATGCAAATATCAAAGACAGAGAGAGGTCTAGTAGTGGCTTCATTGTCTACATGTGCGGTATGCATTTATTGTGACATTTTAAAGTGGGAAGAGACATCTGTAGTAACTTTGCAGGCAGTAAAATATTTCTTTATTCTATTGTTTGTTGTTTTCTTGAAGCACTTGAGGCATCAAATGCTTTGAGCAGTGCAAAGATTCAGCACACCACATTCTCACTGCCATCAAAAATATAAATCAGAATAGGTTTCAAAAGGAAAAAGGAAATCACAGCATGCAAAATCAATTTCAGCGCTGAGATGAGATCATGAATTTCAGCATATAGAAAAATTGTCAGGCATTGAGGATGTGGCGCTCTGTTGTGATAAAGAGAGAGGGACTGATGATCATGCATTTTGACTGGAGGCTGCCGAGACAAGAGAGAGCAGGAAGGCAACCTTACCGCTTTGTCATCTACCAACCATGGCAATGAAAAATCCATCTGCATTGCAGCACAGCACAGTTTGATTCACTTTGGAACCATGCAGTTTTCTCTGAAGAATACGAGAAAAAAAAATAAGACAACACCATGGGCAGTCTGAAATGTGATGAATATGTTTGGAAATAGAAGACATTTTATTGTATGATCAAGTTTTAAGTGATGAACGAGAGTCCTAATTTTCCTCCTGATTAACCTGTAATAAAATCCTCACTACTCACACTCCAGTCTTATTTGCTATTTCTTTCCTCTTGAATGTTAGTTGCTTCATACGGATTATTAATTTCTGTTCAAAATTGTCACAAATCTTAAGTGAATCAAAATAATAAAACAGTCCAAGTTGAAAGAAAAAGTAGAGTGAAACATCACATTTGTAGGGACATTTACATCGTCTCATCTGCCATCCATCCATCCATTGTCAATACCCGTTTTATCCTGTCCTGGGTCATGGGGGTCTGTCGGAGCCCCTTCCTCCCATCTGCATTTCATTGAATTTCTTTTTTTTTTCTTTGGATAAATCACTTTCATTTGAAGGACTATTTGATTACTTTTAGGAAGCTTCATTAGCTCTTGCAGTCTCCCATCCCTTGTATCACCAAAAGCCACGGTAACTTTGGACTCCCCTCCCGGTCAGCTCTTCCAACACATGCATCAACAAATCACTTTATGGCACTATGTCACAGATCAACAATTTCAAACTAGGTCACAGAGCTGTAGTTTATTTGTTTGTTTGTTTGTTTACATCTGTACAGCTTTATTCAGCACGACAGCATACATCACTACATTTTAAACACAAAATTATACTTGTACTTGCATAATTCTAATCTTATACAATGTGCTACTTACACAAATAGGGAAAAAACAAACATACAAACAAAAGAAGGAATCATGGTCCGTACTGAATTACCAAAGCAAATAAGAAGAGTATCCCATCAGAAAAGTACTGCAGTAATTAATATGTTTCATGAGAGAGGTTTTTTAACCTTAACTGACTGACTGAGTAGCATCACATTCCTAAAACAATCATGTCAGAAGACACATGCAGGGACTGGCTCACAGGCTGTGGCAGCTACTTTACAAATCAGCTTTGGGCATCTGGCAGCATCTGCCAGGGAGACTGCCAGGACAGCCTGCCAGGCTGGCTTTTGGAGTTGGTAACTCTGTTACTGATTTCCAGTGCAGCTAGTACAGCTTTACTGCCACTTGTGGTGCCTTTAATAGATCTACTGATAATTTGTAACCACACACCTTCATAATTTAAAGAAAGAAATGTGCTAATGCAAAAAAAAAAAAAAATATGATAGAAGATCACTTAAAAATCTTTTAAAATCTAGTTACAGAAAACTGAAAGTACAACTTGATGATAATGTGAGACTGGTAGAGATGCATTTGTGGCTCACAACACTTCATCGTCTAATCTTTAAACATTTTCAAACATTTTCATCTGACTAATTTTCCTCTTTTACAAAAGCAAATTAATCATATAGAGGCTGATACGAAATAACAGATGGGGATATGAATAAAAGTTGTGTTAAACATGAACGGGGGTGGACTGAATCAGGATATTTACTGATTCTTTGAAGTTTTTCACATCACAGGTGTGTGTCTGAGACCAGATGTACGTCTCATTATGAGACAAACTCCTGATTACATGCTTCGTGTTTGTCAGCTTTAATTTGCCAACACGACTTTAGAGCAGAGTTCACTGGCATCTGGCCCAACAGCTGCACAGGAGTAATTGCTTCTCCAATTAATTAGCAGGAAAGAACATACACAAACATTATACATGCTCTTTGGCTGTGATGGGTGGGATAGTTGTTATTGTACACAGGTTGGGGGGGGGGGGGGGGGGGGGGGGGGGTGTTCATTGTTGTAGTTTCAACAGTGATATACTTTGATCATTGCTTCAGTACAAAACCATTTTTAACTTGACAATAAACAAATATTTTGAAATCACAAGTGTAACTTAATGTAAGGTATGGTTGAGGTTGGTATGGTACAAATGTTTCTGCATTTCCGCTGTCAAAAGTTGAAAAGTAACCCCATGGTGTCTCACTTTTGGTTGAGAATTGCTGCAGATCTGGGTTAATCACTTGGCTCTTGAGTGCAGAATCCCAAACTCTTAAAGAGTGTGTCCCAGGTCTAGGGCAGCTACTCTTTACATGGAATATTGTTTTATGTATTACTCTCCATACATCCTGTTGAAAACAATATACACAAAACCAACTGCCAGCATTCAGGATTTGCTGTACTGACGAAAACACAATTGCATCAGATTATTGCTAGCTTTACTGTGGATAACATATTAAAAAAGTCAAACTAGGCTCTTGCAGTCTTGTTGAAGAGCAGTTTTCTTAATGCTACAGTTGTACAAAAAAAATACAAGTTGTTGTTTTCTAAATAACATTTGCAACCTTGCAAAACAATACCTATATTATGTTGCCATGAAACAAATAAATAAATCAATCAATCAAATCCTCTCAGACATTCCAAAAGCTGTCTACATTATCAGTTGCTGGTACATGTACACCAGTTTAATTAGTATTCTGATCAACACAGAGAGGAGAAGTCAGGCGCTGTTTTTAATTAACCTATGCAAATGAAATAATATTTCAAGGAGCTGAGTATATCTAAACAGAAAAATTCACTTACTTGCTGTAACAGATGTGTAAATGTATTTTCCCAAAGACTTTACGTTGCTTTGTATGTTTTAACTAGCCATTTAAATCTGTTTTTTAATTTATTCAGCTTTATCAATTTATTTAGTTAGATTCTTGAAAGATGCTTTATATAATGTACATCTCATTTAGTTTAGTACTGTACATCTCATTAAAGAGCCCAAATAACTTTTAAATTATAAGCCACATTCACCCACTCAAACATATATTGATTCTGTGCCTATCCTTTTTGTTTGTTTGTTTGTTCGTTTTTCACTGTATGCAGTGTTTTTCGGTCAGGTACACACTGATGAGCAGTTTGGGAAACTTGCACAAAGGCAATTTATGTAGCAATATCAGTCCTGACCAAATGGGGGCAGCATAGTACAAAAAAAGTTTATATGGCAACCCCTGACCACAGACTGTTTATATTGATGGACAAAGCATTTAGTCACGTGACCAACTGGTTTTTGAAGTTCGGTTTTGAAGTCCCGTTTCCTTCGTACGGGGCTCAACCACGTTGCTCAGCAAGCTGACGGGAACACGCCACCCAAAATAGCTGCAGGGCTCAAAACTGCTATTGGTTGAGCCGACTGCCGATCAGTCATATTAGAATTAAATGTATGGCTTGATATAAATTCCTGAACCAGGCTGTAAATATGTTTATTTCTGCTCTAAAGTCAGACATTTTAACATAGAAGTCAATGGAGATTGACACGCTTTTGAAGCCAGCCTCTAATGGTCATTCGAGGAACTGCAGCAACATTTAGGTATGTGAGTAATGAGCCTCAATCTAGAGCTGAGATGGTTGCCTCTTCCCCTTGATTAACTAAACAAACTTACTATAACTAAGCATATTCTATGTTCAGAACAGTAAATGTAATTGTAGAAATACAGGTCATGATGTGGCCGTGCAACAACTCGCATAAAAGCTTTAATTTAAAAAGTCAATATTAGCACATTTTTAGATAACAATCTTGAAGAAAAGTTATCATTTGTGACTCATATCACATTCCTTTCATTCAAGACAATTTTTATTTTTTTGGTGGGAGGTAGCTGGTGGTGGTGAGGGACTCTATAAGTTGATCTGCTTGGGGTTTATCCATATTACTGTACAACTGGGTGGACAAACTACATCACCCCATATCGACCTGGTCACCCTACTGAACTCTATGCCACTTTTTATAACAACATACATTCAGGAAATGTTGTGTAAACATGAATAGAACTCAAACAAAAAAGAGCAGGGGCAAGTTCAAAAACTGCCACCTTGTTTCTTGGGATTCCCTTTATTACAATGATGTCAGTTTATTCCTTGCTGTTTGTCACTGCCTGTTGGTCCTACTGGAATTCATCCAACAGCTTGACATACAAAAAGTCTATGGGCAATCAGAGATGGTTTGGTAACACGCTGGTGAGCATCTTTGAGCTGTTCACACATAACAATCAAGTGTTGATGGGCAATGTCTGACTACTCGCAAATTTGCCCTCCAGCCATTCAGCACACTCTTTACAAAAGGTTTATCTCGGTGGTACTCTTAGTTTGACTAACATGTAAGGAGAATACCCCCTCAGCTAGAGTAACTTCCTGTTTTTCATTTGAATGTACAAAAGTGGACCAAACACTGCGATGACTGACATCTGCAGAGTGACAAAGTGGTTTTATGAGGCTTCCCAGACCATTCCTGCTATTCAGCACAGTGTTGTTCAGAGATATTTTTTTTTTGTCAACACAGTGGATCTATTTATTTAATATCACATCAAAACAGTTTTCAAAAGTGTAAATCTTACTCACAATTTTAGGGACTTTTTGACCTGCAGACTGAGGTTAAGGACAAAACTGCTGAACCTCTTATTAGCAATAATAAAAAAATAATAATAATACTTGGTGAATTCCTCTTTCTTCAGTAGAGAATATGCTTTCATTCTGAAATCAGTTAGAAGATGTTCTCACAAAGCAAGAGAATATTTGTAGTCTGAAATGTGTTTCTTATGCTACATGAAATGTGGGAATTGTAGACAGGAATGGATCCACCATTCCTTTGATTATGAATCACCAAACCACATACAATGTGCTCAACTGAGGAAAAGCATTTTTTGACTGCCCATTAGTCCTGTTTTTCCCTCTAATGCTTTCACACCAATAAATATCTTCAGGCTGAATAACCACAGGGAATTGTAAGTGTTGTGGTACCAATCTCTCCTGTTCTATGGCCTCATGTGCAGACCTCAATAATAGGTTTGTATTCTGTATTTATGTTCACTTTTTTAATTTTTGAAAGCACTTCTAGGTTGATGTAATGTTTTGTTTTGTTTTACAGACCATCTTTGAATGCTTTGGCTTGACAATGTGGATGAGTTTTTTAAAAATCTATGACAGAAAAACCAAGGTCACCTTACTGTGACAAAATCTGGAGTCCTTGTGGATTGGACCGGTGAGTCAGAAACAGTTGAAAAATTATGTAGACTTTCTCTCCGTGCTGCTACTTAAAGCTGAGGCAACACTGCCTCATTGTTCTTCCCTGAGGCTAATGGTAGTGACAATCTGCTCACTTCAGGGAAATTAATAGTTGCATTTCATGCTGGAGCTCTGAGCCTTGTACTAAGAGAATAGCAATCATTTCTTTTTAAAGTAGTGAAGTGGAAGAGTACATCCATATTGAATTTTTGTTCTAGGAAGGCAGGAGTGTTTTCTTTTTTGTAGCTGCTCTGTAGGAGGCATTTTTCAGCTTCATTTTGTCTTTCAACACTATTAGCCTTTCTAACAAAAAGCATTTTCCTTTATAAATGTTTTCTCTCTTTAAAATGCAATGTTATCATGTGTAAAAATTGTCAAAACAAGTCTGTTTATTCATAGCATAATGCAACTCATTTGATATTTTAGAGTTGTTTGCTATTTTGTTTTCCATTCTATGAACATTTATTGTGATCAGAATGTCTGTATAAGAATGTAGTTCGACGATGTTGTAAAATGCTGTAGAATAATGGGACCCAAATCAGCACAATATGAACAACAAATGTCATTTTGAACTGCCAAGATTTGAGCATTAAAAAGTAATTCAACCACCTTTAGCAGCAGTAATTCGACATATTTTCTGTCTGATGTTTTCAGCCTCTGATATCCAAACTGTTTGGAAATGGTCTTATGTTCCTTCCAAGGTTGAAACAAGGGCTTTTCATTGCTGATGTCTTTCCTTTTTGGCATCGTGTTAATATATACTTGAATACTCCAAACCTATAAACCTTTATTTTGGTGGTCACACCTGCTGATGATAAAGTAATGAATTTAATTTTAGTAGCAGCATCTGGCTTCAACGTACCCACTTAATTCTTATGGAAAAAGGAAACGTGTATTTATTTTTTCGCACACTGTCCCTGTGTTTTCATTTTGTTAAATGACAGCGTGGAATTTATTTTCTTCTATATTTTTCTTTCTGTTTTTCTTCATCTGAGCTTTTATTTCTCATTTCAAGTTTAGGTTTTGACTAAATATTTGTCTTTTATGACAAGTGGGAGGTAAATGATACAACGCCACTAAATAGACTCCAAAAGGAAATCCAATTATAAAATTACATTTTGATGTTATTAAAAACGTTTTGAATTAAGTAATAACATAGTTAAACAAAACGAGATATAAAAATACATAAAACTGGAGTCTTTGAAAAAAAAAACATTTACATACTTAAAAAAATAAATGGGTTGAATAGGAGAAATTAGTTAGGCTGTTCACGTTTGAAGGTTGTTGAACTCTGCAAAGCTTCATCGTAGGAGCAGGATCATTTGATTAAGCTCCAGTGTTTTGAGACAAGATGCAAAACACCTTTCCAAGTGCAGCTCTGGTAATTGCTACAGACAATAAGTGCAAAAGATGAATTTTAATTTTTTATGATTAAAAATGGCCTGTTAATATCACCTCTTTGGAAAAACAAGTTTTCTCTGTAATTTTTTTATTACATTACTATTCCCCATTCTGCTTTTAGGATCAGTGCCAGGTCCTAAATGGATTCTGGGCTGTATTTTTCAACCACAAGCCAGAGCTAAAAGGTAAAGTCAATCTGCTGATGGCTGTTGGTCTGGCTACAGTTTCTAACTGTCACAAATGTTGTGCAATGTGGAGGATGTCCCATGTAGAAGGTGAAGTTCGCAGATGGCAGTAGAAAAAAAAAAAAAAAAATATATATATATATATATATATATATATATATATATATATATATATATGACTACCTCAGTGTCTGCTGTCTACACCTGTTTATATAGTCGTCTCACCAACTAACCATGTATCAGTCCTTTATACATGGAACTCTTAGTTCTGCTGCTGACAGATTGTTGTACTAATCTATCTTGTCTTTTGTACCTTTGCTGCTGTGTCTGTGTCTCCCCTCTCTGTTCTTCAGTCTCTCTTTTGATCTCCTTTTTCCTGCTCTACCCGACTGGCCTTTGGCAGGAGGGTCCCCCCTCTATGATCCAGGTCCTGCTCAAGGTTTCGTCCCTCTTAAAAGGGGTTTTTCCTGCCACTGTTTGACTGAAGGTTTTTCTCCCACTAGGGGAGTTTTTACCTGCAGTTGTTTATGTAATAATGGCTCAGGAGTCATGTTCTGGAAAGTGTGTAGAGATAACTTGTGTTGTAATAGTCGTTATATAAATAAAATTAAAATTGAAATTGAAAATTGAAATAACAAAAACACATGGAATATGACACCAGCCTCATATACATCATTTGCACATAGCTGCTGTCCACATCTAAAAGAGCTTGGCAGAAAACAGGATGACTTTCATCGGGTGCTTAGCAGTCTGCTGAGGCATTTTGCTTCACAAATTAGAAAGGAAAGCTAGGCACATATTTCAAAATCACTAAGTTGTTTTTTATAATGACCCAGTTTTACTTTCCTTAACTCAGCAGATGGAACAAGCCTCAGCAACAATTAATTAACAAGAATTAGTCGCATTAATTAGAAGGAAAACGTCTAGAAAGTCATTAGTGTGATATGGATAACATTTCCACCAAGAGTCAACCAATTAAACTTTTAATGATAAACAGCGGTGTATTATGATAGAAGAAAAAAAAAATCTCTCTTTGACTTAATTGAACAAGAAGAGGACACTGAAACAATGTATAATTTGTAAAGTGCCTTAATCAGCTGGGTCTTCTCAGTTATAGCTCACTTATATGTAAGTACGACAGCTGGGCTAGATTGTTTGGCGTCCCCACTAATTGCATTTTACCAGCAGAATTGTGTTATCATTAGAAGCGGCGCTTATATGAAGTCATGTAATTATAAATGTAAATGTTGTGATTAGTTCAGTATTGCCTTTAAATCCTTAAATTCTTCAACTGGGAAATAATGTAAGCTCTCTTTCAGACACATATGTTTTAGAATAGAAATACAGACCTGAAAAGTAAGGATAATTCAAACTCATTAAAAAATAATCATGATTAAAAAAAAAAAAAAAGAACCTGTATCATTGCACCGGCTCACCTTCTGAATTAAGTTCAGAAACACTTACAACCCTAGTTTGGATTAGTAGAAAACATTTCAATGACAGAAAATACCTGTAGGAATCACATGGATGTATAAGAAGCTGGATATAAATACTGTGACATCACCTACGGGTTATTTGAAGAGCTTTTATTTTTGAAGCCAGCTTCAACTTCATATAGTTCAGCATGCCCACCTTAGTTCAGCATGCCCACCTTAGTTCAGCATGCCCACCTTAGCACAGCATGCCCACCTTAGCACATTATGCCCACCTTAGTTCAGCATGCCCACCTTAGTTCAGCATGCCCACCTTAGCACAGCATGCCCACCTTAGTTCAGCATGACCACCTTAGTTCAGCATGCCCACCTTAGTTCAGCATGCCCACCTTAGCACAGCATGCCCACCTTAGTTCAGCATGACCACCTTAGTTCAGCATGCCCACCTTAGCACATTATGCCCACCTTAGTTCAGCATGCCCACCTTAGCTCAGCATGCCCACCTTAGTTCAGCATGCCCACCTTAGCACATTATTCCCACCTTAGTTCAGCATGCCCACCTTAGTTCAGCATGCCCACCTTAGCTCAGCATGCCCACCTTAGTTCAGCATGCCCACCTTAGCACATTATTCCCACCTTAGTTCAGCATGCCCACCTTAGCTCAGCATGCCCACCTTAGTTCAGCATGCCCACGTTAGTTCAGCATGCCCACCTTAGTTCAGCATGCCCACCTTAGTTCAGCATGCCCACCTTAACACAGCATGCCCACCTTAGCACATTATGCCCACCTTAGTTCAGCATGCCCACCTTAGCACATTATGCCCACCTTAGTTCAGCATGCCCACCTTAGCACATTATGCCCACCTAAGTTCAGCATGCCCACCTTAGCTCAGCATGCCCACCTTAGCTCAGCATGCCCACCTTAGTTCAGCATGCCCACCTTAGCTCAGCATGCCCACCTTAGTTCACTCACTGCAAATTTATAATTTTAGCTTCACTGGGTTAGCAATGCTAAATAATGATAATAATTAATATGACATTGAATTCATTTTGATACAATTTTAGATGTTAACAAAACCAGGGTGGTGAGATGAGGACTAACATAGGTATGGTGAGACACTCTCTCATGTTAAAATAAAAGAAGAAAAGAAACACCCACATTACAGTTGTCTTTATTGTGAGGTCTAGTTAATTTTTTTTTTTTAACCAATCTGTAAATTTGATTATTTCTTTGTACATTTTCAAGCAAAGGCCAATAGAGATGGACTCGATTACGGAGCCAGCCCCCGGTGGTCAGTGGAGGAACTGCAGCCAAATGCCACATCCTGGTTGCATCAAATTAGCAAGGGTGTGTAGCCACTTGCTAATGAGTACAGAAAATGTTATGACCTGAACAAAGACTATATGATATTATTTTACTAAAATTACACAATCATTTATCATTAAAATTAGTTCCAGAAGAAATTTGAGACATTCATTTACAGTCGATGTAGGGAATACTCTTCCAATACGTACCAGCACGATTTAAAAACCAACTTAAAGAATGTGACAGTGAAGGTTTTCTGTAGTCAGTAGTCACAATGTCACTGAAAAAGACTAGTTAAACAAATCATATTCAACTCATCCGAGAGATAAAGCAGCCATTGCCCTGTTTTGTCACATAAACCTTTCGTGTCTGTGTTCATGTTCATGCATTGAGCTCTTTACTGAAGTGTTTCAATAGTCTTTGGCTGCATGCTAAGAACAACTCTGTTTGCTCTGTAAGCTCAATCACAGGGACAATGTAAAGATAAATCGAGAACAAATGCCAGTGCAGACACGTGGCCAGAGTCACACAGAAATGCCTTCAATCATAAAACAATAAACAACGTCCAGATTTTCCACCAATTGGATTTGTTCTTTATCATTTTAAAATAACTGCAAAAGGTTTAGTGATAT
Source organism: Xenentodon cancila (assembly GCA_014839995.1). Taxonomy (NCBI): domain Eukaryota; kingdom Metazoa; phylum Chordata; class Actinopteri; order Beloniformes; family Belonidae; genus Xenentodon; species Xenentodon cancila. Next base: position 26,130,805 of record CM026197.1, read on the forward strand.
TACGAGTAATAAGCTAATGAGGAAGTACCCCAGATATGACAAAAATAGCATATATAGCAAAATAGGCTTGATTTTCTGCTTTCTTTTCTTTTTTTCTTTTTTTTTGGTGGCCAAACAAGAGAGTTGTTGGTTGGTGGGAACTTTTGGGCTCCTTAAAAATATATGCTTTTAGTAATGCCAGCAAGGTACCCGTACAGCTGATATCCTGAAAAGCAACTGGAAACAATGATGATTGTTTGGCAACTCTTTTATCAGCTGATGAAATGTTTTGTGCACTGGTGCACAGTCAGTCACAGTCACGGTCTGCTGCTGCAGATCAGATGGAACCAATACTTTCGATTCCAACAACAAAATTGTGGGCTCGGTTTGCCAGTGACCAGCGCGTTTCCATTAACCTTAGATTTTCGCAAAACCAAATATCGCAAAAAGAACTCTGTAATGGAAGTGGAACTAATTAAAAAAAAAACCTCCCAAATATCGAATACCGGTAAACCTTTTTTCGAGCAAGATGTGACATAGCCGGCCAATCTAATGTAATGAACATCTAGTTTCCAGCTGTTTTTGGACTCATTAATACAATTAGATACGTAGTTCTCTAGTAACACTACTCTATGCATCATATAAGGGCTTTGCCTCGGTAGCTGCAATCACAATAATTTCTCAAAGATTAAAGATGTTTTAGTCCATGTTCACATTGAGACATTCTTTTTCGTTGCTTTGAAGAAACATCTTGCAGTCAGATACAAGATACAAGTTTTGAGAATTAAGCTTATTCGAAAAACAGTGATAAATGGAAACACTGACCGCTGCAGCGGCACCTTTAACTAACTTTCAGAGTTTAGATTTTCTTTTGAGAAAAAGTATAATGTAAATGCAGACAGACTTAAATAGTGGTGTGCAAAACTCTTAAATCTTTCAGAAAACAGAAAATCTAGACTGTTAGTACCTCCGTTTCTGATTTCGACTGTACTCTTAAACATACTCTTAATTCTGAAGATAAAATTCCATAATCAGAACAACAAGCCTGTTTAGTTTAAGGTTTTGATGTATGTGTGCAAAGGCCTAAATTTGAAACAAGCAACTTCTTAGAAGGAGAACATTGATCGTTGGATGGAAATGTACAAATTCAGCACCACTCTAAAGAATTCCATTAAAATGTGTGGTGACAAATAACCTAAGAGATAATTTTCCAGAGAAGAAATAGGTCACAGATTCAATTACACCCACTGAAGCATGGACTCAATCTATCATGCCAAATTAAGTGCATTTTAGTAACCTACTTTTCTCTGAGAATTTTATAGACACATTCAGTCGAGTGAAGAGATTATGCTCTAACAAAAGTATATCAGCTTTTCTTTTTCGAATTCAAAATGGTTTTAAATGGTATGAAATCATTTTCTCTCCATGAAAGCTGTTAAAAATTGTGGGATTGAGTTTATTGGACTGAAGAGGGGAGTGCATTGCCTTTCTCTGTTTCGTTTTATAAATTAAAAAGCTTCATAGATGGTCAGTGACGTACACGTTTCATCTGCAGTGGAGCATAAAAAGAATTTAGTGTCATAAAATGTGATGTATTCAGTCGTGTTTAGGGATTTGCAATGTGTACAACATACTGAATTATATGTGTAGATCCAAATCTTTTTGTATATCGTTCAGTGGTATATCTGCCTCTATCGCCATGTAATGAAATTAATTTAATTTGTGGTTCTGACATTATTAGTAAATCAAGTAAATGAGTACATTTAAAACAGCATTTCAAGTATATAGACTTCACTAAGACATACAGGCTGCATATAGTATACATCCAGTAATTTGAGTTATATAAAACTATACCTACTTTCAAAGCTATATATTAGTATAAATTGAATGCATGCAGCATTTGTTCATTGTCAGTCTCTGAGTAATACGTTGACTGGTAAGTGTGCAATAACACAAGCTTATAGATAATACATTTTTATAGTAACTGTAATACAATTTTTATGAGAGAAAACAATTATATTTGCTAACATTTCAACTTAATTTTGCTGTTAACTTACACAATAACTGCACTAAATCGTGGTTTTACTGCTACACATCACCATGTGGCCTCCCACCGTACAGGAATATTTAGCTAATATTATTATTGGCCTTTACAAAAGTAATTTTCATATTAAAATGTTATTTTCAATATATTTTGAACAAATATTTAATGGCTTTGTCACTTAGTTTTTAAGGTCTAACATAACCATAAATATGTTTAATAAATAAACAAGATAGATAAATAAATAAGATTCATGATGCTTGTATTGTAACCATATTTGATTTTTTGTACAGCAGCTCTTTTGGAACATGGGTGTATGAGATGATGATGTTCTGTGATATTTGCAGTCTGCTGTTATAAATCACGTTTAAATGAAGATATATGATCTCTTATAATAGCTCTTTTTTGTCTTTTTCCTTTTTTTGTATGTGTATGTATTTCAGTATCACGATAAAAGGATTACCAGCAATAAATCAACAGGTGAGTTTCCAATAGCAGGAGTTCAGAGTAAACCTGCCAACAGGCTCCTCAACCTATTTATCCGGCGTGGCTCCATTAAACTGTAACGCCACACAAGAACCACACTAAGCAAATAACACAGCTGACCACAAGGAGGCAGTAATGTGCATTCTTTGCTGTTCGGAAATTTCCATCAGTATAAAAGGGAAAGAAAAAGATGAAAAAAAGGAAAATCTGAAAGACATTTACATTGGTGTAATACGCCAACAAGGCCTAAACGGACTTGCTGGTCCATCTATTGCTTTTTCTTGTAGCTTCATGAAAACTTCGTCAAATGTCCTCGCAGCAAAATGTTTCTGGTCCAAATGGTTCAAATGAGTTGTGTTCACATCATTTTTGTTCACGTGAGAGGGCTGAATGTAATTCAGAAATCCCGATCAACAGAGACCGCCCCCAGGAGGTTCCTGTTGGTAAACGCGAGAGCCTCTCCTACTACAGGAACGTTTTTCAGCCAATGGCTCCGGAAGGCCACTCTTAGAGTGGAGACACACGCCAACGGTCCGGCCCCAAAAAAATCTACCGCTAGTAGAAACGTGCCTAGAAAGTCTCTTCAGCCTTTGCCTTTTATTGTTTTTACAATTATTTGAAAGGAACTTGAAAAAAAAATACAACTCTTTAACAGCTTAAACTATCAACTCAAAATGAAGGAAAATTCTGAAATACATGAAATCACAAGACCAGAGTAAGAACTAAAGAAAAAATCAAACAGAAGCAGCACCTTTGCCTTTACCCATAAAGACTGTAGAGCAGATAAAATGAAGTATAAGTGTTACATCCATTTGATTTAAACTAACAAAAAAGAACAGTTCTTTGAACAGTGGCACTGATTTCAAAGCAGGCGCTGCCTTTTTCCAGGACAGCGAGGTGAAGTGAAAGCGCTGCCAGTGTACACTCAGATGTTCTTAGCTAATATGCCTTTTGGTCAGCTCTCTCAACGATTGTTTTTTCAAGTTAAAATGACCTTTATGTCCTGGAAAAGCAGCCTCGTGAAAGTGTGTGGAACCTTCCTGAACCTTAATAACTGGATAGAGAACAGTCCCTGGCAATTTTCTAAAACTCCAGCCTTCACGTCTCTATCTTTGCCCTATTTGCTGCATTTGCTGAAACACTGAAGCTGGTTGTACAAAACTTTAACACCAATTTCACAATAAGCTCATTCCACCCCTGAAACCATCTACTACAAACAGAGCTAAAAGATCTGATTGTAAAAGAGCTTTTGTATTGGAGCTCTATTCAAGCTTTACCAAGAGCAACTAACAAACCTTTAATTTAATTTTAATTTATACTTTTAATTTTAGGGGAAGAAAAGGCAAAAAAAGTCACAGCATGTCTCTTTTAAAAACTACAGTGTAAACTGTGTCTGACGAGGACATTTATTTTTCATTCCACAGAGGTTCAGGTAACTGAATCTATACGAGTTTAATACTGTGAGAAAATCATCTTTTTTGATGTAGAGGGTTCTTTGCATCAAGCATGTGACGCAAACACTCCACAGCCCAAATCAAATATTAAATGAATGAAAAGCCATAAATGACTTCTGTGCAATTGTGCAGAAACTCAGTTGAAATGACATTTGAAAATAGTTGAGGACAAGGTAAATTGTTTGGTAAATAAAAAGACGTGCAGCGCTGTTTGACAATAGAAGAGCCATTACATCCACAAATGATGCTCGTCTTATAACCAAAGCTATTTATTTTCTACTGATTTTAAGAAATACATATGTGTGTTTGTCCTCAGCTTGTCATCACATAGGATAAGCCATGTCTTTTTTTTCTATACGCATGCATTCAAAAGATGACTAGAAGAGACCAGGCCACATATTTTATCTAAGTGAAGCTGCCTTTATGTTCATCTGCAAGAAAAACAGTAATGGAAATACTTGTGACATTACATTTGGCACTTTAACTCTGTTCCATTTGATCTCAAGCTTGTTCTATACTGTGCCTGATATTCTCCTCTGAAATAACCTCCATAAAGGGAGCTTTAATAATTCATTACGCCAGATTTAGATTTGTGCCTCATTGCTTGGAAACTGAAATTTCCCCTCTACGTTTCCTTGCAGAGAGCTAGGGATTAGCTTTCTGTTTTTTATGTAAAGTTTTACAACATTTTACTCAGAATTACATATTGTCGATCGCACAGCACTTCGCTGTAAGTGTAACACAGTAAGCACTGAGGGATGAATTATATCCAGAGCTTGTGCTTTGCTTCTTTCCATTATTAGTCTGATGTTCAACAAAAGTCTATTTGTTTTTACCAGAAGCTAGATAAAATGTGGATATATGTTTAATCAAAGTCTTCAGGCAACACAAAGAACAGGCTCTTTCTTTGTATCACCTGCACATAAACTACATTATTGTCACACAATAAATTAGAACTGTTATCTTCAGAGTGTACCATATAGTACTTTTTACCAACATGTCAGTGTTTCACAAGTGTATTAAAAGAGCGGTATCAGCAGAAACAAGTACTATCATCCATCTCTGAAGAGCTGTGTAAATACTTTATGTTGTATTAATATGCCTGTATTCTAACGTTTGATATTATGTGTTTGCTATCTCGGTATTGTTGCATTAATCAGGTGAAAGGTTTTTTCCATTATGGATTTTCCAAAACGCTGTTAGGTGGGTAGGGTTTCTCTTTCTAGCCTTGTTGCATTTTAATGAAATGAACGTGATTGAGAAATGTGCATTAGTTTGCAGCGCTATGTGGAAATGCAATGGAAATGGAGCAAAAAATTCTGCAGTGAGAATGTCTGTTTGCATATGCATCATGCATAGTCTTTGGTATACTTTGCATGCAAATTATTAGCTAGGTAATTGATTTTGCAAGGATCATTAGGCACCATTTGTGTATCAGATGGGCTGGAAAAGAGAGTTGTTGATTTGTTACATCTTGCTTTAGGAAATAGCTTAGCCACATTCTCATCTCTGTTGCAACCCTAATGATGAATTATTTTGTATATTTTCCGCGTTAATAAAGTGACACTATTTGATTTCAATAGCTTGTATTCAAGAGGGCGCTTGATTCAGTGTGCATGGGGCCGTACAAAGTGGGAAGAATGTCTTTCTTACTTTGTTTGCCCCCATTACCAACTTCTTCTTTGTTACTTTTACTGCTGTTTAAACATTCTACCTCTAATTTTTGTATTCATTTCAACAAAAAAAAAAAAGAGCTTCAAATGTTCAGACAGAAAATCCAATTTCAAATGTTGTATAGACATGGTGATTTTATTTGTCCAGGAAACCACTTAGTTTAGTGACCTCCTGGTCATTTGGGTCAATTCACCCATTCGCTGATGATCTCCTGAGAGATGGAGCCAAAAACGGAGGGAATCTCCTGAACAGCTTCTCCACAGGGGCTTTTGTGGTATAAATCTCTCTTTCTTTTATTTCTTGCCTTGAACAATACACAGCAAATATCACCTAAACATTTTTGAGATATATAACGTATACATGTAAAAAATTAAGATTCTTTTTTTCTTTGATAGATGGCACATTAAATGAAATACAATACAAAACAAGAATCAAATACAATAAATGACCCAAGAGTTGAACCATTATTTGGTTCGATTCGTAGCCTTGTTGTTGTAGTGTCCTTGGGCACGATACTGAACCCCAGACTGCTTCTGATGCATTCAACGATGTGGGATTGTGTGCATGTATGATAGAAAAAGCACTATATACACTCATAATTCATTTCCCTTCAGGGATTTAACAAAGTATTTTCAACTTGGAATTTTTTTTATTTGAATAAAATGAAACAATATAAATCTCTGTAGACTAAAAGAGTCCCGTATGAACATGTCTGGATGGATAAATGCAATCTGGAGTGTAAAAGCACTTTAATTGGTCAAAAATACATAAATGTAATCCATTTACCGTTTGTCAAAAAGTTAAAGACACCTGCAAAAGAATGAGATACACATAGGTAGTATATGGTAACCTTGGCAAGATGATGATTTTACTTGATCACTTAAGCTCAGCTGCTAATGAATGCTAGAAGAAAACAACCTCATCTTTCCAAGTTTTAAGCTTCTCAAAAGGAAAAGATAAGAAATATTTCCTTGAGCTCTTCATATATAATTTAAATATAACTAATTTTTGTACAGAACTAGGGACCACAACAACCACACACACAGACGGGTGCACACACACACACACACACACACACATATCTATATATATATATATATATATATATATATATATGTAATTCACTATGAGTCTTGCAATACTTTAGTCTTTAAGTCATTAAGTCGTAGCAGCATTTCACAAAATAATGATAAGGAAGACCTGGATTGAACTAATAACCAGTTATCGTTGCAGCCTAGCGTCCACCATGGGGTATCAAAGTTGTATTGAACTGAATTGAATCATACTTAAATCACTTAAATAACTTTTTTAGAAATTACTTAACAAACTGAAAATATTAAAATATATATATTTTTTTAAGTCTGAGTTGATCAGAGCTGCTGTGTTTACAGCTTGACAACAGATTAGCTGATGACATCACATGATGCAGCATCAGTGCGTAACACCAGTGAGAACTCTGTAGCACCTGGATGGAAATCACAGCCATCAATTCCTTATTTGGGATGCAGAGAACTCTACAGTTATAACATAACATTTATAACAGTTAGTTTTGTTGTTCCTTTTGCTGTTTCTGTCTAGTAGTGTGTTGTGAAGTCTTGATAGAGAGGTGTTAAATTCTAAAATTGGAGAAGGGGTAGGATTAAATAACTTTTCCTTCTTCCTGCCCCTTTTCAGACATGTTAAACAGGATATACGTGTTGTGTGTTGCTATGTGTGCATGTATACAGGTATATATATATAGATAGGTGTGTGCACATTGAGTATATTTTATAGATTTGTTTATTTTGTGTACATAAACTGATAACAGATTAATTTATTCATAGAGATTTATTTTCAAGGGGTTCTATATGTGTGTGTTGAATGTGTGTATATGTATATTTATTTATTTATTTATAGATTCATACTAGTGTTAACATTGTTATGCTTTATACAATGGTTTTGACATGTCTGGAATAAATCAATATAAATGAAATGAAATGAAAAAAAAAAAAAAATGTTTTATCTGTTTGCTGTGCCTGCAATGAGTTTGCCAGAAAACCAGACAGTCGGTCAGTGTTACTATGCTAGATGCAGGATATATGTCACCTCTCTCTACGTCCACTGAGAGAAACCATGACACAATTTTGTCCAATCACTCATAAAAACCTGGATGACATCATATATCAGCTGAATTCCATCACCTGCTGCCTAGATACTCTGCCAACAGGGTTTTAGAAAAGTGTTGCATATTATAAGTCCTCAGATCTTTTAGACAATGTAAATACGTTTCTGCTTTCAAGTATCTTTCCTCAGTGCCTAAAAACAGTTATCATTAAGCCACTTTTAAAAAAGAATAGTCTAGACAGGTCACTATGAACAGTTATAGGCCCCTATCAAACCTCCCCTTTTTAGTAAAATCCTAGAAAAAGCTGTTTCTCAACAGCTGTACAACCTCCTGACACTACATGACTGTTTTGATGTCTTCCAGTCAGGTTTCCGGCCACATTACACCACTGAGACAGTCCTAGTAAAGGTCCTTAATGACGCCCACTCTAATACTGATAGTGGCAACATTTCTTAGTCCTACTGGATCTCAGAGCTGCGTTTGACATGTTCAACCATAACATCTTGATAGACCGGTTAAAGAACTGGGTGGGACTTTCTGGCACAGCACTTACCTGGTTTGAGTCCTATCTAAAAGACAGGGACTGTTTTGTATCTTTAGGTAACTACAAATCGGAGCTAACAAAAATAACATGTGGAATTGTCCAAGGTTCAGTTCTGGGCCTCTGTTGTTTAACATCTATATGCTCCTATTATGAAAAAGATCAAAATGTGTTACCTTAACTACGCAGATGATACACACACATATAACCATCTCGCCAGGAAACTATAATCCAATTCAAACATTGATCAAATGCATTGATCAAATTAAAGAGTGGATGGTCCAGAATTGTTTTCTGTTAAATGAGGGCAAAACAGAAATAATAGTATTTGGAGCCAAGAAAGAAAGATAAAAAATGCTCAGCTTCAAGCAGTCAACCTGAAAACCAAAGCTGAAAACCAATAGCCAAGCCAGAAATCTGGGAGTGGTTCTGGTCTCAGACCTGAATTTTAACAGCCACATTAAGACAGTAGTGAAGTCAGCCTATTATCACCTAAAGAACATATCAAGGATATGTCTCAGCAGGACTTACAAAAACATCTCCATGTTTTTTATCTTCAGTAGACTGGACTAATGTAACCCTTTTCTTACCGGTCCATCAAACAGCTGCAGTTAGTCCAGAACGCTGCTGCCCGAGTCCTCACTAAGACCACATAACTCCTCTTCTTAAATCTGTTCACTGGCTTCTTGTCTGTCACAGAATAGATTTTAATTCGTCTGATCTACTGGTTCATTATGAACCAACCAGAACCCTCAGGTCGTCAGGGCCACGCCTACTTTCTTTACCCAGGGTTAGAACCAAACAGGTGAGGCAGCTTCCTCACCTGTGGAACAAACTCCCGGACTGCTGAAGCTCAATTGTTTTAAGTCAAAGTTAAAAACATTTTTATTTACTGCTGCATTTCAGTAATCCACCATAATGCACTACAACATTTATTCTTTGCTTCTCATTTATTTAATTATTTTTAACTCATGTCTGTCTGTCTTTAATTTCCTCTTTTAAATTATTTTTGTTTTTAATGTTTTTTTTTAATCTTTTTATGTAAAGCACTTTGAATTCTTGTACATGGAATAAGCTATACATATAAACTTGCCTTGCCTTCTAAAATGTCATTAGGTTGCATGAAAGACAATTATAAATATGATGTATTATTTTTATTATGATAATACATTTCTGCAGCCATTACTTGAGGAAACACATAGGATTTCAATACTGACGGTCCATCAGTGCTTAACTCTCTTCTATTGTAAGTGCCAGTGACTTCACATTCTGCATGATAACTTGGAGATTAAATTGTTTACTGTGCCACTGCCTTTTTGCCATTTAATAGTGTTTTATTTTACATTTAAGGTCAAAGCTGGCAAAAATATGAACAATTACATCTCACAGCAACACAATGCAGTAATTAAAAAGAAATAAAAATCAAACAAACAACATCTTTACAACAACAGTTTTAAACAGATTTTGAGACTGCATGGTGGTGTTGTATGATTTTTTCTAGTTAAGGATTTCAGATTATATTTTTGATTTTAGCATGATTTGAAAAAATAGCTTGGGAATAGTCCCTTTAGGATAACAGCTTTCAAATCAATTTTCCAAATGTAAAAATGTCTCCTTTTGCCTTTTGCCCCTATAAAGATGACGCAATCAGCACAACTGTAAAACTTAATAAGTCGGCTATGAGTCATTTAAGTTATCCCCTCACTGAAATTTACACTCTTGAAGGGAAATTCCCTTCGGCACGAATGCAAAAGGGCCTTCTTATTAAAACCACACAATAAAATGCCAAATTGGAGTTTGTACCAGTCACAAACTGACACTAAAAGTACCCACTTGGGTGTTATTCATGTTCTTTCAAAAGAGTAGACTGTATGGTTGAAACAACAAAACTACCTAATTACTTACAATGCCCTGTATTTTATGCTGTAAAATTATATAAAAAAAATAAAATAAACAAATAAATAAATACATAAATCAATAAAATAAAAGATCAAGATCAATATTCTGCAAATGGCTTCTGTATTTGTAGAGAATCTTTCTAAATAGTTCTGTTAAAAAGGGTTCTGCTGCACTGCAAACATTAAAAACATATGTTCAGGATTTCACAGAATCCTTTTTTTGTATATCTCTTTATTAGCTCCATTCTGGGTATGTTGATGACCTATCTCTGTGGTGCCTTAGTACTTGCAAGCTCAATTTGCTGGCTCATGAGCCAGCTTGCCAGCATAATGTTCTTTCTCCTCCGCTTATTAATAATAACCCTGGGTTTCTGTCCCTCAGAGCCACAAGTCATGACGCTTTACTTTGCACAACATGTTAGACTTCTTATACAAACTGAGCTGGTCCTATAGTTATAGTAGATGAAAACTAAATATGTCAGTGTATATATATATATATATATATATATATATATATATATATATATATATATATATATATATATATATATATATATATATATATATATATATATATATATATATATTGCAGATCTTAGGTCATGGAAGAGTTGGTCAGTTTACACTTAAGTAAACTGCCTGTTAATAAAGAAGGTTGATTATTTTAGCAGCTTTTACATGACGTTAATGCCCAGCAAAGGTAATGCAAAAGGCACAACAATTCTCAGTGAGCCAAAGAAATAAACATTAGTAAAAGCTCAAGGTTTGAGTACATCACGACTGGTGACCATATCTGTTCATGAGTCTACCATATGTATGTCCCTAATCAGGCAGGGTAATCCTAGTAAAAAATACATTTCTAGTTGTATCAAAATTTCCTCCAGGACAATATCTGGATGGCTTTTTGCCGTGATAAGACAAGAAAATGACTGTAAGAGAGGAAGTAAATTAATTTCAGAATTGCTGCAGAAAACTAATATCCACCTTTTGGGGTGGACCAGTCAGAGCCCAGACCTTAACCACTAGAGATGCTGAGAAAGAACCTCAAGACAGCCGTTCACACCACACATCCACACACACGTCTGAGCTGGAGCAGTTTTGTAAAGAGGAAAAGACAGTTTCTCCTCAGCATTATGTCGATCTGATCCAGACTTCCCAAAAGCACCCTCTTGAAGTCTCTGCTGTCAAATCAATTATTTTCTCCAAAGGTTCACTTACTTTTTCATCCATGGGTGTGTCAGTAATGACAGAAGAAATTCTAATTGTGTGCTATCAGCTTAAGCGCATTGTGTTTGCTTGATACTTTGCCTTAGGAGAAGATCAGATCTTATTTTATAGCAAATAAAAGTGGTAAACCAGTAAATAAATCAATACAAAAATATGTCATGCCCAGAGAAGAAGCCAGGTTCGCAGTGAAGATGAAGTCATTAAAAGATATGTCATGTCTTGCCTTAAGACAATATGAAAACATTGACTTTACGTTAGTTTAACTTAGTTGCTTGCATGAAGGTATCTGAAGATGATCATGCAGACATGATAATGTGTATCTCAAATAACTGCAATTAATTGTATAATTCCTGATCTATTTACATTTTATTAAAATAATATTTACCCACCACTCTTCACTCACACATAACAAAATTTAGAGAGCTTGCAAAACATCCAATTTGACTTAATTTGCCTCTAAGCTATTTTTCTTCAGCCTCTTGTCCACTTAGTTGTGCAGGTTAATTGTCTCCTCGTTTCAGCCTCTGCATGCGGTGCAACTTAAAAGGGACATGATTATAAATTCAAATGCTAATTTCTTCTGAGGCTCAAGAGGTGAGAATGCATGAAGTACACGTGCTAGTAGTAACTATTTATATGCAAGCTTATTAGAATCGGAAAACAAATTAACCAGACATCACTTCAGATTAAGCCAGCATGACAAACTGTTGTGGTATGGCCTCTAGCTACATGCAGATGCTTCTGTGGGACCAGGGAATGGTGGAGAGGAAGTTTTAACATTGTGAGATGAAGTATTGTACACTAAGGTCAAATCTCAGACAACTAAGCCCCCCTCCCCTTGTGGACACGGTGGTAATTCATAAGAGAGATCAAGGACATGCTACAGAGAAAAATGCAAATAGCTGGATGCAATGCATTAAAAATAATCATCTTCATGTACCTTGTATACCATGAATATAAAAAACAACATCTTTTTACTATGTGTGTGTTGCATTGACAGTCTATGACAGGAAAATGTAAGTCAATGATTTCTGCACTGATGATGGTGTAAAAGTGAATGTTCTGTGTATGCTCTGTGGTCACATGTGGTTGTAGGATGGAAATTCTGGAAAGCTCATACTTCGTGCTGCACCTACAGTTTAGAACAGCATAATTATTGTTGTATCAATGACAAGTTATTTCTAGCGGTTATAAAGTGTACCCAATTCGAGAAACAAATTAGCTGATGATGTGCTGCCAACAATTTGTGGAAACAGATTAAGAACAACAAATGAAAGATTTCACATTCACTTACCAGAAAGGTATCTTTCAGGATCTTCGTTGCTTTTGTTTCATTTTGTTCAATCTCTGCTGCTCCTCCCCTTCTTATTGTACGTTTCTCCCCATCTTCTTACACGCACACACATACACGATGAGTCAAACACACACAAACAAAAAAAGCACACTGCACCCTCTTTACAGGAAATTTAATGGTCTCATGAACATCAGCCAGGGTCATGCTTGGGTCACAGTCAATTTATCTTAGCAGGGTGCAGTGAGGGGGCTGCGTATGAAAAGCATCCTTACATTAGCTGGGGGTTGTAATTGATTAGTTAGTTTGTATATATAGAATGTGTCACATTAGGGCTCTGAAAGGAACAGATATAATCAAATGGAGTCCTATCCTTCTGATAACATGATTATTTTCTTTGTGTATTGTTCCTGCGCTATAAACTTCATTATTTACTTTTTCTGATCCTGGTGATGTTTAATTATTCTGATTTGAGCATATGACTCATTAAAAGTGATACAAAGCGTTGAGAATATCAACACCATGTGGTGTTGCCTTTAGTCCGGTGACTACGTTGCTGTTCTTGTAAACACTTTTTTTAGCTTGACAACTCATAGAGAAATACAATTGTCATGAAATATAACACCAAAACTAATAGTCCTTGAATTAGATGCTTATTTTTACTCATTACTTTAGAGGCTTTGAAAAAAGAAAAAAGAAAAAAGGTGACTGTACTGTACATTGGGGTACAGCTTTACATATCACCTCCTTGTACGACCATGGTCGTCCAATTTTAACTGAGCTGTTTCAATTATAGCATGTAAATTTTGTTGTCTGCAGAACAGCTTGGCACTGTATATCTCTCTGCATTTATTCTTATTTGACAAGAATATATGTATCCATTTGGTCCTTGTTTTTTTAAGTTTAGTCTGCCAACCCATCTTATCTTGGCTTGGACAGCCTGCTGAAGATAGTTATAAGAATGGAACTGCATTAATTAAGTTCTGTGAAACTAATATGTTGAAACGCTATCTGGTAAAATCAACCACTGGCATTTCCAGTATGTGGTTGAGGTTCAGGCCTCTGCATATTCCATAAAGGCATTCTGGTAATCATCCCTGTTTGAAGGAGTGGAGGCCTCTGTGGATCTGCGGTGACACAGAGTAATGCAGCTTTTCCCTCTGTCTTGATTTTGTAATGACTTCTCATGTCTACTCACAGTTCTAAATGCATTACCATCTGTGAAATGCCAAACAAATTAAATCTAACGCGAGCCGATTGGATTCAGTCATACTCCTAATTATGTCCATTAGAAGCCAATGAGCTATTGCAAATATTTTATTGCCAAATATAATGAAGCTGCAGTTCTCCATTTGAATATCTGCAATATTTGCATATGCCAGGTCCACATGGCTGACAGTAATTAGGCTTTTCAGCAAACCCTGATCTACGTTTATGATATAGGCAAGGTGTATGCAAGGAACCTTAATCCTGTAGTACACACACAGCAAAAGTGTATATTAGATTAAAACCTCAGTACAGATCAGCTGGGATGATTATCAGTAACAGCAAAAAGCTGTACAACTAAAGGCCCATGGAGGAATGGTGAGGGGAAATCTATGCAGTTTCACAGGTTTCTACCCCAAAGGCCAGATTTCACCATGGCTAATTGGGTTGCAGAAGTAATACATATTTATGTGCTGAGAGGCTTTGTGGGATGCATTTCTAAATGGCCTTAAAGCTCCTGCATCACTTTGTTTTTGTGCACTGTGCTGTTTGTGTGCCTCTCTTTGAATACTGGATAATAATGTGTACTAACACTGAATTGGTAATTAATCAATGTTGCATTTTTAGCCAGTCCTTTAGTAAAGGCAATGGTACTCATATGAACAATGGGAACCGTTCCCTGCAGCTGTGCTGCCACACCATTGCCATCTAGTGGAAAATGGAAGGGATCATTCAGTTGTCAAGGAAGATAAACAAGCTCAGTTCCAAAAGAGCACAGAGAAGACGGCTACTTATGAGTGAATGAAGGACAATAACAAGTAATTCATACAAGCCCCTTTTCAGATATGAGGAAAGTATGAGGAAAAATATAGGGTTAACACATTCATCTATTACGATAAAGTGAAGCTCTGTGTGAAAGGTTTCATAAACTACTGTCTTCTAACGTCCTTCTAAATGGTTTCAACATGCAAAAGACAAGAGCACCATCGTGTGGCCACTTGTAGATACAACATAAAGACAAGTAGGAGAAAAAACAACCTCCTGCTTGTTAACCATTGTGCACCCACACTGATTTATTTTCATCAACGTTAAAGAAAAAAGTAATAATTCTTGACACTGTAGGGCATGTCACTCCAGGACAACTGTGTGAAGCTGTGTGTGTGTGAGAGAGGCAGGCTGAACGTTTAAGCAAAAACATTCATAAAAACGTTCCTAAATGTGAAATTAAATGAATAATTTTGACGAGAGCTCCTGACAGAGCTGAACTCCCATATATCCACAGAGGTAACATGGGCTCCAGAATAGCCCTGTTATCCTGAATTAGAACAAGTGGATATTGACGATGGATGAATGAATATGTCTCTATACATGTCCAGTAAATAGTTCTAATTTGTTATTTATTCCTTACAGTAATCTGCCTCTGGATAGTATAATGAAATGCACCATTTTCCACTGAGACATCTTTCAGTGTCAGATTTTTAAAACAAAATTATATATATATATATATATATATATATATATATATATATATATATATATATATATATATATATATATATATATATATATATATATATATATATATATGTGTGTGTGTGTGTGTGTGTGTGTGTGGCAATACCTTTGCATAAGTCATAAGCCATAAGTCATCTTCCTGACTTTCTGCCGACCAGGGTAGCTGTAGCTCACATCTCGTTTTATTCACTAGAAAGTCTGACGTTACTTTGTATAAGATCTAGTGATACTACAACAGTTAGTAGCAATATGACCAATGTTCTCAATCATTGGCTTATGGCTTAAAGCACAGCATTTAGAAATGACAACGTAATTATCACAAGAACGTAGTGGCTGCACTATATATATATATATATATATATATATATATATATATATATATATATATATATATATATATATATATATATATATATATATATATATATAAACATTGCAAATAACATTGTACATGTTTTTTTTAACAATAAAATTACTTTCTTAAAAGTGTACATACTGTTCATCAGGAAAGAAATGTACATAACTAAGAGCATTTTTAAGAGCTTTTGCCCCTTAAAATACTCCCCCTACATTCATTTGGCAGTATATCAAAAAATGCACTCAGAAAAGTTCTACTTTTGTATCATCCTCCTTTTTTAAAAGTGCTGTAGTTGCACATACACTTCCCCAGTAATATATTTTACCAAATGAAACATTGATGTTCCCTCTAAAGCCTCCATCCTTCTTACTACATGTTTCACAGACAATAGCACTTTGCCAGCAATTTGTTTCAGCCAAGATGTATGGTGTAATAAATATTTAAAATCAAATTTGGCAAAAAGACTTTGATGGATGTGGCACCTCGGGCTGTCGTGGGAGCTGCACATTAAAAAGTACAGGGACGTCCCTGCCGAACTCCCTTATATCCACCAATACAGGCACATATATGTGTCCACACATGTATACGGTATGTGCACAGCTGTCACGTCTCAGTAATATCCTTTTCAGCATTGGTGACAGCATCTGCATTATTGAGTCTGCATATAGGTACAGTATGTGGAAAGAAATAAAAGAAAGAAAGAAAGAACAATCAGACATTGACAGACTGGTGACGTCACATACACCGATAAACACAGAACATATATAAGTGTATATGCACTAGACACAGTTGATGAGCCTTTTTTCTGTTTAAAGCTGTCTTCAAAGGGTTGTAGCTATCTCTCTAGAGGCATGTAGACCAGATGAACTAATGCTGCCATGTTTTAAACACTTAAAAAAGTATTTTAAAATAATATTTAGAAATGAACACATTTCCATTTGTATTATAAGTACTACTATGCATGATGTGCATACTAAACATTAACTCCATCATCCCAGGAGAAATGAAAGATCAGAGTGCTGGTGATGTCTGGTCTGTTGATGTATAGCCACTGAAATGCTGCCCTTCATCATTATTCTACAGTAAATGTTCTGTTTCTTGGACTTGTCATTCGCTCTGTGATGACTAATAGTCTGACTTTAGATGTCTGATAAAGGCAAAGTGTAAATAATCTGCTGCGGGCCTTATGGCACTACGTTTGCTGTACCTGTGTGGCCCCTTGAGCAGGTATTGCGAGCCATTAGGAAAAATGTCAGGAAGTGCCCACTGTGGGAGCGCTTTGAAAAATTTTGCCCAAATCTGGTCATTAATCAGTTTAACGTTGTCGTGCCAACCAATCTGTGCCTGTCCTCAAGCTTGCTGTATAAGTAATTGTGAGAGATGCCCATATTTTTTTGTCTTTTCTTTTTTAGTTCGATGAATGTTTCAAAGGATCACTTCTGCAATGTCTGCCAGGAATGCAGTCCAGTTCTGTCAGTGCAGCTCAGTAGTACTAATACAAATGATCCACATTCCTTCAAGATCCAGACAGATGGCACATTAATGGAAAATCTAATAAAAAATGTCCATCACTATACATGCACTTGGGCATTGATTCATTCACTCTAATGGAGAAATGAACGCCGTTCTTCCAAAAGATATTCCAACATTTAAGATTTTTGACAATGAAGATTTAAATTAGCATCTACCTAAAATGTTTGGTCTTCCAGTTCCAGGTGCAGTGAATGAAAGCCTCAGTGCCTCAAAAGGACACATATATCACATAGACAAATGTGGGTCATTTTCTTTATTATTAAGCAGGTAAGAGGTGAGGTGTTGTAGCGTTTGCTCTTACAATGTCACAAAACACAAGTTCCATGAGTGTCACATGGAACTCAAAAGAAAATAAATCCATGACAAAGACTGTGGGAATAGTTGGGGTAGCCATATGATCAGTTTGGGACATATTGAGGATTTTAGGAAGGGTTTTATCTTCAATCCCTGCAGTGAATGACTGCAGGATCCTGTCTTTAGTAAATCAGTCCCAGTGAAGAATATTCATCATGTAGTGAATAAAGTTTATCCATGTCTACAGTAAAGACAAGTTTTCACAATAATCCAGACCCGTTCTGGAATAGTTGTCTTTGGACAGATAAAGCCAAGATCAGCCTGTTCCAGGGTGCTGTGAATAATGAAGAAAATGATCGACTGCTGATAGCTCCAGCGACCCTGGGTCACTGGTGTTTGTTGATGTAAGGTTAGACGCTGATACTCAGCCAGATGCTGCAAAGTTTATAGGGTTGTTCGTCAATGCACACATGGAAAAAAATATCCCAGTGGAAGCAGGTCATGAGCTGTTTTTTAAAAGCATTTTTACTAGTAATAGTTGTTTTTCCTTTTACTTTTGAACGCCAGGAAAGTTATGGAGTTGTAATTCCTAAACATTTTTAGAGTTTGGATCTGAATAGAGCTGTGTGTGTGCACTGCGATGCCATGTCCATTGTTCAGCTGAAACGGGATTTAGGCAAGAAGCTAAAATACAGCAGCCATAAATACGGATCAAATAAGAGGACAGCGGCTATAAGTCATCAAATGGCCATATATTTTCCCCTGTTGTATTTCTTTATATTTAAATTCTAAATAATTACACCCAGCAGGTTTGAATTTCCAGACTTCCATCAGGACCTGTTATCGATTGTGATAGCAATGGCATGCAAAATCCATTTCTCCCTAGTGATCCAATTGTCTTTACAATTTCAAAATGTTGTAGCCATCTGAAATAAAAATGATTTTGCACAGCATTAATGCCTCGTACTCCCCATCACAGAGATTTGAGTGTTTTGATGTGAGGTCAACAGAGGTCCTTCACAAAACACTGAAAAACAGTTTCCTAATAGTTACAAAGGAATGCCATCATCCTTAAAGGAGTGACAGAAAAAAAGCATCTGATATCCTGACATCTATGATCCTTTCTTTCTTTTGTTGTAGAATTTTAAGACCCTTCATGGCAACTAAAATTTATTGTTCGGTCTTTTCAGAAGATGAAGCAACATGCTGCAATCTTACTTTGGCTGTTGCTCTCTCAAGTATGGCAGTTTATCCCAACTATTTTTTTTCTTTACCAAATGTTTGATATGCCCAAGATGACAGCGTTGGTTAACCTGGTTTCCTGGACTAGTTAAGGACTGTAAGACTTAATTTTCACTGCTAGGTATAGATGGTTTGGGGTGTTTTCCACTGTCTACTCGTCCTATTTATGTATTTGATGTATTCAATGCATATACACCTTAAAATATACTGAGCGTTAACTACACATACTGATGTATCATATTTAATACTTTCATTTCTGAGACCTCTGTGCCACTCCATTAATCAAACATAAGAAAACCTAATTGTTTTATGCAATTAAAAAAATAAAAAGGTAAGAAAAAAATCATATAATTACCCAGTGTACTTATAATGGTTAAAAAAAAATTATTATTTAGAACTTGTTAAAGAGAAAATGTTTTTCATGCATAATTAACAATTATTTAAAGTATTTTTATATGTATTATTTCATATGTTAGGCATTAAAGGGTTGAAACTATTAATTGGAAAACTGTTAACTAAAAGTTATTTTAGTAGGCTACACTTTAGTTTTTTTGGGGTTTTTTTTCCTCGTTGCCTTAAACAAACAACCCACTTATTTTCAGCTGGACAACTTCTTGAAGGTTCTCTGGCAGTTTGAGAACACAAAAGAGTACAGCGGCAAGAGAAAAAGAAGGTGGAGTAGGAAACAGGTAGAGGACTTGGAAACTGGAGAGGAGCTTCTGAAGCAAGCTGAGCCACCAACTGCTCCTGCACATCTTTTCTCTTATCTTAATAAGTAATGAGGCTGCCAGAGGCTGACAATGAAGTATTTTGAAAATAGTTCTAATGTATGGCTTTAAAAGAGGTGGCTGGGCATTGATGTATGGCTCAAACAGGCTTGAAAACAAGTGAAATATTAATGGGCTGTTTCCTTGGAGTTAATGTGGGACTTGCCTGATTGCTTTGGTGAGAGACGGGAGCAGGGACAAGGGTGGCGGGGATGCAGGACCGGGGTATTACTGGGAGACAAGGGCGGATTGTGGAAGAGACATAAATGTGCTGATCTGGTTTTCTGTTACCTGACAGTCATCAAAGAAAGAAATTAACATTTATGATCATGCAAACATTGCTGTGGTCTGTCTGCACAGTTTACAATGTCAAATTTCACGTCTGAAATTAGAATTTCACAATGTTGGCTTTTTAACTGTACTTGGTTTCCCAGAAGTTTCAACTGCTATCTTTTTTCCCCCTTTTATAAAGCTAATTTATCTTCTGTTTATTAACTTTTAGCACAGGAATGAACACAATCCGTCTCTTTTCCTGCTGTTAATTAAGCTCCAGGGACTGTTTGACGTACACGTTGTGGAAGCAGTCTCTCTTATCCTGATACACCACAAGGGAGCAGCAGTGTGAAAGGAAGAGAGCTGCAAGTTAATGAACGGCATCACAGTGAAGTACCACTGTGAATCCTGTGTGTCTGGATATTTTAAAGGGTTTCTGATGCAATAGACTGCAGTAAAATGCAAATAATATTAATAACATTAATAATAAAAAAAAGAAATCTACAAATTTTATTGGGAAGTCAGAAGTTATTTTGTTAAGTGTACTTCATGCACTTCCAATGAAAATCCTGAAAATCTTTTGTACAAATGTTATAATGTGTTACTGAGGGTGCAGGCATGTTTCACAGTTTGGACCGAAAACTGTGATTATACAGTGATAGTTTAACTGTTGTACCCCGGAGACGAGGCCTGAAACAACAGTGACACACAGAATTAAGAAGTGGCTTTTGAAAGCAGCAGTGGCGTCCGAGGACGCCTGCAAATGCCATTCAGGCACTGGAAAGGTCAATAGTTAGAATAACTTTTGTTAGTGGAAAAAGAAAAAAAACTAGCCTGTATTAACACAAATTGCTTCCAGATTGTTTCCTTCTTTCAGAACAAGTTATTACCAAAATTGAGTGCAGACACTGACACCATTTCAGCAGAATCATAGTTTTCCCTTTGAAGTGCGGAACCCGTGGGCACTCTCGACAATCTAGACCGCGGCCCTCTTTCTTGTCAAATCACTCACTTCCGATTTGCTCTGTGTGTATAGAACCAGTGCGCCTCCGGGATTCTACTGCACAGGGGTTTATGGAAGGATTTTTGACAGAAAATTATATATATTATATATATTATTATTATAATTATATATATATTATTATATTTGAAATAACTGTGCTTAATTTTATCTTTTTTTCTGTCTGTGGTTCTTACATGTTTTGCGTCGTATATTTGTGCCGTAGTCATCATTTTGATTCATGATACGGCTGGGCTGTTATGATGCTTTGGACACATTTCACAAAAATCCTGGGCAGAAAATTCTTTCCGGACAAGGAAACTTTTCAGCAGAGAACTTTGACTTTACATTTCATTAGAAATCAAACAGTTTGTCTCTGTATTAAAATAAATCCTCTTGGCAAATGTTCCTGGACTGTGCAGCTGCTCCAGCTGAGTCCTATTGTTTACGGTCTTCATAGTGATAGGGATCAGTGCTTTGGTATGATAAACCTGTGGGTAAAACCAAAGTACTACAATGCTCATTGTAGAGAAAACATAACTGCTTAAAGAGGTGGGAGGGACCCCTCTTAAGATGTTTAATGCTTTTTGCAACTTTTGGCATCCATTCACCAAACACGTACTCATGTTTACTCAGGCTTGCTTATAACTCAGTTTTAAAACACAAATATACTCTCAGAAAGCCTTATGGAGACACACAGTGGCAGCTTCTGCTTCAAGATCCGTTTTCTCTTCTTTATTCAGTCATTGTTGGATGTGCACAAAGACAGCCTTTACCTCACATCAGGCTCAAGTTGGGTTTTTCATACAATTCTTCACATATTTTCATTTTATCTTTGAAAAATATCTTCAGTTTCAATCACCGTTTAATTCATAGGCCAAATCCTGCAACCTTAGTTGCTATAATATCCTGTCTGAATGTCACATTTACCACTCTCCAGCTCTGCTTTTTTCACTCCCCCTGAACAGAGTACCACTGCTGGTTGAAATGAAAAGCAAATATTAATATTTGCTGGTGTTACTCTGGAATGTAAAATATGGGAGGCCCAGGAAAGTGTTGTACATTCCCCATTTAATGATGTCTTCACTTTCCTGTTCTGTGGACTCTTCTATTCTAAATAACTTCTTTATGCAATATCTACATCAGCATTAACGTGATCACATTTTTAGAATATATATATATATATATATATATATATATATATATAAATAAATGTGAATTTATTTTTTCTGAGCAGAAGAAATCAATCACATATATAAAGACAGTTATATACTTAGACACTTAGATAATTGACCAAATGCAAAATAATAAAAAATAAAATATATTATAAAGGTATATACGATTGCATTTTGTTTTACTTTTGTAACAACTTTTTTACTCGATCTACAATGTTTTGTGAAACACAGACACCATCATTTGTCGCAGGCACTACCTATAAGTTTTCTGTGATGGTTTTTGTTCATTTAATGCAATTGTTTCCCCCCAAAGATATACAACTTTGTACAAATGGTTTATAACAGTTGCTTAAAGCTACAATCCCCAACACTGAAAAGCTGGTTAGTATTGAAGTGTCTTTATGAGAAGAAGGTAGAGCGTGCTCTATAATTTCTGTCCGATGGATGGCCTTCACATCGCTGATTTCACATTAGAAGACCAATTACTGCATGAGGAGATGAAAGAGTCTTAGTAAATATGAAATAGGTGGTCCAGGGTGACAATAATAGAGTTAACCCAGGGAGAGGGTGGGATCAAAGGGGCCCCAACCATATTAACCAATCTGTCTGTGTCTGCACACACAACAGCTGATCGAACATAATGAGTGTGAACATCCGAAAAAACACAAGGACCACAAACACAAGTATGTGCACAGATAAGCTTATGAGTCATTTCTGAATTCTTATTTCAACCCCTTCTGATATAGATGTCAGCTGCTGAAGAATATCTCACTTTGCACTGGTCTTTCATGGAAAAGATGCTTGTGTCAGTTATCATTTCCTGAACTGGTGAATCAGTGAAAACACTAGCATCCATTACAGAAGGACGACCTTTTCTGATCTTGTGGTTTTAAGTGAGGCATACCATTGAACGGGTGGTCTTTAATTAGATTCATTGTTGTATAGCTTGTTTACCAAACGGCCCACATGCTCCTGACAGCAACCTTGAAATATGGCACTTTTGCTTGTTGGCTTTCTTCAGCTTTGCTGCCAGATTTAAAAGCATATTGGTGTTTATGCACAGAGTGCTATAATGATCCATCATACCATGTGGACGAAAGGGCTGAGTCCTCCGCTCCACATAAATAAGCAGCAATTTGACCATCTGTTTGGATTCTTGCCGTCTCCCTGGAGACCCCCATCTGCCTTTACATTATCAATTACAGTTCAGCCATGTCCCTGCACTCTTGTCGCTTGTGGCCACCAACCCCCACTAAACCTCCTCCAAGGCAACAAAACAAAATAAACAAATAAAAATACTAACACACACACACACACACACACACACACAAATAGGCTAATTACTAAAAATGCTAATTAAAAGAATCTAAATTAAATAGCTTTGTTATCTTATTACCTGGCTTGATGATTCTGTTTTTTTAATTAAAGGTAATCTTGTTTTGATGTAGCCTGGCCAGCCAGACTCATCCACTTCACTAACATTCTCACTTGTCAAATGGACTTGGTGCTCCGCACGTTTACGTCCATTTCCACCGGTACAGAATGTACCAAACCAATCACAGTGGGGTGGCGGTGGGCAGTTCCTCAAGACTTGGCCGAAACACAAAACCTCCTATCTAAAAAAAATTCAGTCTCCTGAGAGAAAAAAATTAAAAATTGTTTTCTCATTGTTTTCTCAAAACTATATTTTTTACCGACAAGGTATTAATGAGTTGCAAAGAGAAGATTAGATGATTTTCCCCCCTTTTTTAGGATAATTTTGCAGATAGGAGCTTTTGCATGCCATCGCAATTTTGCATGATGCATGTACAATTTTGTAAGAAAATTATTAACACAGCACAAAATAAATGAAGACAACTATGAGATGTGGCAATCAGATCAGTGGTGAAAGTGCTCATGTATGGATAAGTGAATTGTTTGTGAATTGAAGTGATACAAACCAAACCATTTGTATTTTTGGATATCTTTTGTTGATGCTAATCTAGTTGTCACTCTGTCGGGAAATCACAGTCAAAGCCAGAGGAACAAGACAAAGTCTTTCTATCGAAGAAGAGCGCGACTAGGAGGATGGCTGGACAGGCGTGTTTTTAATAATGCTGGTATTAAAGGCGGACAAGAGGATAACTAGAAACTTTGCAAGTATGGGATTGAAACTGATAATATATACAGCCAGAATAATCATCGTTTTCCTTCTAACCTCAAAAAAAAAAGGAAAACCACCTCCAGAATCATACTTTCAGTACATATGAATGCCCACTATCTAACCTAAGTTACCGTACAACCTAAGTAGATAGCCCGATTCATACTTCTGTGTAGCAGTTATGCACATAGGTGCGGTGCGTAGCGGAGTTGCCAGATTTCACTAGGAAAAAAGGCCCAAAACAAGTGAAAAAAAAAAAAGATGTTCATGTTGTTTGGAATTCACCTGAATTTATTTATTTATTATTAATAGGTACGGCAAATAAGAAGAAGACCTGTGGCCTACTTATCATCACAAATGTTATTTCACTCACTCTTTCAACTTAAATAGCGTAACACAACTGAATTCAACTCATTGAATATTCAAATTTTGGAATGAATTTATAAAATTGAAAGCTGAAAATCCCAAAGAATAGCTTTCAGAACTGGCCAACAGGCTAAGATGACACAACATTTGACACTGAACATAAAAAAATCAAACTTAATAAAAGCATTTAATTAGGAGCCATGCAATTGTGTGACGAATAATTAAAGATCTGCTTTTAATCAGTCAAATAAATGATGTAAACACTAGTGAGTATGGATCAAATCAGTTTCAAACATTACTGCATGAGTAAAGAAGCATCAGAGCTACAAATACAGCCAGTGTGTGTGTGCCTGCACACTGCCAGACGTGAGCGAGAAGGTGGCTGGAGAGCGTTTGTGTGTGCCAATTGTGTGTACGCTTCCTGCTTCTAATTTTTGGTTACATTTTAAAGATGGTCACATAATACAAATTAGTGACGATTGGCTGCAGGTCAGTGTTATAAAAGTGTAGAGATGTAAGAGATTCTACACACTGCACAGCCCAAAGGACAGGTGGCATATACGCCACAGGCCAAATTAAGCAACAGCGCTGAAAAAATAAGCCAAAAAACTTGCAAGCCGTGACTCCTGATATTTTAGTGACTTTACAAAAAAAAAACCCTACAGTCACTCATTACTTGGCATCCATGGCTCTGTGTTATTGTTTGCGTTGCTCTGTACCACCAACTGTAGGTTCTTTAGGTTCTTTTTCTGCAGCATCGTAGCTTCCAGTGGAAGTTTCCTTTTATTTATTTCCTGTATGTTGCAGAGATGTTGAGCATCAGACGTTTTTAAGACATTGCACCAAAATTTTGTTCCACCTGACTTGAAAGCAATGAAGAATAAATAGAGGCAGGAAAATTTGTAAACAAAAAGGAACAAATCTACCTCTTACGTTTCTTGCAGTCTGCACTGATGGGATGCGTAGTTACATTTGGAGTGAGGCCAGTCTTTTAGCCTACGCCATCAGCTTCACATCTACAGCTATGGTGGAGGGAGAGTGATTTCAAATTCATGGATTCATGAACATGTTGACAGTTGGCAGAATGCTAACTAAAAGTTTTGCCTCAGCTGGCAAAAAAATGCTCTGCTCAAACATGGCTTACATCTACAGTTTCCTTTGGCCCACATTTGTCCTGGGCTTATGGTGTTGTCTCAGGTTGCTAAACTCAGCTATAATATCCAGCAGAAATGATCCAAATCAGAGTTTTCTTTAGTCCTTTGAGTCAAGCCTGGCCCTCAAATCACTTAATGTGATCCATGTAAGAGTTGGCTTATGACATTTGTCGCACATTTGCCCCATGCAACTCTTGCCAGTGCTGCAAGTGAGCCAAAGGTGCCAAAAGTAGCCAAGATCAGGCGTAATGTTTGCTCTCTGGGGTTGGGCTTGGCAGGGAGGCTAGTCTGGAAGCTAGTCTGGCTACTGTGGTTTCCTTCAACAGTCCAGAAACATGTATTTCATCATAATAAGATGATTTTTAATTGCCCACAGGAGTGAGCGTGAGTGTGTGGTTGTTTGTCTATTTCTGCTGACCTGTCCACAGTGTCCCCCTGTTTTTCTCCCAAAGAGAGGTGGGGACCCACATGACCCTAAATTGGAAAGAGTATGTAACGATAATGG
Source organism: Xenentodon cancila (assembly GCA_014839995.1). NCBI lineage: Eukaryota > Metazoa > Chordata > Actinopteri > Beloniformes > Belonidae > Xenentodon > Xenentodon cancila. The sequence goes on from CM026197.1 coordinate 26,157,028, forward strand.
ATGGATGACAGGAAAAATCCCTGTTGCCATGGGTGATACTGCCACCCCAGATCTGTCAATCTAGTGAAACATGCACCCAGTGAAACATATGTATCTGTAAGTAAAACACGTAAAAGCATTGGATTTTTTTAGTTACATTTGATTTTTATTTATAAATGGCTATCACAATAAAAATTGTCTGTAGGTGCTTTCCAGAGACCCAGAGCATGAACCCCGAGCAATTATTAATTAAACAATGGCCAGTAAAAAACTCCCCAAATGGGAGAAAAACCAGGACCTGGATGATGGGAGGGAACCCTCCTGCCAAAGCCCAGCTTGTTGAGCAGGAAGAGGGAGATATTTTAAGCAAATAATGAAAAAATATATTGTCTTATTACTATATTATTATCTTACATTATATATGTTTTGTTACTTTTTTTTGCGTTTTGATCAAATTAATATCACCAAGTACTTTGTTAAAATAAAAAAAATAAAAAACAAAAAAAAAACAACTACTGTAGTCAGTTTGGTTGGTGTAGCACCCTGCAAAGTGTAAATTTGAGGAGACACCAACTTGAGAAGGAGAAAGGCTTTTTTGGTCTGTTGGTTTCCAGGAAAAGTGGTGAGGTTCTCGAGGGGCCAGGTATGTGTGGGAAGAGGACCCTTGTCAAGCGCATGGTGCCTCATTAATATGGAGACAGGTGCTCTTTTGATGAGTTCATAAGCAGTTCAGCAGCAGCCTGGAAGTAGTGCACTTTACAAGGCTGTTCAAAGATCTTTGACATCTGAGGAGAGCCAGTGAAGCCAATAATCCTACTTTCAGAATGTGAGTCTTTCTTCTGAGATCAATCCCAGATCGAAACATCAAATAGAATTGCTGCTTTTCTCTCTTTAAACCTCCCCTCCTCCTCTTACAAAAATCACTTACGAGATGGTATTAGACAAGCTAGCAAAAGTGTCATTGCCGCTGGGAAGAGGGGATGGATAAATTTCCATCAAATTCTGGAATATTTTTCCACCAATTTAAGCCCTATAGTTAAGAGCGCAGAATTATTGATAAGACTGTGCTCTGGGTACAGCGCTGTGCCCAAGGGCCCAGAGGGAAGCAATCCACAGAAGTGGGCTTTCATGTTCATCTATGTACAAGAACAAAGCGAGGATTAAGTCTGGGTCTTTGATCCACAAAGCGGGATGAGTATTTTATTTAATTTATTTATTTATTTTTCATCACCCCTTGGGAAGGCCCGTGCTCGGCTGGAGTGTTTTGAGAAGAACCATAGAACTGTCGCCTCTGGCACATCGGACGATCCCCCACACTGTCCTTTTCCTGGCAGAGAGGAGTGTGGGAAAATTTCTGTCACTAACGAGTAACGTGGCAGGTCGTTGCACTGCAGCACAAACACACAAACACATTAGTCTTTGTTGACCGTGGATATGTTAGAAATCGTAGTATACTTTTACTTATGTGCACATGTTGGAATTTACAGAGTAAGGAGCGTCAGTTGTCTTGCCCAATCAGATTAACCTTTTTTTCTTCATGCGCTGCCAGGAAATCAGGTCATTTATTCTCAATCTCTGGTAATTTGAACAGATGTGTTTCAGTTTGACATCGGTTTGCCTGATCAATCTGTTTGTATTGACGCTGTCATTTCTGGAAACAAAACTGGGTTCGAGTTAAATTGTAGATATGTTGAGAATCATGTTTCATCCTTCTCTAAGGTTTATAAGTAGATTACCTTTTGTAATTCGTTTTGTTACACCAGTCAATAAGCGTCCGATGCAAATGTGGTTCATTTGTATTTGAATTGATGTTCTGTCCCCATTAACTTATGTCTTTAATGCATTCTGGTACATTAGTAAATAGACCTGCTGGATTAATCATTCCTTCATTGGAATCATTTGCTTTCCTTGTGCTTAATCGAATCACTGACATTAGTAATATAGGCAGACTTTACCTGCCTTCCTGGACTTTTGGGAAAAAAAAGGAGATTTTGGGAGAATGTTGTAACTTTTATTGTTTTCTTTTCATTTGCCTATTCATTTCTTTAACTGAAATACTGCATCTGTAAACTATTGTACAGCACATCGTTACTTTTTCTAATGTCATTGCTGTAGTGAGGAAGTTTAGTCATCTGACTTTTTTTAAACTTGTTTTTCAGACGCTCGCCACAGTCACCTTTTCTTGGATCAGTTCTGACAATCGATAGCTTCTATATCTCTAGAATAAGACCTTTAAATGCACCCACAGCAGATATGAAGTATAATGGACTAGTACAAGGATAGATTTGGAATGAGTCTTGACACTTTAAAAAAGTGTAGCTTTTTTTCAAAAATATTTAATGGATGACAACATATGCCTTGAATCAGTTTATGGTTAAAACAGCTTTACACTCATATTTGTTTTCATGTTAATATTCATCACTACACCAACACATCACTGATCAACAAAGATCTGCAAGAGGAAAGCCACTTGTCTGCAAAATTAATATTACTTCCAGTTTGCAATTTGCTTAAAACGATCCAGGCAAAGTAGACTGTTGTTGGTTAAATGGAGCAATGGATTAAAATAGTTTTGTTTGGAGGAAATCACTGACTTCCAGCACAACACACCTTTGTAGTTGTGAAGGTGGTGATGTTAGTTTTACCGTTTGAGACCATTTTATTGTAAGAATGGCTGTAATCAGTGAGGTCTGAATTCCTCTATCAAGAAGTGCACTCTGCTGAGTTACTGTTGCAGGGAGTTGTTCATTTAAGGTGTTGGTATTTAATGTTTTTAAGCCATTTTGAGTTTTACAATCTGTCTGATCTATGTGTTTATAAAAGTGTGTTTCAAAAAAAAAAAAAGAAAAAAAAAGCTGTGCTCAGATTTTTGTTCTTGTGCCAAGTATCGTAAAGCCGATTTGTCTTTTTGTGTTTTGATGGGCAAAGACTTATTCTTCTGCAGGAGCCGCTGAGCACTGTGTGATTTCTTGTAACCCAACCCCAACAAAGAGCCCATTGTAAATGTGCCCTTAACCTTATAACCCACCCAAAAAGCACTTGTTGGTTTTCTTCTGTTTTCCAACCATCATTAAAATGCATCCGTCTCCTTAATGGATATTTTTTCAGGAGAACATGGTGCAGAATTTTGCGACACCAAGCTAGGTAGATCATAGGTGGAATCAGGCCACACAAGCCTTTAAAAAGCGAGATTAATAACCCAGTGCAGATGATCTCATAGTTAAGTGTTTTCTGTTGTATTTACACATCCACCTGGTCTTTCAGGCTTCTGCGTGTGTCTGAGAAATGGGAGCGACACATCCTGACGCTAATGCATCACTGAAAATATTTGAAATGTATAAAGCTCATGCTCCAGCGAGAGAGAGAGAGAGAGAGAGAGAGAGAGAGAGAGAGAAAGAGACATTGCAAACACTCCATTTGACAGTGACACAGTGGCGCCTTTGCACAATGCAAATACCCCCCCCCCCCCCCCCCCCCACACACACACACACACACACACACCACCACCGTTCCTCCTTTTGATAGAAGAGTCACAGAGAAGACAGTCTCCTACACACAACACAAACTAATGAGACATATTAATGACATTAGACACTTAATTCAATGCATGTATAAATGATATAATTGATTGCCCCGGTTTGAAGGGGTAGGTTTTATGAGAAAAATTACCCTATTAAGCCTATTTTAATCCAAATCTAACCTGTCAAAACATCCAGCTTGTGTTGCCTCTCACACCGTTATTCATCAAAAACATTTCACGTTGATTATTCGCATGCTGGACAAAGCAAGAGCTTTCACCTGCTATTGACACTAAAGCAAAATAGTCATATAGGGGCAATAAGCACACTTTCTTTCCATTCTAAGGTTGTATATGTCAGCACATAAAAATAGACAAAATAGCAGGTCTTAAAGTGGTAAAAAAAAAAAAAAACAGGTGAACAGCACATATTGCAATCGTATCTATAATTATCAAAATCTCATCTACTACATACATCAAACACTATACCCAGTGGTTCAATAACCTTAGCAGCCAAAACTTTGAGTAATTGTTTTCTGTACAATCTTATTAGTCTCTAGAACTGTTTCTGAAGATTTGTTTATTGTTTCATTTCATGAAGGTTTGCAGGCGTTTGCGCACAGCTGTCTTAAAGTCTCCCCACTCAACATTTCAGCTGGGTTGACATCTGGACTTTGACAGGGTCATTGCAACACCTTAATTCATTTCTTTTTCAGCCTTTCTGTTGTAGATTTGCTTGTTTGCTTGGGATCATTGTGACTCAAGTTCACCCTAGCGTTAAAAGTTTTAGAGAGAGTATTTTGAAAAGCATTAGCATATGTTATTGGTCAATTCAATGACTGCAAGATGTTTACTTTCTGCACAAAACAAACAAACATGGCTGTTTTAGAGCTGGTAAATGCATACTGTCCATACAATATATCATATCATAGAGTATACATTCTACGGCATACTGGTCCAGCAGTCATTGTCAGTACACAGAACTTACAATAATGCAATGTGTAAAGGCACATTGTATTATGGGATACAGTATGCATGATAGGCTGGAAAATGTCTCAGATGTAGCTCACTATGTAGGTTTTTTATAAGATGTTTTATAAGATGTTGAGATGAAGAATATGCAATTGCCTGCACACTGCACACTGTATTTTGTTTTTATAATACAGTGTTTTAATTTATTGCATTGTATGAACTCAATACATTTTGTTTTGTTTCATCATCTTGATTTCATGATATATCATTCATGCATTTGTAGATTTCAGGCCTGTAACACATTCCAAAACCATCTGGATATGGGCGATTTAGTGCTAGTAATGAGGTGGAAATTATATAATTGGAAAGATGTGATGTCAACATGTGACTGTAATCATCATTTGGTGAAAAAGTATCATCCACGGCAGGCTGAGTCCTTGAGGAGTATATGGGCGGACAATCTCCACTTCATCAACAAAAGTGTCAGAAAATCATTCAACAGTTGAAAAACAAGGTTCCTCAAAAAAGGTTGGAATTGATTTGCATATCTCTCGTTTTAAAGTGTATGAATACAATGAAATGGTTCAACAAAGCTGGAAGAATTTCTGTGTATAAAGCACAAGAACACCCATAATCTTTGATCCCCACAATGTATTTCATTAAAAAACCATTATTGTTCAATGGCACAACCAAATTACCAAGGAATGATTTATGTTAAACTTGTTCCTAAAATTATGACAATATTCATAGGCGCTGAGGCATCTGGGATGCTTCATCAAACCTTTTTGATCATTAAACCAATCTGTATTTGTGATCTATTTTGGAAAAAACAGGCATTGCACAGTGTGGTCCAGACCAAATATGCAAAAGACAACCCAGTCTGTTATCAGCAAGTACAAAAGCCAGGGTCTGTCATAGACCGAGTCAGATCAGTGCCTTTGTCAAAAGTAATATACACTTCTGTGATGTCAGTATTGATGTAGGAAAATACATTGAGATTTTAGTTCAACATATAGTTTAGGCTTTGAGATTATATTTTTTCGGAGCATGACCATGATGTAAAAACACATTAGGCAAGCATAACACGAGAGGGTATGAGTACTGAACTGGCCTGCCTGCACTCTTGAACGTACCCGGTAGAGAATGTGAAGAATTTTAAAACAAAACGTGACAATGACACTGCACCATTTCACACCCGAAGACAAGTTTGGTAATTGGGACGACGGCTGTGATTATCAGCTGGATTATTAAGGCCTGGCTTTCAGCTTCAGGCTTTGTGCACACGCCCATAAAAATGGGCTCGCTCTTCACTTGATGCTTCTTTCACACAGATCTCCTGACACTTTATAGATAGAAAAGCAGGTTATGTGGATTACAGTGTGAAGAAGATGAAAATCATAAAAAACGTAACAATGCAACTGCAATTTAAACATTAGAAAAAAATGCAGAAAATCATTAGTTGTGAAAAGCAGTGAGTTACTGTGGTCTAATTGGTATATAACAAAGCAATCAATGGTGCCCTTTATTGTTGTGCAGCTGCACAAAAGCTCTTGGACTCAACGGTCCTCATGAAGTTGCATGATTTCCTAACGTTGTAATGAATGAATGAATGAATGAATGAATGAATGGACAATCAAGTGAATTAATATTTTCTGAAACAATAATTTTTTAAAATCTTTTTCTAAATCGGTTTTGGTCTCAATAGTTACATCCATGACAACTCTGGAGGGGTGGGTTAAATAATAATAATAATAATACTTATTAATATTGACTGAAACTGGATATTCCACTGCAACTTGGCTGGTGTTCATGCAAACTTTGATTGACAGAAGGTTCCATGTTCCAGTTGGCTTCCCGGGCCTGTTTGTTCCATTCATTTGCGTCATGGGGCCATGCAGTATAAGGAAAAATAAGCTTCGGAAATTCTAAGGGTGATATTACTATTATCCTGTCGGGTAATTTTACAGTCTATGATTGAAGCCACACCTTCATCGGAACAAGACATGAGTACCTTCACAAACAGGTGATTGTAATGTTAATTCTGCTGTAATTCATGCTTGTGTCAGTTTCCACAAATTTCTTCTACTTTATCCTGTTTGTTATAAGAGTTTAAATTACCAACAGAGCCGTGTTTGTCTGCCATGGCCCTGTGATAAATGGTTTGCCTTTTCAACCATGCCTCACCCACATCCCACTGCTCCTTTTACAAAGTGTTCCAGTGGCATTCTTGAAGAGATTAGCACGTGTCCAGTTGATGCTTATTGAGGAAAAGTGGATCACAGATTGATGAGGCAGTAGATTGTTGAGTTTTTCCTTTGTTCATAACAAAAGTTACATCACAAAAGGTTTTATCTGACTTCATGTGTACATGACGGGAAATAGATTTTGTAATCAGGTGTGTTTGAGTGAAGGTGCCTTGGCTGTTCAGCATTAATCAAAGCGTATTGTTGGGAAATAACTGGTTAGATTCAGACCTTTCGCCCCAGCTTTATGGACGTATATGAGTCTTGTCAATAATTACAGGCTTTTTGGGCATTTCATATGAATGAAAGGTAATCGCTGCTCATTTGGGGACATAAAAGCGATTGCAACTTCAGCTGAGCAGTTTGTATTTTGTTCAATATTGGCAATCTAACAATATATATGATTTTAAAATGCAGTGTGTCTCGTACCCGTGACAACATGACCTCATGCAGTTCAAATAAATTTGTCTCCACATAGTAAAGATTTCACCGCAAAGTAATTCTGTCGTGAAATCTATGCCAGTGACAGTGATGTTTATGACTCAAAGGACTGCTTAAGGCTGCTGAAAAGCATTGCTGCTGCGCATTCTAATCATGCTGGGGATTTTGATAAATAAGAATTGAATTTAGTTCCAGCTGTGACATGTTGATTGATCAAAAAGCTCATGGCTAAGGCCTACCTCCTCTCCCGTCTTATTTATCCTTTATCAAATGGTTTCAAAATCAATACTAGCCTTGTACACAACCTTTTCTGCTGCAGGCAATTGGGGAGAAGGAAAAGAAGAAGGAAAAAGAAAAACACCTGCTCTCTTGGTGATTGTTACTAATTTTTCCTGTCAAACATTTGAACACAGAATAATTATTTTCTGTGTGGTTTCGGGGCACAGCAGATTATTGTACAATCCATTTAGATATCTTCTGAGAGGAGCTGGAAAATGAAATTGCCCCAAACCACACAAGTCAAGCTGGGAAGGTGATCTATCAGACACTGTGGCAAATAACTCATCTTAAAGATACTATAGTCTCTGGTGAGCTGGATTGTTCCTGTTACTGTAAAAAAAACAAGTCCTTTGTCACAGTACAGACGAGACAGATGTGGCATTCGGAGACAGTTAGCCTTGATATATATTCACTGTTGTTCTGTTAGATGTTGTTTCCTAAAACAGTTTGATATCTGCAAACTTTTTTAACCGTTAATGTGTGTCAGTTTTCAGGACTGGACCTTCCTATAGGTGATATAGGCACTGGCATAGCCTGACTCGCCACTGTTGCAAGTCAGATTCAACTCAACCTCCGATAGGTAACTTGAATAGCATCTAAAGAAATGAACAAAAGCATTTAGATATCCAGTAATAACCGATGATGAGCAAAAGAGGAAGAGTTAAACATTTCAAAGCAAAACTAGTCATCTATTGTTTTCTGTCATGCTTCTTTCCTCCCCGTTTATTGCTGTCCAACTGTCACTACAGAGGCATTTATAAACTAGCTTTGTAAATTAGCTATTGTGGTTTTGATTTTAATTTGAGGAGCATGTATAAACTCTGTATTCTGGTCCATATCTTTCATTTAGGTTAAAATTGTGAAGAAGTTTGTTTTTTTGTTTGTTTATTGGGAACAACTTTTTATATCCTTACATTTTTTCATTGTTCATCTTCACTTTTGCACTAATGTTAACCTAATTAAGTGTTTAAAAATAATTATAATATTTTTTTATTTATTAGTGATAACATGTATTGTAATATTTATTATACAGCCTAGAATACTTCTTTTTCCTGTTTTGGGACACCTTTGATAAGGTCAGGCTCCACATGGGCTTTCAGCACTGGACAGTGGACATACATCACTGACCTCATTCATTTTAAGGCACCAGGTTAAAATGCATTCCTTTAATACAACTTGTATCAGTTAAATGAACGTTAGGTGTAGGTTTTACGGATTTACAAAATGCAATTTTTGTTATTCCATAAGGAGTGATCTCTTATGAATCCCTTAGGATCCCTTACAGATTGTTGGACAACACGTTGTCCAACAATGCGTTGTCCAACCTTCTACATTGATGCATAATGTCACATGTCTAGAGTCGCATTAATTAATTACCATCATCAGCACAATACTTTCTACTGATGATGGATGAGTTATATTGCTGCATTACTTTCTTTCTCAGCATCTCTCTTAAATTTGAACAGTTTTAAGTTCAGAACTTTGGGATCAACTGTACATTATCAGATATCTAGTAATAAAAAATTGCTCTTTCAGTGTATTCGAGTAGTAGTCAGCTGACTTCATTTTGGGGGGCATACAATTGATGAAGGTAGTCCTGAGCAAGTACAGCAAACCCAGACCATAATTCTGGCCCCACATGCTGGTGCAGCAGACATTAGACAGTAGAAACAGTGGCTGCATCACTTTATCCACTGCTCTTCTTACCTGGATGACCGCGTCACTCTGTTACCAGGACAGATCTGGATTTAGACCAGTCTTCAGTTTCTCCAAGTCCAATATTTATGTTCATTTATTTAAGTCATTTTTTTTTCTCTACATCTCTCTACACAGATGAGTTGTTTCAGCACAAGAAAAAGTCCCATTGATCCAAAAGAAAGTGGATGAGCTGAGCTGGGGTTAGAACAAGACTAATAAAAAAGTGTACTTACCTTTTGTTTCACACCAAAACATATTTCTGGAAACTCTCAAGTAGAGTTATAGTTATGGTCACCTGATTTTCCCCACCTTCTACATTTGTATCTTTGTACAACTGAGGTACAACACCTTCTTGATGTGAATGAATGAATACATTTATTTTTTAGTTCATTATTTGAAAAATAAATGAAGTAATTCTTGAATTAATTGGTAATTTTACCCATAAAATACAACAAACCTTTTTTTGTTTCTTTCTTTTTTTCTTCTCCTTTGGCCAACAGACATTATATACGTTGTTGATGATCTCTTTGTTTTTTTGTATTTACTCAAGACGTAGTAGAGGGCCCAAATGAGGGTCATTGGTGTACACTGGTCAGACCCCGCCTGACATTAGCTGGTTGATGTCTGGGTCTTGTTTTATATTCTTTTCCATTCGTTTATGTTAGTGTCATCTGTTCTGCATTTATGTAAAAACAAAGAAAAGAAGCACTTCTGAGTATGTCTCCTTGTGCCAAGGCTGATAAGTAACTGAAGCTAAAGTTTATAAATAGAAATGAACTTTTATGAGCCTTTTACAGGACACTTAAATCAACTGGAATGACTTGTTTCCAATTTTTAATGAGCTTATTGAAATTAAAGTTAAGACCACTTCACAATATTACCATTAACCTATCCAGGGCTGGCTCTGTGGCTGTAACCCAAGCACACGTTGTACATTTTACCCAATCACTCCCCCCAGTCTACGGCTGCAGAAGACTAAGAGAGTGTTTATTAGACAGGGCTGAGTCTGCCCTCAAGCCAGACCCTGCACGGAGACAGGAGACACATCATAACATTGTCTGTCAAATGATTTGTGGCACACTTGGCATATAAAGGCTTTTAAAGGCATTTCTCAATTCATTTTTTTGAGCTAATGGAAACTCAGACAGCTCCGTCCTCCTTAAACAATGGGTTATAGAAATGCAACAGCTGTACTTGGTAAAACAGTTTGTTCAGGTGTAATGGGGCATAGTTACTCAGAGAGACAGATGTAAATTGTAGGTTAACTGTTGGAATCTCAGTGTGACATTTGCGGTAGGATGAATTCTGGGTTTCTTGCTGCAGAAATTTATAATAGAGGCGGAAGGGACTTAAACCCAGCTATTTAGACAGCTGGGGACATTTTATTTTCTCTGAAATGTCAACTGTGTGCAACCATTAGTGAGGAAGCTCCAGGAAGTAACTCTCTGTACACTGCACAATTACTCAGGATGGAGGGGCGGCTCGGCCAAACCTTGTTATGCTCTGGTCAGCTCATGTAATTATTATTGCTTTGGACATCTATTACAATCCAGATGATAAGGGAAGAGTTTGTTTGGGAAAGGTTGAGTTTTGGTAGTAGTTTATGCAGCTGTTCGGGCACATTGGAAAAGACATGAAGGTGTTTTTGTGCAGGGAATTTTATTCAGTTGTATGTACGGAGCATTAATAAGCATGTATTCAAAATCAAATATTTCATAGGATCAGTATGGTGAATTAGCTATAAAAGACAAATGGAAAAGAAAAAACACATTTAAATTATATTCAGAATCATGAAGGCCTACTGGAGCCTGTTAGGTGGTGTATATTTTGTCGTGGTCACCAGTCAGTCACTGGGCCACACAAATAACCACTCACTTTTATGGCTGATGTAAAATCACCAGTCAACCTACAAGTCATGTTGTCAACCTGTGGGAGGGAGCTACACTGGGGAAAAAAGAAAGAATAAAATAAAAGAAGAATCCCACGAACGAGAAGTAAAATGTCAGTGGGAAACACACCCAATATCCAACTCAAATTTTTAAAAGCATAAAAAATATGCTGCATAGAAAATGCAAATAAATTACTTATTTTTTAATTCACTGTGAAATATATTTCATTGCACCGCTTATAAATGTATGCCTATAAAGCATACATTTTTACATTTCATGCCTTCAGACATTTCAAAAATAACTGTCTGTGAAGGTTTTGCAACTTTTTAATAAAACCATAATTTCCCCAAACAATTAATGGGCATGGAGTTGAAGACACCAAGCAATAAAGCATTTCAGATAGTAATTTGTCCCTTGCATATTCCCTCCTGCAAACAGGTCATGAGGAATTTGAAGGTAATTATTAAAGTAAGATAATAAAAAAATGGACCATGGACAAAGATATTGTTGCCTAAAAATAAAAATATTTTTTTTAAATAAACTTGTAAATATAGAATATTATGATTATTTCTAGAGGGGCTGTTTGTGTATACTGCATTGCATGCACAAGACACAGTTTTCTAAGGTGTTCATGTTTCTGTCCTCTCCTGTGCAGTTTTTCATGCTGCCAGCAAAGTTTGCAGTAATTATAACAATCTAAGGGGACAAAGTGAAGCTTTAGTGTTGTAGCTGCAAAAAAGCCAGCCATAACTGGAGGTATTCCTATTTGTGATTGACTATCCGCCTTCCTTCCTTCCTTCCTTCCTTCCTTCCTTCCTTCCTTCCTTCCTTCCTTCCTTCCTTCCTTCCTTCCTTCCTTCCTTCCTTCCTTCCTTCCTTCCTTCCTTCCTTCCTTCCTTCCTTCCTTCCTTCCTTCCTTCCTTCCTTCCTTCCTTCATTATTTAATTATGTGATGATAACAACTAGCTATTTAGGGTTAATAAAAGATGAGTGTGTGATGTGATGAATATATTTAAGATATAAAACCACTGGAGTTCTGAATCAGCTTTTATCAGGCGTGTATTTGTGTGCATAATAACTTTCCATTGCACTGATAAGCACACTTGAATTCAGTTATAGTTTTTTTGTTAAAAAAACAAACAAACTTAATCCAAGAAGAAATTCTTTGTTCAATTAGTGGAGTTGATCATTCATTTTAAAGCCATTGCTTATAGGGGATATGCTGTCAGCATCCTCATTACTCCCTTTGGAGGATAAGGGTGCTTTGTCAAGATGCACAGTGAGTCGATGATGTGTACCTCTTAGCAGTATGACATCTTCATCCATCATGGAAATTTTGGATCTCTCAATCTCCAGGCCCTCAGCTCTCAATCACAGCTCCCTCAGCTCCTGACAGGCAGCCACTGTAACATGCAGGAGGAGCAGCAGATGAGCTCTCTAATAATGAAAAAATAACATATCACACAATACAAATGGGTGCAAAGAAGGGAGAGCACTTCAGAAATGCCCAGATAATTAGACTGTCCAGCAGCAGATTGATGGATGCACTATAATTACTTTTGTGTTATTATTTCAGGGCCAGGCAAAAAGGAAAAGCTGGTTTCTCTGCTTTGAGTTGCACTGATTCATTAATCTCATTAATGTGTGGAATTAATATCATTTTATCGGACATTCCAGAGCTGCTGCTGGTGTATATGGTTAGAGCCATGATTCAGAACTGTCAGCTGAGGCGGAAACATCAATCTAACACAACACATCCTGAACTCATCTGCTTTCAGATCACAGGATGGGTGAAATGAGTACACAGAAAATATGAGACTGTGCTTCTCTTCGGTACTCTTTGTTTGTCAGTTTTCTGGTGAAGTGTCACTTTCATACAAGAGTCATGTTGATCCTCTGCAGATTAATCCACTGTAATTAATTTTAATACAAATATACCTAACAGGAGTAATTGAGCAATTATAACTGTAACAGCTCCATATTAATATTGAATGTGGAATAATTAGATAGTCAGTTGCCCAGCAGTTCCTATTCTTTTTCTTTTTTTTCTATCTACAGTTTTACTGCAGCTTTTATTTAGAAAAACTTGGAATTGAAAAATGCTGCAGTTGTTTTTGTAACGATTTATTTCACAGGTGGTAACGGTTACAACTGTTAAATAAGAAGGTCTCTAGTTTGAATCCCCCCTCTCTTTCCATGTCAAGTTTAGGTTCCATCACAAACTCTACATGGATGCTGGTAAGTCGGTAATGGTGCTGGTAATCTGCTCTGTTTACTGGATCAGAGGTATGGGTTTTAACATACCAGCTATAAATACTGGATCAGCGTTTATAAATCACCCAGGTAACCAGCAAAATGACAAGATTTTGCACTATAGTAATATTCAGTAATTATGTTTAGCTGCAACTATGATCTTTTATTAACCCTAAATAGCTAGTTGTTATTTCCAGACTTGACCTGAAACGTTTAGTACTGAACAGTTGGAGCAATCTGTTGTCGGTGTGGTCTGTTGATGGTGTGATCTGTTGTTTGAGTGGTCTGTTGTCGGTGCGGTCTGTTGTTGGCGTGATCTGTTGTTGGTGTGATCAGTTGTTGGCGTGATCTGTTGTTGGTGTGATCAGTTGTTGGTGTGATCTGTTGTTGGTGTGATCAGTTGTTGGTGTGATCTGTTGTTGGCGTGGTCTGTTGTCGGTGCGGTCTGTTGTTGGCGTAGTCTGTTGTTGGCGTGATCTGTTGTTGGTGTGATCAGTTGTTGGTGTGATCTGTTGTTGGCGTGGTCTGTTATTGGTGCAATCTGTTGTTGGCGTGATCTGTTGTTGGTGTGATCTGTTATTGGCGTGATCTCTTTGTTGGCGTGATCTGTTGTTGGCGTGGTCTGTTGTCGGTGCGGTCTGTCGTTGGCGCTGTCTATTGTTGGCATGGTCTGTTATTGGTGCGATCTGTTGTTGGCATGATCTGTTGTTGGCGTGATCTGTTGTTGGCGTGGTCTGTTGTTAGCGTGGTCTGTTGTTGGTGTGATCTGTTGTTGGTGTGGTCTCTTGTTGGTGTGATCTGTTGTTGGCGTGATCTCTTGTTGGCGTAGTCTGTTGTTAGCGTGATCTCTTGTTGGCGTGATCTGTTGTTGGCGTGATCTGTTGTTGGCGTGATCTGTTGTTGGTGTGTCATGTAAGTCTAAACACCATAAAACAGCCGTCTGTGACAGGTGCATCTAGTACACATACTAGCTGTAGTAGTGGATACGGTGTATCCGGCCACCGTTGCTCCTTCTATGAATCCAGGGCATAAAAATGTTAAACTGGCGGAGTTTTATGGTGTCTAGTTTGGATCTCTAGTTTTAAAAACACTGACCATCGTTTCCTAATGCAGAGAGACTTCTTTTATATCCCATCAATTTGTTTGCTTGTTTGCATGTGTTTGCTAAAAGTATAAAATAACCCATAGTTTTAATATAGTAGCTTATTAGTTAAATTGCTAAATTAATTGGGATTGAGAAAAAAAGCTTTGTTCATAATACCACATAAGACAAATTAACATAATTAAAATGTATTTTGACATATTTATTTTTTCAAGGAAACGAAACCTCTTTCTTTTTAACATTTTATTTCAGGGATTAAAACAGGATTCTCACACATTTTACACTGACATCAAAGTCAGTTCCTTTTTGTGCCCATTTCTGTTTCCAAAATGTATTATTATAATTTTTGTTATTTAAACATTGTAGTGTTTTTTTAGAATTAATGACGCTACATGTGAATGAAGTCAAGAAAATAAATAAAAATAAACAGAACTTCTAAAAAAAAAGCCTGTCTATTAAAATGTTTATACACCGACCTCTCAATTTTCTTTAAGCAGCAACATACCTGTACATGTTTAACAATTAGATCCAAAAATTAAAATTGAGTTCATCAAAAAGAAATACAAATAATGCAGATAAATAATATATCTCCTGTAGCCATTACTATGCACACACTTGGATGAAAATCAAGAAACATATCAGGTTTTTTGTCTTTTATTTATCTTTCTTGTTTTTTAGATAATTTTCCAGGTGACCAACTCTCTGACCTTGCAACAACTCCAGCGTGGAACTGATCAAAAGCCCACTGTGTTGTAGCAGAATGAGAGATCAGCACTGCAGGCCACAGACCCCAACGACATCATGTCCTATCAGCCTGCAGGTGGTTCAGTTTGTCGATGGGAGGAAATGGGAACTTTACACCCAATTTGAGGTGAAGTGACTCAGAGTTTACATGTAGGATATCCCCTGACCCCGGTGTAATGACTTCCAGACTGCAGGTGGTCCTGCTCTTGTGTGGCAGTGATAGGACTCCATAAACAGACTTAATCACATTCCTCCAGCACTTTGTCTCTCTTTCTTTCCCCGCTTCATCTGGCTCTTGACTGGCTGCTCATTTTTTTTATATTTCAGTGCATTTCTTGGTGCTTTCACTGGTGCCTGTGTATGTTGAAGGTCTGCTCAGTTTGTGGACTTTTAGTGTACCACCTGCAAAAGCATACGACACACACCTGCTGACACACATCCCATTTTTGTCAAACTGACATGTCCATTTCTGTTTTTCTCTAACGAGTAGTTCATAATCAACTGACCCCACATGGAAGGTGATTATAAGCTTCTGTCTGTTTTCACATTATTCTGTCTTTTATCAGCTTATACGTGGCATTGTTTATCTCTTTTATGAGTTAAAGCAGTTATCTTCTTACATTCAACATTTTTCTGTTCAGTTGCATTTCTGTAGGATCCCATATGTTGTTTCAGCTTTGAAATACAGTGAGATTTCCCACTGAACCTTTTTCCAGATCTTCCGAAAAGAATGGGTGTAGCAGGTTGGGTAATAATCAACGCTCACTGCACACATTCAAACTCTGCAAACATACATTCACATGTGTTTGGGTCCTTGTCATCACGATAAGTCATTTTAATTTAATTAGAGAAGTGAAGCATTAAAAATGTGTTAAAACCTGAGGAACATGGATATCATAAAATGAATATGAAGATATCAAACTTTTGTTCATATCTTAGATTTAAAAATAATACATATTCTAAGGGCTATTATGTAGAAACAATTTAAAATGTATTCCAGATGTGTGCTGCAGTGGTTTAGGGTACAGTAATATTGTTATTAAAAATAACAAATAAAATAACTCTAGACCGATATTTTCTTGACAACAGTAGCAAAATCAGTAACATATGTTGAAATTCCGACAACTTACCATTTCATTGGAATTATTAGGTCACTCTGAATTTGAATTCTGAACATAGGAACAACACCTCTCAGAAAAGTCGGGACATGGGCCACATAAAGCTGAACAAGGAAACACTTAAAAAAAAAACACCTGATGGAACTTCTTCTACAGACCCTCTCAGAAGTAAGGATGGGCAGATTTTACCAATCACTGAAAAACTGTGTTTCAGAAACTGTATCTGCAAATTGTTAAATAATCACAGAATAATATTCATCATCATATATTCATGAGGACTTTTAAAAAAGTTCAATGTGTACAGCACATGATACAATCAAAATATTTAGGAATCTGGAGAAATTACTGTGCATAACAAACAAACTTCAGGCCCTCAGCAACACTGCATTAAAAACACGCATAATTTTGTAATGGAACTGATTGCATGGGCTTAGGAACACGTCTGGAAATTACTGTCAAAGAACACAGTTAGGCATCAATGAATGTAGGTCAATGCTCTATCATGCAAAAGAAAAACATATGTGAACATAATTTGGATATGTTGTCATCTTCTTAGTGTCAAAAATGGACTGAAGCAAAGCCATGCATCTTTCACCTAAACAATGCTGACTACATACTGTATCTATTATAAAACCAACTGAAAATACTTTTGGCATGTCATGAAAAGAAAATTACAGCAAAGTAAACCAATGACCACTTTGCAAGTTTATTCACATATTATGAATGAATGGAACAACATTCCTCTCCCAAGATTCCAGCAACTAGTTTTCTCAGTTCCTAGATTTACTTAATAGAAGAGAAGAAGAGGGGATGCTACACATTGCCATATCCCTTTTTTAAGATATGTTGCTGCCATCAAATTAAAAAAGAGCTACTATTTTTCATGAAATTATAAAATATTTAATTTTCAGCATTTTCATTGTATGAGATGTGCAAAAATATGGGACTTTTATTTGCATTTTAGACATTGTCTTAATTTTTTGGCATTGAAGTTGTAAATAAACCCTTCGTTTTTAAAAGAAAGTGATTAATCTGAAACTTGATGGACTATAAATATTAATTTTCACTTTAATTGTATGTAATAAAACGTAATGATTTATGAAGCATAATCTTGTTAACTCTTTTCAAGAATTCTAGTTTCCTATTACAAATTCCTGTGTTAAATTAACTGACTTAGAATATCATTTACTTTGACTTTTATTTGTAGACAGATGCATAACTTAGCTCAGAATGGAAAGTTTACATAGAAAAGCATGTTACTGGTAAAAGGCTGTATGCGCATAATGGTTGTTAAGGTGTCTGTGTTACCACAACCATGCCACATTTTTAAAAAGTTACTTATTGGCTCTTTTAGGATTTTTATTTGAGGATTCCAAAGGAATTAATAACTTTTCTAAGTATAAACATTGTGTAAGCACACACCTTATTTTCAAAGACTGGGAGACAAAAAAGAAATTAACTCTTTATTTATTTAACTCTGACAAGAACAGTGCATTAATAAATATTAATGTTAGTTTTGTGTCCCATTGAAGCTAAATATCACCTTACGTAAAGCTGAGGACAGTAACACTGTTCCCTCCCCTGTATGGACACGGGAGCTTCTCGTCCTCATTTGGGATGGTGTTGATGTAAACCAGTTTAGCTCCTGAGGCATGTCTGAGAGAATTTATCATTGGTTGGGTTAGGGTGGAAACGTATTACTTTTCAAGCCACCTATTATCTTTCGTTTATCATTGTGTCAAATATGTCAAATATTGTCTTTTGATGATTGTTTTTTGCTCATTTTATTTTGGTTCTAGCCCTCTATTCTGTGTCTTAGTCTTACTATGTATTGAATTTTGGGCTAATGTTACATTGTTTTTTGGTCTTTTTCCAGTTGTGTATTGATTCTCTATTTCTCATCTCTATATTTTTACGTTCATTTTATATTACAAATGTAGCCAATAAATCGTTTAGTTTCGCTTAGCCAACCACGTGTTTGGAACAAAAGGAAAAGTGTAGGAGACCAAAGGAAACAAGATGAAGGTTGGGGGTTGTAGTTTTTTTCTCTTTCAGGAAATGCCGGTGCTAGATTGGACCAAAGAGATGTGACATGGTGGGACTGGATTGGACGAAAAGATGCGGGCACTTTCCACCAATAGCAGCACATTTTACCTTAGAAAAAATATTGATGTATTAGCTAGGTTCCCTCTGTCTCACCTGAGGACTGTTCGGTGGAGAACCGTGAGCTCATGTATGTTCTGTTGAATTTTGATAAAATCAAGTTTCCTTTTCCCTTTATTTTAACACGCGGTCAGACATTCTTTAAAACAGAATCCTGACACTTGGGCAGAGGGAACCCATGAAACCAGCCATCCAGGTCCTAATTGGAGGTCATTAATCATGTGAGGCCATACTGCAGTGAACAGTTTCTTGTTGGTGTTTGGCCATCACAGAGAGGTATCATATACCAGGACTCCGAGTCAAGCTAAAAACATGCTCACACACTTTTAGCTGCAAATGCATACAGGTAAGCTTTGTAAGTAATTGGTAGCTTTTTATAACAGTCGTTAAAAAAAGACTAATCAGTATTGTGAAAGCACACCTCGGCTAAATTCTAAGGTCTTATATTACAGGGCATGATAAATATCATATGCTCTTAATCAGGTCTTAAAATTAGGTAAATATAGCTTCAGATGAACAACACATGACATGAGAACACATGATATTTATTATTTTATTATTATTTGTTCCTTTTAGTTTTTAGATTTGCACTCTTTTTTTAGAGAGAAATGTATTTATTGTGTAGCACCGAGGATTTGAGAGTAACGTAATTTCGATTCTCTGCATGTTCGTCACATGTGGAAGAATTGACAATAAACGTGACTTTGACTTTGACATAGATTCTCATGTTATTATGTATTCAATAGAAAATAAGCAAAAATGCAAAGACACTTTCAGAACCAATAGCTTGAATTAATAGTTTTATGCCGTTATAAGTTTCACAACACTGTGGAGGCATTTTGCCTAGTCTTCTGTATGTTTCTTTCTTCATTGAGGTTTTATTTATAGCTCTCTTGAGGTTTCACCAGCATTTCAGCTGAAGTCTGGACTTTGGGTCAGTGCAGGGCCTCATTTAATTTCTTTTGTGTTGTGGTCTGGATCATTGTCCTGTTACATTACTTAATTTATGTTGAGTGTTTCCTGCCTGAGTTTGTTGACTCAGTGATTGCAAGGTGCCCAGATTCTGTAGCTGCAACACAAGTTCAAATCACCATTATTGACAGCTGGTAAGTCAAGTCAAGTCAAATTTATTTACATAGCACATTTAAGCCAACATGCTTCACAGAACAAAACCATACTAAAACATAGTAAATAAAGTATTTATAATAAAATAATATTAAAAGGTAAGACAATGTAGAATACATTACAATGTGTAATCTATCAACCCCCTTAAATTTCAACATCCAAATAATAAACCAATCAAAATAATTAAAGCTTTCAAAATAAAACACAACCTGAGACAAAGGGGTAAATAGAAAAGGTAAGTCTTCATAATGATTTAAAAAGCCCTAAAGTGGGTGCATATCTTCATGGAGTGGAAGGCTTTTGCATAATTTAGGTGTAGAAACCCAAAAAAGCTCAATTGCCCTCAATTTTAAACTTTGTTCAAGGCACCTCTAACAGCAGCTGACTGGATGACCTTCATGCTCTGGCTGGAACATAAGCACAGAGAAGCTCGGTCAGATGAGGGGTGCCCACCCATTCATAGGCTTAAAACCTAATAAAACCAACCCTAAATACAACTAGAAGCCAATGGCGAGAACTTAATACTGGTGTGATGTTTCTTCCGAAGTATATGACAACAGTCTTTACTGAGGAATACACATGAAGTGAAAGTGGCCAAGAGTGCCAACGTCCAGGAGTTCAAACACAATGACCTCACTTTTCCTTCTTTTTTAAGTGTAAGAAAATTTAAAGACAACCCGGTTTTAAAGTCTTTTTGAGTGCCAAATGGGGGTAGCAGTGAGACCTTACTTTTACATTTAAAGGCCTGTATATCTGTACATTACCAGCATGGCATGAAACATAAAATGTGTGTATTTAAAAAAAGCCCTCAGGGCAACATATACAAAAATGGATAGGCCCAAAACAGAACCCTGTGGGACACTACTTACAAATTGCAGCTATCTCTGAAGAATATTAATATCAAGCATATGGAGAGAAAAGCTTCTATCTGTCAAATAAGCTTGTGTGCCTTTAATCCACATATGGTAAAAGGTTTGTGTTCTCATATGTTCTCATATGTCTGATTTTCACCTTTTTGTAGCTGTACATTATGACAAAAAACCTTCACTTTGTCCAAGGAAATTGTTCTAGAAGTGCTGTTTCTTCAGATGCAATGTTCAAACTAAGCTGGCCTGCCATATTCTTTTTAGACAGAAGTTGTTTTCCCATGTGTCATGATCATTGAAAGCAGTAATGCTAAAAAAAATCTTTTTTTTTTTTTTTTTGCACTGAGGCAAAAGATAAAGATAATAAAAATGCTTAAACCTTTCTACCAGGAAATCATGTTTAACTTGGCTGTGGCTATACCTATTAAAACTCATATGTGCTACATGATAAAGTTTTATCAATTTCTGTCCACATCTTTCACATCTTTCTTGCACAAAGAAACATTAAGAGAGTATTACATGTTAAAAGGACTTAAGGGATTATTTGAGCAGCTTTAAGCATTAAACAAATACGATAATGATTACGTTTTGTTTGGGGTGGGGGGTGGGGTTGTTGTATTTTCATCATTGAGTAACTCTACCTGAAGAATATTCTTGAAAATATGACATTTTTAGCTTATTTGCAAATGATTAGATGCTCAGATGGAAAATCAGGTTTCTGAATTCGTTTGAGAATTTTTGAAAAACACTGCCTGTAGGGTTATAAAAGGTGAAATGTAAACATCCAATGAATGAATAAACTAAAAGGTAAACATGTGCTTATATATAGCCAAAATTCATTTTGCAAAAGTATGCAAAATGTTGAGAATTATAGCATTCACTCCGAGCTAAATGTCTTTTATCTGCGGCTTTCAATTATTCCAGCTCACCAGTGCCAGTTTTAACTCACTCATATGAATTAGAAGAAGGAGTATATCTAAAAGCTGGAAATCATTTCCCCCTTCCAGCAACTATTGATTGCAGTAGCAGAAAATCCATAGTGGCTGATTTGTGAACCATTAAGTTTTGAACCCAAAGCTCATAATGTTCATATTCACAGCTTTGCTCTGTGTTGATGAGGTTGAGGGTGGGATAAAGAGGCAGGGGGTTAGAGCATTAGATGGTGAGGGGTTAGAGGCAAGCTGTTAGGGAATGAAGGAAAAGCATTCAAGGGACTAAAGATCAGTAAACAAATCAATTTAGCTCTATCTGGAAGATTGCCCACACATACAATAAAACAATATATGTAAAATGCACACGAGGAACAATTTGTTATTACCATATTTACCAGCATGTTCTTATTCATCTTTTTAATTTATTGATCAAAGCCAGCAGCACAGGCAAAGATTCCTACCACCCCCTACCTGCACTTTAAATTAAATAGATGCAATACTGCTCATATTGTGTTTACAGAGTTGCAATCATCTTGTTTAAAACAGATTCAATTTAGGACAAACAAAATACATCTTCCGCTGTTTATTGTTGAGTTAAGTGTTTAACTGTTAAGTATTTAACTAAACTAACGTATTTTTATCTTTAGGTCTGTATTGTTCTCACGTGATGTTATTCTTGTAAAATCTGAAAATACTGTTGGTTTTGAATAAGCAGTGCTTTTCATGCAGCGGTGTATCTTAGCCTCTGTATTTCCCAGCTATATAACTACTGCCTTGTTCCTCCTCCTTCTGGTCAGCCAGAGGTCACTTCACACTGGTCCCTCACTATATTTCTCTGCTGTCACTATTTAATTGCCATCAAGCTGAAATTTAAAGATTCCACACAGGGAGCTCTCATGCAAGCTGAGTATGACACCGCCGGTAAGTCAGTGAGGAAAAATCAGCAATGACAAAATTCTTGAGTGAAATAAAATGATAATTAAACATTTCTAAAATAGGAAGCTATTACACCAGAGGTGTCAAAAAAGTCATGAGGAGACATTAATCACTTTAGTCGCCACACGCTTAAACATATGCCCTTTTTTTGACTGTAACTTCAACACCAAGTGTAGGTGCAAACTGTGAACGACTCCTGGGGAAAACTAATATGTTTGTAGAACAATTTCTGATTTCATGTCACTCCAAGCTGAAAATAAAAATGTTTACCTACAGAAAGTCTTTTAGATCTGCTGGATGTCAGCCATCTCTCTGCAGAGTAACACTTCCAAACACAGTTAAACATCAATTGAGTCATTCACTGCACATACTTGCACATAAAGTCACTTTTTTTTTAATTCAAAAGTATATTTTTAGATTAAAGCTGCTTCACTGTTACAGTTTTTTCTTTAAGATCTTTTTTTTTAACAATACTGAGGGTCCAAAGTGACTGGGAGGAAAAAATGCACTTCTATTTTAATGCAGGTCTAGTGAAAATTACCTTTTGCAATGGATATAGCAAACGTAGTCAAACACCAACTTCTAGTTACTTTTATGCAGAACTATTAAACAAGCATTTCTTTTTTTCACATTTAAATCAGAATAAGCATGATTTATCATCACAACAAACCATAGTGTATTTCAACCAAGACACAAAGCAAATCGCAAATATCTTTTCAGGAATCTAGAGAAGTAGCCTGGTGTGCAGGATATATTTTCCTTGAACCTGCCAAGATGTGTTGAGTGGCGTCCTAATCAAAAATCAATGATCCCACTTGAGTAGACCCACAAGGCTTCTGTAGTGGGTTATGTAATCTGATAATATCAATCATAACTGTGTTAGAGGTAATCTATCTGACTTGGACTGGACCGGGGTCAGTGAGTAGGGGGAAGGAAGGAGGAGAGAGTCTTGGCCTTTCGTGCCATCAATTACCACTGATTATGAAGGGGGTTACTTTGCCAAAGAGCTGTGTACCCCTCTACCATAAATATTATTAACAGGGCCAACTCCATCAGTCAATATCATCACAGCTGTATTGCTCCAGCCTAAATGACAGCTTCCATAGCTCTCCAGTCTCGATCAATGACCATGGCTCCAACTGACCAGTGTATAACGTGAAACCAGCTTTGTTTGAGCCCAAGGGTCTTCAGCCAGCCATCTCCTGCTTCTGGAGCATTTATCTTCCGGCTTTATGATTGCCTCGCTCAGTCTCACTTCACATACGCTGAGCTTTCAACCATCACTATGGTCTAAAAAGTGCTGCTAAATACTGCTGCTGTTGCAGTCTCTGCCAAGTTCACGCTGGCTGGCTTGTTAACAGTATGAAGCACAAAGAGGAAGTGTCAGAAAAGTGTCTGAAAGAGTGATTATGTAGAATTAATGAGTCAGATAATGAGTCCCTCCCCTCCATCCTTTACCTCCCTCCATTTTTTCTGTGCAATTCCCAGTTGAGAGGGATGTGCTCGCAGCACACTAGGGCATTTTCTCCTCATCGTACCCTGGGGTAGCTGGAGTGGGCAGGGCTGCGTTACAGGCATTTCACTTTTTCTGACACAGCTGTCAAAGTTAAACCTACACGATTTTTTTTTTTTTCAACACAGTCACCAAAATATATTTGGACTGTTCCATTAGCTAGAGGCAGGACATCGGCAGAGGAGTGAGGGCTGGTAGAAAGGATTTAATAACAGAAGCAAATAACTGGTGAGTAGAATGCAAAGCAAGAATAATTAGCCTCATCATCTGGCTGTGACCTTAACTCCCTCGAATCACTCGCTGCTTGACCAGTTCTGCCAAAAGCCAATCACTCACTCTGGGACTCAAGTGTTCTCAAGAGAGGAAGGGATTTTTCTTAACCTTTATATTATTACTGCTGTTTGAGCAGCTACAGCACATTTCATAATGGGAGATACAAAGATACTTCAAGAATTTATCGTGAAATATCAGGTTTTTTATGATTATTCATTTGCTGAACAGTAATGTAACTAAGGGCAGACTCATTTTTCTCATCTTACTTGCATTGGAGAGATGAAAAAACAAACAAAAGTACAACCATCATCTATGTTCTCAAAATCTGAGATGTAGCGTACCGACCACTTTTACCGTCACTTCAGTGTAGTAATGGGATTTTTAGAATTTTTTATTAATTGCATTTGAAGAACATATGACATTTCAAAGAAATCGGTTTCCAGCAATGTTTACGAAAGAGACCGAAAGAGAAGTGTGTCTGTTCCTTTGCTAATTCTGTTTCTTTTACCGAAGGAAGTGAGCTCAGTCCAACCTCAGCAGTGACTTCAAATCCTGGCCTTACACTGACCTGCAGACTTCAAAGCTTGATCAAGCCTTCCCCAGACAAGGAATTCTGTGGTTCAAGCAATTTGTTAAACAGGAGAGAGGTTTAGTGTGATTTGGGAGTGAAAGGATGTTTCAGTAGTCCTGGATAACCCACAGCCAAGCAACTCAGACCTGGGAGAAGCACTGGGGATACTGAGAAAAAAGAAAATGAAAAAGTGACTAATGCAAGTTGGCTCAGAAAAAAAACAGGTGCTGTTTTTTTCCCAGAAAAGACAAGCACATTATTCCTCTATCAATGTCTGTTGATGGTTACACAAGATATACTGTGTGTATGTTGTATTTGTCTAATTTACTGTAGAACAGCACTTTTCTGCAGGTTGCAGGTTTAAATAGGGAGATAAATATACAATAAAGAAATGGGGGACTCTATAAACTGTAAGATAAACAAGGTTGTTGAGATGGCATGAACAACAAAACAAGAACAACAAAAATCCATAGCTGTTGTTGCAGAAAGATGCTCTTCTTGTTTGCAGCAAGGGTCTGAGTCTCAGCTAAATGCCTTCACTGTGGAAAACAAGCTTCAATGGACTCATTGAGTCCAGTGTCAGGCAAACATGCCTGACATGTTACAGACAGAGGTTGGGCATTTGACAAACACTTGCTTTGTTTCCATGCAGGGAAAAACCAAGAAAGTTGCACACAGACATTTATCTGAAAAACATTACACTAAATCTGAAATAGAATTGCACTCTTTTTCTTTTTTTATAATATAATGGTAACTTAAAGTCTGTTTTCTTTCATCCCATTTGCAATCATTTGTATTTAGAAACTGTGCCGTCCTAAGACACATTGCATGCAGTTAAAACGACACACACTTTGTTTTCAAGATGGTGTATTTGAATCGTTTTCACAAGAGGAAAGCCCAAACCGCTCTTGTATATGCCTGCAGTAATCGTTACAGTTGGCTGAAACCTGTCAGGTTAAGATGTATGAGCGGGTATATAAAACGGACATAATTTCATGGTAAAGATGGGAAATGTTATTGCTGTTTGATTGTTGAACCTTTTAGGGCAACTGGAAAAGTCTTTACACTGGATTAGCATTCAAGTTAAACCCAATTATTTATGTATAAGGTACAACGGTGTTTTGAAATCTGTGTTCTCTTTTAAACCCTGTAAACAAAGGCCATCAATCATAACCGTTGACAGCTGTAATTACTACCAGAGTGAGTTCGCTCACCAAACTCTGTACTAAGACACCAGTCTCTCCGTAGTCACATGATTTTTTTCCTGGTTTCTTAATTATCTTTGTTATTTCCTTTTATGTATTTATTTATTTACTTACACAACTTGTGTGTCATCTGGGACTTTTTGACCCAGAAAATTTAGCAATCGAAGGAAAGTTTTGGCCTTGACTTTTCTGCTACTTGTAAGTTCACAGTGGATGCAAATATTGGACAAAGTCCCTCCTTGCTTTCTCATCAAGATGAAATGCTTTGATTTTCTCCTTTTTTGCATGTGGTATTTTTTTAAATTCCTCTTTCATCAGCATTTTCTTTATAATTCAGTAAGAATTCACTACGCCCTTCCGTTATCTTCCCAATATAACTGGCTCAATTAGTCACAGACAACATATCTTCATTCAAACAGGCTCTCTCTATTTTATTAAAATAAACAATATTTAATTGTGATTCAATGTATTTTTCAAGCTTCAAGGCTATTGTACTGTAAAGACAGGAAATATGTGGTCACGTCGAGGGAAGGAAGGAAACTGAGATGGTATTCGCTGACTCCTTTCACATTAATGAATTGAGAAGCATAGATTTTATGGAGCTAGGCTCTATTGACCTGTGGCTGCCATCTTCTACTTAGTTTCATAACATAATCAGCTCTTGACACATGATTATAATAACCTGATGCAATTTACTGCATTCTCTGCAAACACATTGATTTCTGTGAACAGCTCCAAGAACCAATTACATTAATATTGCCACATAATTAGTTTACACATTACTAAATTACTGACAGATTAAAAGTGAAATAGCACCGTTCATACTCTGTCCAACATAACTGCCAGAGAGGAAATGAATATGGATTCAAAAGGTCCTCAGAGACATGAGCAGTAACGGGAAGAAGGTGGGGAAAAAAAACAAAAACCCAAACAATCTTTAAGACATGCCGGCATAAGAATATGCCCTCTGCAGGTTTGGCAGGTTTCAGCTGGGGCATTAAGATCTAGGTAATTAATATGGTCTTTAATTAGATTTACATATGAATATCGATAGGGACTGTTCTCATAGGGAATGTTTCAGCATCTTCTGCAGGAAAGACTACTGCGACTTTTCATCATTATTTCCTTATTATCAAAGCCCCCCATCGAAGTTAGTCTCATGCATGGCCTGATTTCCTTTAATTCCCCCTAACAGTATTCAGCATATTTTAAGTTTTTTTTTTATTTGTGTTGGTCTTACAATACTTTATGAACTAGGAGCTTTGAAAACTGGCAAAGGAGAGGGTTGCATGATAGAAACCCTCACCTTGATCACGCCACCTGTACATCTTTGTTACACCACGCTACCTGTCAGGAGAGGGTGTGGTTCTGGCAGATGACCTACTCTGTGGCACACAAACCTTGCAGCAGAGATGTATTGCACTGACCTTTGATGCCCACATTGATCCAGCGTACCTCGTGACCATTTCCTCAGAAACAAACCTATATAATTGCCATTGGGTTCCAGTGGTGCTCTTTCTATGTCTTGGGGATGCTTTGCAGCAATATAAATCAATTCACACTTATAGACACGATATAGGCACATTAGTGCTGACTCGTCATTCGAGGATGGCTAAAAGATTCACAGTTCAATTGACTTTGATCAGACAGGACCAATCTATATCCGTCAGTTGTCAGTTTCATTTTTATAGCCATGCTCAGTATAGTAAATGTGTATTGTCATTGTTGTTTTTAGTCTTTTATTTTGTCCATCTAAAGAGATGGAAAGAAATAGTTGATGTGCCATGTTTTAAATTCTCATAATATTTATATGGAGATAAATCCTCAAGTGTGTCATCCACTCAAGTTTCTACATGACTAATCTTGAGGAAACTGCAGAACGTGACTGAAAATTCAAATCATATGATTCCTTTGACACAGCCGTTCTAATCTGTTCATTTTTATTTTACCAAATGTCTTTGCAGATTTAACCTGCAATCGGTGATAAGTACTGGAATGCTGGGTAAAACATATGTATTTTGCTTAGAATAGTCAATTCTGCTGGCTGGTGGATTGGACAGGGGATGCAGGAGCACTATGTGTTAATATTCAACCATCGTGGGAACAGAATGCATCAGTGCTTCTGAAACATTACATCTTTTTACTGTTTCATAAATTCCCTCTCTGCAGTGAGTCAGTGAACATTGTTTGAACAACACACCGACACAAATTTCCAAGGTTAGGTAATCTAGTAACTTTGGAGGACTATTGTACTAAAAATAAAGTTCTCTTTTTTAATCTTAGGGGCTACAGGAGAAATATTTTGTTTTAGAGATCTTACAGTGTTGAGACAAATCTGTCTACTATTTTCTTCTGTTAAGTAAAAAAAAAAAAAGTTGTGCAATGTACTATGAAATCTAAATATGTAATGTTTGGGGCTGAAGCTTAAACTAAAGCAACAAATGAGATTAGTTTCAAGGCCAAAATATTGCTATTATTTGTTATATGGTGTCTTCTAAAGTTAATTTAACTCTGAAAATGCCAAACTTTTCTTCTTTAGCTCACATTTCAAAGCACATGTTCTTAATTGTTTTTTTTATGTCATATTTGCAACACAAAAGCAAAAGTTCTCATTTAAACTACCATTTGCAGCCAGTCACGAATGGCTTTAGTGGTCAGCGGGGTGGAGGATGGGCACTTCTTGTTACCTGTCCTCTATGCAGCCCTGCTGTTTACTCAGCTGCCGGCCCTCTGTCTCCAATGTAAGGGCAAATGGAGCAGGTCACTAAATATTTCATTTCCCAAGTAAAACATGCTTCCCTTCATTGGCTGAAAAAAGAGAAAGAAACAGATCAGTGATGAATGTGCAATCAGGCTGATTAAGTCCTTACTAGTTGCCCAGAGGATCCACAGAAGGAAATGAGGACAAGAGCAAAAAGGTTGTTTATGTGTTGTTTCAAAGTCAAATGTGATGTGAGAAGCCGTGCATGAACTTTTACCTCCACGAGTTAGTAATGTGAAGTTGTATAATGGTGCTGACCTACAACCTTCTTTTCAATGTTTTTGGGTTTTCTATTTCAGCCATATAAGAAATTAAACACACAAATGTGTTAGTCTCTCTGTATTTATCTCCCTTCAAGCTCCTCGCCAAACTTTTTTCTGCTTTCTTCTCGCTCTTGTCTTTTTTTTTTTTGTTTTGACTGTCTTTTTGCCAGCAGATGGTGCTGCAGTCTCTTCACAGTCCACACACATGCCAGATAGTAACCATCTGCTCTCCCGGCCTCCCACCAACATGCAGCACACTTTTCAAAGAGGTTGGGGGGGGGCACCAAGCCTAACTTAGTTCCTGAGTTGAAGCTAATGTTTGTTGAAATAAGTGGAGATTTCCTGGTTTTCTCTTTGCCTAGGAAAAAAAGGGAAAGAAGCAAAGTTTCTTTATAGGATGCACTCAGGACCCTCCAACTACCGTTACTTGTGCTCTTGCTCTTTTTTACCCTCCTTGTGTGGGATCAGACAGTGTTTTTCATTCCACTTGTCTCTTACAGTTGCAGTCGGGATCTGGTGGGCACAGTGTTGGGGCTTTTACTAGTGGGTAGGATTGTTGTGCCAAATATCGCAGCTAGCACGGATGGTGGGAGACATTACGGATGTAGGTAAGAGCAGCACTAACATCCTTCTTTTTAAGTAGAATGAAGGGAGAGGGTGAGGATGGTGGTTAATAATTAAGCTAGCGAGCATCTGTTCGGGCTTGTTGTTTATGTTAATGAATCTATTTAGAGTTCTTTTTTTTTCCCTTAGATTCTTAGAAGTATTATTTTTAGGCAACCCTCCCAAGTTTCATGGATTTTTCACACGATGGGAGGAGGTGGAAGCTGACCAAGAGCTGAGAGGTGTGTGTTCGTGTCCACGGTGAGCTGTGGAAGTGGTAGTGATGGTTATGGTGGTAGTGCTGGTGGTGATGTGTGTGTGTGTGTGTGTGTGTGAGTGTGTGTGTGTGTGTGGGGGGGGGGGGGGGGGGGGGTCTAGCGTGTAAGCTATTGAAAGGGAGGAATGTGAGAAAGCATTATTGCACACACTTCATGTGAATGGAAAAGGGGTTAAAGAAATGACAGCGTACAGTGGGTGGTAGGGCCTCAGTGCAGCCTGGGAGGAAATGGAATGAGAAAGTGCAGTCAGGCAGACCACTCATTCACCATGACAAATGGGAGAGGCCTCAGCAGAGGGGATACCTGATACCCCGCGGTGGGCTGTGTGCACCTGCCTGGGCTCCTTGTGCACCAAGCTGGACATAAACCACAGCAACTTGTAGCGGCACACCTCCACTGTTTAGAGAACTGGAAATTATCAAAAGTGACATTAGAAATAACATGATGGGTTGATATAATTAAACCACACATTATTTAACATGTAATTTCAGTCTAAACGCCTCTTTTTTTCCTTTTTTTTTTTTTTTTTTAATAAGTAGCAAGCCTAACTGTAACTTATTTTTGTTCACTCTTAAAAGATACAGTTACACTAAAATAATAAATTGTTCAAAACCGTGCATCTCAAAGTGAAGGACATACTGAGTTGCTGATTATGTAATGTTCATTACTTTGTTGATGATTAAGCTACAGTAATTTAAATATTACAAATAGATTGTTTTATAGTGTTAAAGATGAAACAAACACAATTCTAAGAAGATTTTCCAAAAATAAATCTCTAAAATTATGTAAAGAAAAAAATATTTTCACAAACGCATATCATTTTAATTTTAAATTAAATGTATATATATATATATATATATATATTATAATTATATATATATATAATTTTCTTTAGAAAGAAAATGTCATTTAAACTAAAGGATTTTTAGTCACATTTATTTCCAGCCTTATTAACACTCCAGCTCAAACCTGTGACTCAACCACAGACGGTAAATGCTAACAAATGTTTTAACTTTTAAAACTACTTATTGTACTTTACCCCAGCTTATTTAATGTGTTTATCGACAACTGTACTCACAAATAGTGTGAAGGTGACTTTTGTTCTTTTTTTAATCAGTACCAATTTCTAAACAAATACAGACAAAACTTCGTCCACACCAAAAAAAAAACAACATTAAAACACTTGCAAATAGTTAATTAACGTTTCAACATGAGGTCACAAGTTGTTTGTCATGAGGTTCTAAATTGAGACATATCTCAAATTCCAGCGGGATATTAAATCTTTAAGAACGTTTGGGTTTTGAGGGGTACTGCTGTAATCTAATTGTGTACAAGGACACAAGAGGAGACGCTGGTAAACAGCAGAGAAGCAGTCTTCTGTTCACACATGCTCATCCGTGTTTGAGGAAGTGTCCAACACCTCGGAGATGTCACTCTTCCTCGAGCGTTCAGGAAGGATTACTGATTACCTCGGCCGTGCAGGGAGATGAGCTGCGGTCACTTCAATACCGGTCAGTCTGTGGCCTCGAGGTGCAATGCAGCGTGACATGAAAATACTCAATCTTCCCTGCTGTTTCAGTGTTTAGATTGTGCTGTGGAAGGATGGCAGGCTGACAGTTTTAGTGCTCTACTCACAAGAGATTTTTTTATATTTTTTTTGTTTTCCACATGAGCCCACTAGTTGTTGTTTTTTTTTTGCTGCTGTGTGAGATGTCATATTTCAACATCTTTATGTACAACAGCCTTTATGTACTCTAAAAAGTAACACACTGGGATAAAAGGGGAGCTAAAAGTGTAAAGAGGCTTTTCTCTTTCAAAACATCCATCCATCCATCCATCCATCCATCCATCCATCCATCCATCCATCCATCCATCCATCTACCACATCCTGTTCGTTCTAAAAGTGGATTACTCCTGGAAAACATTGTTAATTAACACTGAAAAAAGTAAACAAACAAAGAATAAGTTAAATGTTTTTTTACTTGCTTGGTTTAATATGATCATTTGCTAAATGGAGCTTAATCATTCACACGGCATCCGTTTTGTTACTATGGCAGCGTGGGGATAAAAACAGACAGGTCTCGTGAGCAGGAATGAAGTAGAGTGATGATTGAATTAACTCACACTGAGGTTTCCAAATGTACATTTTTAAGACGGTTCTTTTTTTTTCTCTGCCTGCACTTTAAATGTTAAATATAGTATAAATTCAGAAGTAAATTTGACATGTTTGTGGGGGTAAATTTCTCACGCGTCTTTAGGAGATGTTTATTTCATTGCTCTGCCTGTAAGTTTCAGTGTTGCTTGTTAAACAGTTTCAGTTTGCCTCCTACCCACTGTTGTCAATATGTCTTATTGTTGCCATTTTCCCTCAGGATCCTTTAATATTTAATTTGGAACTGTGGGAATAATTTTCCTTTTTGTAATTTAAAACATATTTAATATGTATTGCTATAAATACATAAACTCGCCTTCTATTATTATTTCACATCTGTATGAATTTTTCATAAAAGCTCTTCCTGCAGGTCTACCGCTCTGCCAGCACATTGGTTCCTCAGTAAATAATGTTGTACCAGGTCTTGACCTTCCTCTGCGTGTGTTTCTATGATCTCCTCATGCGAGGGAGTGTCAACAGCCAGCCTACATACAGACACACATACGTGTGTGTTGGGTTTTAGAAAAAGTCTCACTGGCCCCGAACTGCTCCAAAATAGATTCAAATGTTACCATTTATTTATTTATTTTATTGCCATTTTTTCTTGTTTTTCTTTTTAGAGCCTTGCACTGTTGTCAGAATTTTGATTTTCTATGCATTTAGCATACAACTGCAGCAGGAGTTAGCCTGTTTTTATCTGTGTGCAGAGCATCTGGGTTAATCTCATATTAGTCAAGAAGGATCATTCTCACGAACAGTCTAAGACTTGTTTCACAGAACTATGCTCTAAATTAAATTCATGGCGTCAATGGATTACTGGACATCACTTTAGAAATTCAGTGACAAAAAAAAAAAAATTAGAAACAAAATGTTGTTTTTCAGATATCACCAAAGACGTTATTGATCTTCGGATTTAGGGTACAAGGTATTTGAAATCTTGGAATTCAGAGCTGGAATAGGAGTGCGCATACATGCTATTTAACCACGACAAGTCTTTACAATTTACATTTTTTTTAAATCAAGTTTATATACTTATTTTGAATTTTATTCATGTTAACTTTAAATTCTCAGCTTTACTATGGCCACTATCCGTTTGGAGTTGTTCATATCTTGTTCAGTGTCGTGTCAGTTACTTTGTGCATATACCGCGCTGCATGTGTTAACATCATTTTTAATGCCGTATGCTTTGCATCACTTATCTAAAAATTTATCTCCCATTAGTCGCAGCACATCTCCCTGTTTCACGGTTTTACTTTGACTGAAATGTACTTATTTGTGGGCATCTGTTACAACAACAGGCAACACAGTAAACAATATGTTTTGAATTAAGATTTGACCTCAGAATAAGCCTTATCTTATGCATAAATCATAGGGAGTTAAATATGCTCTGTAAGTAGATTAGGTCATCTGGAGTCCCCCCCGCCTTCAACAGCGCTGAGATGTAATCCAGATTCATAATCCAATGATTATTACAAGCTGTTTTGTGGCATTAAATACTGGGTATTTGTGTTGATTTAATATCATTCTAATCTCCTTTAAACTGCCAGTTGCTGTCTGGTTCATGGCCATCTTGTTTATTGCTTGCTCTCTGCTCTTGACTCGAGGCGGAGAAGTTAAAGCTGACGAGCCCAGTGAAGTTCAGGGATAGTGCTGAACCACTGTATTGACCAACGCATTGATGTTTTAAAATAAATCATTGATTAAATTCATAATAATAAGAAGATAGTTCTTTTATGGCATCACTAAGCACTGACTTCCTTTTTTTATATTTATAAATTAAATTTTCCTTTTTTAAGACCTTTTTTGACAGTGAATCTCATTTTGCCGGACACTTTGGAATAATCTAATTTGCATTATTTCTTCAAAATGCTGTTTCCGGCCACGGCTGGGAAACATTTTCCGTGGGAGAATTTCATTTTTCATCAATTTAAGTTAACAGTTTTGTATTTTCTGCAGTTTCAAAAACATGAAAATGCTCCCGCGCATTTCTAAAAATGCTGTGTTTATTTTATGGTTGCGTAAACGAGATAAGTTAAGAAAATATGAGATTTTCATATCAAAACTGACTGTATCATCAAGTGAAAAGAAGATTGTGAAATGTAACTCTTTCTTTCCTTCTTTCTTTCAATGTAAATTAATTAATCGTAAAAACCAAGGAGAAGATGTGCTGTTATTTGACAGATGCAGGTGGTGCTGAGAGGGTGTGTCTCCCCTTTACTGTCTGTAATTCAGATATAAAGCTTAGTAAAAGGTTTACTACAGCTTATTGAATATAGTTTAATCCAACAGGTGGTTCTGAGAATTTTGACTTGAAGGTATTTACTGTCAGCAGTACTTTGAGGTAATTGACTTGTCATAAAGCTTAGTCTGATAATTATCTTTGCTATTTTTATTTAGTTTTATTGTAAGTGGATTCTGCTCCTGGAAGACGTCTTTAGCGCACTGACTTGCACGTCCAATATTATCAGATGCTATGAGTTCAGCCTGTGCAAATCTGTTAATGCATAAGACCATCAGAGCTTCTTATGTTTCAAGCCAGGTCAG
Organism: Xenentodon cancila; assembly: GCA_014839995.1. Classification (NCBI taxonomy): domain Eukaryota; kingdom Metazoa; phylum Chordata; class Actinopteri; order Beloniformes; family Belonidae; genus Xenentodon; species Xenentodon cancila. The sequence goes on from CM026197.1 coordinate 26,191,448, forward strand.
AGTGAAGACACATCAGATTAATATTTGATCATGCAGAGGGGCTCTTAATCAGATTTGCTTATTCCCTCAGCTGAGTGCTCTGCAGCAATTATCATAATTGTTGTGCTAAACATGCTCGTCTTTACGGCTGGCGGCTGAGTGTGAGCGAGCGCTGTGCGAGGGGGATTCCAGCACCAAACCCAATTAATGCAGGATGGATGGCTGGGCATGCAAAGGGAGAATGGGGACATAGGGAAGCGGAAGGAGAGGACCACGGTCAAGGATGCTGGGGCAGCCCAGAGGGCACCCCAGTTAACAACCCAGTTAACACCAGACCTGTGTAGTAATATTCCCTGAGCCGTGACCCTGGCACCTGGTGACACGATAGAAATTAGAGCTGTCACCAGAAAATGACGGGTCCAGCCATCAAGTGTCCTTTTGATTTTAGAATGTAGTTTTTCTTGGAGGTCTGCAGTTTTCTGACTGCACAGTTCTGCTTCTCTCCTCTTTCACCCTCCCTTCCACTTTCAGACAACAGATACATGAAAAATATGAGAAACATTTTGCCAGTGTTTGCATAGTTATTTTGAATCTGATCAGCTTTAATTCTCTTTTAATATAACCACATTTCATTTCACTATATTTAATCAACTTATTCTAATATTATATTTTGTGAAAATGCAGTGCTTTTTTTTATCCTCTTTTTAATTTAGTAGACTTACTGTAAATTGTTTTTTTTTAAATAGGTTATTGTTTAATATTGAATATTTAATTTAAATAATGAATATTAGAGAATTGATGTATATGAGCATAAACATCGTATGTGTTGATAGCAGGGAGATTTCAACAAAACATACATGCAATACTAATTAAATTACTATTTTAATGCAACTGGTTTATTTCTAGGTCTAGATTAAAAGTTTTTTTTTTTTAATGAGTTTGATGCTTGAAACATAATAAAAAAAATGCTCAGTTTTATCCAAGTGCTTCATGTAAATATGAATAAATAAATGAAATAAAAATAGATAATATAATATTACAATAAAAAAACACGTGGTACTGTATCTTTTGTTTTAGACATTAATTTATAGTCATTTTTATTTTAAAAAATCTGTCTCTATTTGTAATATAAATGCTGGTATTTTAATTTGATAAGCCTTTATGCAACTTAATAAGATACACACGGATATTTTTTTCTACACAAAGTTAAGTGTTAAAGCTGCAGTACAGTATAGTATGAAGGAATATTACATAATTTTAAAGAAACAAAAAACCTTCACTACAAATAAGCAAAAAAATCAGATTGTGTTGGTGAGGTGAGTCTGTGTGAAGAAAGAAACTTCTAAAACATACACTAGTTCACTACTCTTTATTTGAAAACATTTGGTAGGAATCGTATGAGACTAAAATCTGTTCATATGTCACATGGAACAATAAAATTACCAAAGCAAAATTCTGCTCTGTGTCATTTTTATTGCCATCTCATGAATATGCCATCAGACAACCAGTTTGTCATAAGTGTGTCTATCAAACAAATGAGCACGTGGACCACTTCTGTCTGTATGAAAGTCATCTATCCCGCTGGAGGCATGGCTCTGCACAAAGAACCACTCAGAGAGATGGTTTCCCATTAATCTATGTTGACTGGCTGGAAATTGCATCTTTGTAATGAGTATTAGGTGTGCATCTACATGAATTAAAGCTGAATGAGCCTCTGATTGATTACCTCGTCCCAAACGATGCTCCTTCCCATGATCATTATTGTTTAAAAGTGACTAAATCATATCGGGATGATGAAGTCTTTCCACCAAGGGGTAAAAAGATAGAGGAAACCCGCAAAGTCTGAAAAAATGTGTGTCTGCCCTTAAATCCTGTTTATGTAGTTGTGGTTACTTCTAGTAGATAAAATGATGGATGTTTTGTGAAGACGGCGGTTGCAGTTGAATCAAAGAAAACATGTTTGGCGAATGATATTTGACAAATATGTATAATTTTCATTTTTCCTCAGTATAGATATATAAATGCCTTTTCGAATTGTCACAAAAGAAGAAGTATGATAAACATTTGTCTGTCCATAACACTCCAACAATAAAACATCATAAACTGGAAAGTAGGAAAAAAATGACTTCTATTTCCATTTCTTTGAATTATGATGACATTGAAACTGTTCGTTCAGCACATAAACATAAACAAATCCACTTTTATTTCAGGTATCATGGCTCTAAGCATTTGTTGGTATATTGTTATTATCGCAATTAATATAAACTGACCACATGAAAGGTTTCTTTGAGTAAATCTGTGCACAGGGAGTGTTTAAAACTGGGGCCAAAAAGTCCAGTTGTTTTTACAGGCATAGTGGCATTTATGTGACCTTAACTATATGTCTGGAGTCACCTACACAAAAGAGCCGCGCGTCCCTGCCAGGTATTCGCTTTCTTCATAAAGCACATTCAACTACGACAGCTGATAGGCTTAAATTTGTCTCTCAGCCATAAAATCTAGATTGTTTTGGGATCCCACTTGACTCTGGCATTTTTCTTAAAGACCCCCCACATCCAGCAGCTTCACTGACTGCAGTGTAGGTGTAAATATCCTAGATTTTTTGCTTTACGCATTTTCTTTTTTTTTTGTTTTACATATACAGCAACATGCATCTAAAGGTTAACTGTTTTAGTTTAAATTATGATGAAATTGAAACTAGCCAAGTGTTGACCCACTCGATGTAAAAGAAGCAGCTTAAAAAATAAATAACAAAATACATATAAAGAGCAGAACCCGTCACCTTGCTTCTCGACATATTTACTGTACCTGGACACACTAATGCTCCTCTGTAATGTCTTTCTGGTAATTATACTGCCAAGCACCCTGTTGGGGTAATTATACTAAAAACACCCTCATTAGCAGCATCAAGGCGACCCCCCCGCCCCACCCCTACCCCAGGAGCCTCACCATCTTTCCCCTCTTACGCACTTGGAAAGCAAGCTCTTTTTCACTGTTAACTTCGTTCTTGCTTCAACATATCATATCACTGCTCTTCAACATGACCGCATACAATAAAGCTTATGTTTACACCTCATTATTGCGAATCATGTTTTCCTAACTTGTTGCGAACAGCATCGTCCGTTCACGTTGCCCGGAGCCCACAAAAGCTCTGTTCTGTTTGTCGAGTTGGATCTGCAGAGCGTTTGGTTTAAATGAAGAACAACCTGCTTGCCATTTAACGTAAGAGCTTAAACAGAAGCACCAATAACTCACAGCACAACTCACGCTGGCTGCTGAAGAAAAAAAACAAGTGTGAAGTAAAATTAACAATGTCACTGTCGTTTCTGATAATGGGATTTCACTGAGTTTGTGCTTGCAGTTCTACTAAAATATTGCGCAGTAAATATGAATGCCAGCAGAATTTCTTTAGCTTTAAAGGCCTTCTGAAATTTCTGCAGAGTAATTGTCTGAATGTTCCAAGCCAAACATTTTAGGCAAAGGACATAAAGAATGTTAAGTAAAAATGTAGTGAAGATTTTTGCTCCGTATGTGGAGACAGTTACTGCTCACCATAACAAACCAACAGCAAAATTACATTAGTCCTGGACCCTGCGTTGTCTGGCAATTTTCTGTCTTTAAATTATTCAGAGGCAGGGTTGTTTTTTTGTTTTTTTTTTAATATGTCAGCAAATGTGTGTTTTCCAGTGACAAAGCTAGCCTCACCTAATAGTTTCACTGCGTCTGCCGTTTTATGACTGACATAGCAATAAGCTGATTGTCCAGATATTTATGCCATCTGCAGCTAGGAGAGATAATTAAAGTATATAAATTAATCAAGTGCAATTAATTAGAGGTTTTATGTTCACAGCAGTACATCTTTGCATGTATAATTTATATTTATTGATTTGTTTGGTTTCATTAGCCTATAAGATAACAGTGCAAATGCATTAGAGAGGAAAATGCACAATTAGTATGCAGTAAGGGCTGCTGGTAATTGATACATCAGCGAGCGCTCCCAGCTGATATAAAGCTGTGTAAACTGTCATAAGCAGTTACCATCGATGACGGATATTTTGCGCCATATCTCTCACTTGATTAATGGTGTTTTTGAAAGCGGCCCCCCACTTAATGGGACCTTGATAGGCATGCAGAATTTACTGTTTAATCAGGGGAAAGAATTTATTGCAGTGCAGAACCTGTGTTGTAGCTGGTGGAAACGTATGATTGGTCTACTGCAAGTGCTATGCTGATGTTATTTGCTCCCGTCAGCAGCCAGTGTGCCTGAACATTAAGAGCTTTGTTGCTTCCCGGCTGATTTTTCATTGACTATGCTGCCATCGTTCATCACTGGCTGCTTTCCCTCGTTTCTGCAGAATGGAGAAGCAGGAGATCTGGGAAACTGGCAGAGGCTAATGTGTTCACAGCATTCCAGCATTCCCTGCAGTTCCAGCAACGTGTTTACCGCACTCAAAATAACACAAACATATTTCTATCATAGAGAGCTTCTATCCTACTTAACTGAAAGAAAAAAAAGATTTTTTTTTTTGTCATTGCAGTTATATTTAATTATGTAATTGTATCAATTTAAAGTTAACTGCTACTGTTAAGCTTGTTGAATAATGTTTTGGCTATGCATAGAATAAAAAAGCAAAACCAGCTTTTTAGGGTTTTTGTAACTTTATTTAAACAATGCAATGTTTTAATGAAGGGTCTTACAGCTGCGTGTGAATCAAACCAGTAGGCGGAAAGAATTGTTTCAATTGTATGTGGCATGAGGTTACTCACTTTATCTTTAAACTTTACCTTTTTGATCAGTTTTACAGTGAGATCTAGCTCAGATGACCCCGATCAGCCCGTTAGATATGCTGTTACTGGCCTAGGTTGCTAAAAGACCTCCTATGATGCACTGAACACATCCCGGTTTCTTTCTCATGGCGTATATCCCTCCACTGATCTGTTTTGTGTTGGTCGGTGTCTCTGTCCTGTCCTCATCCCCAGTCGGTTATCTCCATCCACAGCCTTCATGATCCTGGTTCTGCCTGAGGTTTATTCCTGTTTAAAGGGAGCTATTTGTTTCCTCTGTCTTCTTGTGCTTACTTTTAAAGGGGGGTTGAATCAAAGTGAATATTCAATACAATATGTTGGGTTCTTCAGCTGAACGCTTATTTATTATTTTTTATTATAATGAACTGGAATTACATAGATTTTAAATGATTGAACCAGCATGAACTTAGTTACATGAGTTTAATTGAAATATATTTGGATAATACCTGGAACGGACTGGGCTATATTTCACAGCACTGACTTGAACTTGTTTAATTTCTGTATTTTGACCCTTAAGATGATTTTTGTTGTTAATTGCAAATAAACTGAATTTTGAATTCAGTTTAATTCAGTGAATTCTGAACTGAAGTTTGAACTGACCTGTAATCTAGCCAAACTGAGTTACCAGGAGCAATGGTCCTTAATAAAACAGGTAACTGTCAAACCAGTGCTCAGTATGAATGAGTTTCGGAGTTTTGTTGTGGAAATGAGAGAAACTTACAGAACCACCAGCGGTTCAGCTCGCCATGAATCAGGTCTTTATGGTGAGCAGGCAGACAGAAGCAAATTCCTCTTTAAAAGCAATGTTGACCCCCCCCCCCCCCATCCAGCCTTGTTGAGTTTGAACTATTCTGCTAAGAAGAATGAGAGAAACCTCAAAAGGAAAGGTGTGCCTTGTAGAAACATTCCCAAAGAGACTTAAAGCAACCATGTCTGCCAACAAAGGGAGTGAACGCTTACGTAAAGAGGAAGATTCAGTATTTTGTTTTGAAAACAAAAGTCAACAAAACACTGCACAATTGGTTTCGCTTTGTGAATATCAAGACATGTGATTAGAAAAGAAAAGAAAAAAAAAAAACATTTGTTAAAAAATTGGTCTGGTACTACAAAACAATGTAAAAACCTAAAATGGGATCAAAACTCACACCCCGTAACGCGGCAGGACTGTATGTCTTATAGAAGTCTGGTATGCACAGAGAATAACCCAGCATGTTTCATTTTCATCCATTTACTTCCGCAGAGTCGTCAGCTGTAGCTCTGGTGTTCATCAACTGTACAAAGACAACTGTGGTCATCAGAAGTGGTAGCTCCGGTTTGGTGCTGCTGACATACTTTGGGTATGCTGTCACTATATGTTGCGTCACTGATAACTCATGTGGCCGTTGCAAAATAATTACTCTAAATAGGATGTGGGGCTTATGGGCACCACATGTTGGTGTCTGGGAACAGCTTCTGTGCGTTTCTGCTCACGTTGAGGTGGACGTTGTCCTCGGCTATGCACCCTGTCGTCACATGCAGTCATGTGGGAACGTACGTTTTAATCATAAGTTGTTGTTTTTTTTCTTTTGCATCTGTGTGCACACAAGGTATATTTATTTTATAGATTTGTTTATTTTGTGTACATAATTTATAATCGCTATCATTTAATTATATAGATTTATTTACAATATGTGTGTGTATGCACGTGTGTATATGTATATTTATTTATTTATTTATTTATGTATAGATACATAGATTCATTCTATTGTTAATGTTGTTATGCTTTATACAATAGTTTTTACATGTTTGGATTTAATCAATAAAAATGGAAAATAAATGAAAAATGTGTGTATAAAATCTTATTGGGTATTAATATAGTGTAAATCAAAGGATTTTTTTTTTTAACACATATACAAAAAAGAAAAAAAAGGTTTAAAACAGTAGGTAATAACTTTTGCACAAGTAGATGTGTTCAGTATCCTCAGAAGCCGAAAGGCAGGGGTGTGGGATTTAAACTTGTGCAAAAATGAGTCAAGATGTGGGGTGATATATAGTTTAGTGTATACATGGTAAATTGTGTGTTTCCGGGGCTGCTTCCTGCACCTGGGTGCCAGACACATACATTTTTTGCGTTGCGTCTCAAGCAATTTCCTCCCCTTAATTCACTGTAAATGCCTACAGTGACACCAGACCTGTTAAAGGTTGCAGATACAGTACAGTATGCACAGAAGTAGATGCCTTTTAGCCTCTGGTGATATGCTTTCTTTACACCTGGTGGTATCTGGCATCTGGTCTCGTCCTTACGGCATTTCCTGAGATATATTTATGGATCTTGCATATTATCTGAAATATTCACAGCTACTGCCTTTGATTTCGCACGGCTATGATTGAGGCTACTTGTGCACATGGATGATGGCTATTAATGTTCTAGCAGAAGAAATTGCTACTTTTGGAATATGAGGAAAAGGGGTATTAGTGACTAATGCGAAGGAGAGGCCTGCCTGTCTCAAAAAGAACTGTAAGAGACACCTTTTGACCTTCTTTCCTCCTCCTCCTCCTGAACCCAGAGCTGGAGATGTTTGCAGCTTTCTTCTCTCAGATCCTCTCATCTTGCTGTGGGAGTTAGTAGAGTGGTGGGCTGCCTGATAGCAGGACCATATTGACCACGGCCGTATCGGTGCAGCCTTAAACCCACAACAGGGCTATCTGATTTCCTTCTAAGGGATCCCCAGAGAGTGAGGGCTTCCATTTTTCTTAACTCGTGCATAAGTAAACTGCAGGACTTGGCCAGGAGGTCAAATCAATCTCTGCTATTTATTACATAGAAATGTGACACTGTCTTAAATGCTCCCATCCCAAGTGATTCAGCGTCGGGGCTGCGTCGGGTCTGCGTTGTTTCTGCATAGTGCGTGCAGGCGCATATGTGTGTGCATGCCATCGAGGTGAAGAGGACTGCTTTTTATGACCATTGTACCAAATTATCTTTTTTCTCTTACTTGTCTCTGTAAACAAAGATGGGTTAATATGCTCTCTGAAGACAGTTTTATGTAAAGCTTTTAGGCCTGGTGTATGTATCATATTTACTGTAAGTACACTTCAAACACAGGGGCAGGCTAATGCAATGAGAATGAGTAAGGATTGTAGTCATACTTGGGTCAACTCTGGAGCACAGCCCCTAAATATGATCAGTATCTCATGCTCACGCTTTGATGCTTCTTCAGGTTGTGTCTGTATTAAGTTGTTCAAAAGGTGCAGGGAAATAGGACAGTGGCACAGTCATTAGTTCCCCAAAGGCAGATGCAATCCCATTTCTGTGGGAAGCAGTGCTCTGTTTACTGCGTGACAAAGTGATATTGTGTGGCTCATGCTGTCTTAATTGGAAACAGTCTCACCCCGCAAAAGGTGCATAAGACCCCTGATTTTGTGAGGCAATCTCACCCCTCCCCTTTCCCACCCCATCACAACCTCCTCCTCCTTCTCTCTGAAGAGCAGCACAACCCCCTGAAGCATTTCCGTAATCCTCCGGAAGATCTTGCTCTCCCACTAAATATGGTACCTGTGAACAAACAATGGATTTTTCCATAATAATAAGTTGAAGATTTCATTATGAGTGGCTAATGGATGGACAGGTCTGGGTCTGAGCAGATACACAGAGAAGCTTCCTTTTGATCAGCAGCACAGGGTTAATCCATGGTAGGAAATAATGGAGGTTTAGAGAAGGGGGGAGAAAAGTATTGAGCTGAGCTGAATTTACAGCCGAGAGGGCTCAGTAAAAGGATGATTTTTAGAGCCTCTCGCTGCGTATTGAAGGGAAGACTGTCTGACAAGTCATCGATGAGCTCTGGCGCTGTACTAAACTAATGAAAGCTGCATTTGATCTTCTTCGAGGAGGTTCAATACCTCTCCTCCTATTATTTAAATCCTCAGCTTCACCCAAACCTGTTTTCAGATCCACAAAAATCATTAAATTGCACAGTGAAGTAAACTGTGTTTGTAAGTATTGGATGTGCAGGAAATATCCAAACTGCTTATAATGTAACCCTGTTGATTGCATCTGATATACACTCGCCGTCTCTTCGTTGGTTTAGCCAATGTTAACATCTATGTAATGTAAGATGTGGTAGTTTCTATAAATGTAAAAAAAACAACACATCCAGACATTTTTGTTATGCACTTAGCTCTTCCTGTCTTTGTTGTTACTTTGTTTGGTCATCTTGTGTGGTCTGCTCGCTTTAGTCCTCCTCGACGTCACTTCTGCACTTGAATGCTCACTTGAGTTATTTAATGTGTGTTTTAACCTTATTTCTATTTTACCATTCTGCTCTCTGAAAGAGGCCACCTGAGAGTCGAACTGTTTCAAGAGAAGTTATATCTTATCTCCTGCACACAGAATTAACCAAAGCACCAAGTCTGCAGCCAGCTTTATTCCTTTCTCATTAAACCCAAATAAAAATGAAAACTGGCTGTTGAGTTTATATTCATACGCAAATGTTAAGGGCCACCTCGGCTGTTGTTGAGAGGCAAGCAGGATGAAAGATTTGGTCTGAGGCCGTGCCAAGGAACAGGGCATGCGTCATCTGCTAACATCAATGATGGGGCTGCACCGCAAGCAAAACAGCCCATCCTTGCACTTGAACTGCAGTGATTCAAGGTTATGTTAACTGAAACATGTTGAAGCAATAATATAAACACTGTGATAAACCAGCAGTTTAGAAAATTTCAGTAATAAATCTGGCCAGAGGGGGCCCGACTGAAATTTGTGATGACATCAAGTGGTTGTTAGTGTAAAAGTCTCCCATTATGCATCTGTTCAGCATCAGGGTTCACTGCGGCACCTTTAAAAGCATTATTTTTCTTTTCTTTTTTTTTTTCAAATAAATAAACTAATGCGTGCTTTGCTGCACTTGCAAATTGTAAAACTGATTTGATGCAGCGCATCTACACCTTTTCATAATCATAATCCACTTAACATTCACTACTTTGGCTGGGTATCATTTTGATGCAAGACAACACACACATGCATTTTATTTACACAAACACAAAAATCCAAACTTCAGTCAAACCTGAGTAATAGTACTCAAAAATACAAATGCACTAGCTGGATGTAGTTTTATCAGACTTCTTAGCAGTGTTGGCAGACAGTAAGGGATCCTGAGAGTAAAACTGAGGGGACAGTTTTATAGTCGGATTTTTTTATCACCAATAAACAAAACATAACATTCTGCTTTACAACGCAGTGATGGGGTTTTTCATCTGTCGGCTTGAAATCCAAGCAGAAAAGAAGAGCGAAGGCTTCAAAAGATGATTTGTGACTTAACTGAACTCCTGACGAGGTTGAATGAGGAGACATAAGTGCTGTGAGAGAAAGCAAGAAGAAGGCAGATTTAGACACTGTACAAGAGTTACTTAGACAGGGATGCCAGAAAGAGGGCAGAAGAGCTGAATCCTCAGCAGACTGATAGAAGAACGACGACCTCGGAGAGAGATGCGTGCTAGAAGAGAGAGCTGCTGGGGATAGTGCTGCTAAACCATGTATATATGTATATATATATGAATATATACACATATTAGTTCACACACTATTCCATCCTTGCTTGCTTTTTTCCGTCTTCACCCTGCCATATTGGTCCCGTGTGGGAGCGTCCAATCTGTCAGTAGCGTGTGGTCTCACTCCACGCTAGTTAACTGCTAAATGCTTGGGTCACACCTGCGCCCTTTTATGGGGTCTGGCAAATCAGTGGGGTTAGTGTTGTGAAGGGACTGATCAGTCCAGCCACGCTTGCTGGTAAATGTGTGCAGGAGTCACACATTTATACTTCACAGTTAGGCCTGAGCAAATGCTTTTAAGGCTGTAAAGGATGGATTTTTTTGTGTTTTGATGTGTTTTGTAGTTCTCTACAGCCATATTTTGCAGCAAATCTCAAATTCAAATTTTTGAGCTGTAGTGAATATTTCCGTGACTGTAGGCCTCAGCCTTGATCCAGTGTCTTAATTCAATGCCATTCCTTTTTTTTTTTTTTTTTTTTTTTTTGTGGTTGAAAAAGTAAACAGATAGATTGCTGGCCCTACTTTTACTTCCGGGTCATTGGCACGCGGTGTCCAAGCGCTTCGACACCACGGCAGTAATGAGGTCTGTCCCCCTGCGGTCGGGCCCTCATCTGAGTGGTCCATCCCTGGGAGATGGGATCCTGTGAAGCAGTGATTGTTTCCACAATTAGGTTGGTAGAGTGGCGAAGCACTGCTCGTGGATCCCTCCCATGGATTTGCTCCCTCTACACAACCATGACTGAAAAACAATAGCCAGCTGTCGTCCGTCGGTTGATGTGCCTTTGATCAGCCAAATGAAGGCTGCTGGCATTTCTTATGGAGTGGAGATTGCTTATCGATCTATATCAAAATATTCATGCTAATCCCAGGCAGTGGAGACTATTTTCAAGCCGGGTTAGCAATCAGAGCTGCCGTCCTGTCTGGAGCAATTCGCTGAGCTGGGAAGTCTAATCAGCTCAGGGTCCTGCAGTCAAATGCACTTTGCTGTTTAAATTTAGACCCCTGACAGTGATGGAGGAGTCCAGAGAAAGGTGTTGACAAACCAAATTGTTTGCTCCAGCACTATTTTGCTAGAGATCAAGTCCATAGTAATGCGCAGTGAATTTGTTCATTACCAGCTGAGGTTGGAGAGGAGAGGACTGAGGTTTTGCCCTCACTCTATTGGAGGAGGACCAGTGTTTCAGGGTTGGAAGGTGGGGCCTTGACAGCGCTGGCGAGTGCATGTATGTGTTTGTGCTGTGTGTGAAGGGCAGCCGTGATGTATGACGTGTGTGGTTTAGTGGGGAGTGTGTGTGACAGCGGTTTTGGCCGACTGCATGAGTGTGTGGTGGGGTCCCACAGAGGAGTGTTGTGGATCACAGAGCTTTAAAGAATTTGGGGAACACAGTCTGCCATCTGTGTATTTGATGCTTTAGTTTTGCACTTTTTTAACCTGCTATTTCCTGAAATATTAAATGTAGCCACACACTAATAAAATGACCAAAGTTTATATCAGTTTTTAAGGACTCAGTAATAAATCCAAACAACAAAAAAATCCTCAAGTGAAGAAATAAGTCCTTCCCGGGATGCAAACATAGCTTCCTTGATCACAGATTATGTTTCCTTACTTCCTCTGGAAAAAGCCCCTCCTCTGTCCAGTGACGCAGGTCGTTCTAAATCTGTCTCAATACGTTAATACTGTCATGCAATTATTGTGCAAAGAAATCTGTGAAGAAAAAGCATTGCCAGAATGGAGAGATTATCCTGCTGGAGGGTTGAAAGGCTAATGTCTTGCCATATGGCCCAGATTGTAATGTGCAGTGTCCTGCTTCAGGGTCAATCATACATCAAGTATTAGTGTCAGGTGGGGATTAATGTTTAAAGTTTCCTCACCTCCTCGGTGTAGTACATCGCACTGTAACTGACGCCAGTTTCTGCTCTGACATGATATACTTACTGTGCCAGGTAACAGTTGGGTAGACACTGAGGAGCTTTGGCGCAAGCCATCAAGGATAAGCTTTAAAAAAAGAGCAATAACATTCAAAAAAATCTATAAAGATGACACTATTACTTCTGTGGTTGTTTTTGTTCAAGTACTGCATACACACCTTCAGGGGAAAACAGCGGACTCCTCTCTTTTGTACATTCCCTGTTTAGCAGCCTGTTTTGAAACGTCTGCCTGCTTGCGTGGCTGCTGCTGCAGGAACTACTGATTAGTGAGATTATTGCTGCTGTTGGCGGATGCAGGGCCGTACATTTTCAGTGAGCGTGATTTACCGCACACTTAGGCATGTGCACGCTGCAGCCAGAGATGTTTCTGTGTGCATAATCAAAACGTATTTTTCAGTTTCCAACCTGATATTTAGCTCATATGGATTGTTATTATTCATTCAATATAATGTGCCCATATGTACACAAAAAAAAGCTATAATTTGATGCAAATTGCAAAACGTAATGCATAATCGTATATTATTTGATTATTGTTGCACTTAAAAGCATCCTAGTTTCCCCTTAACACTTTTCTCCATCACTTTATAAGAACGTGTATACAGAATTTCTATCCTAAAATGGCCTGCTGTACCCATTCTGCCTTTGTCACCTGGTAGTGTTAAGCCAAGTTCTGCCTAAGGTATTAACCTGAATGACTATATAAGTAATTAACCTCATAATCCTTTTTTGACTGATTAGAACTGATAGGCTCTTTCTCAATTGGCATGATTGCCTGTCATTATGAATCTCAACAACATGGAAAACACAAATGTCAGGGAGGGGCAAAACATATTGTTCATCACAACCTTGAAAAATGTGTTGATGGAGAGCGTTGGAGAGGGGGTGTGACATGGCAAGGTGAGATGTTTCTGTGTGTGTAAGTGCGTGTGTTTTAGGTTCACATATGTCAGACGGCAGGATGTAAGGTGCAGGTGTCGCCAGGCTCTGGTGCTGCTTGTCACCTTGTGAATAAACAGCAGTTGTTCGTTGGGAAAGGCGGGACTGATTCATGCGAGATTGGCAGAACATGGCAGATGGATGTACTTTTTCATATGTGTAAATAGTCGCAGCTAGCTATTAACATACCTCTGTGCAGATGGCAAACTGTAATAAAGTACAGGCGATAAAACAAGCCTCCTCGTCGATGGCTGACGCCCAGCCGATGTTTGTTAATTTTTACATACACTGCAATATGTTCTGTAGCACAAGGGCACAATAACTAGTGGGGATATTTAGGAGCGCTTGTTGTGCCTGAATAGTAAACAGTTTTAATGTTGCAGTAAAATCCCTTTGATCTGTTTTGGTTTCACATATCAGAGGTTGAAAACTTAATTATGTATTCCAAATGCGCATACTTTTTTTTATATCATATTCAGTCCAGTCTTACCATGTAGAAGCAATGAAGAACGGAGGTTGAGCTCAATGTAGCAAGTCAGAGCTTGCTGGTGCAGGAACTGCAGTAAAAGTGGGCAAATGTTCGATTTGGGGTGTGTGTTGACGTCAGAGCTTCTACGGCCCACAGCTGGTTCCCCTTTCAACTAGATGATCAGCTTTTTCCTGACTCCAGAGACCGGAGGATGAGACTTAAAAACCCAGACAGCAAGCGAACGCAGCAGAGCCGCACGGGTAGAAGGGTAGGAGACACCCTCAAGAAGGTGGGAGTGTGAGTAAGAGAAAAGTGGGGGCGTGTGGCCCCAGCATCCAGATGCATCCCAGCCGGCCAGCCGCAGTGATGCGTGTGCTTGTCGAAGGCGTGCATGCATGCGTCTGTGGAGCCCAAGGACTTGTCGTCTGTCGGCTGCTAGTTGTGGCAGCCAGCTGTCAGGGGAGCTCAGTGGGGAGAGAGGGGAGCCCAGGTGAAAGGAGGGCCAGCGGCAGACAAGGACTGGAGCCAGCACTCGCTCACTCCAAATGAATGGTGACAGGAGCGCGAGAGCCATTGATCCACTGGTCAAAGCACCCCGAAGGCTGCAGCCTAATGTGCTGAAAAAAGAAACATCAGCCCCAGTTGGGGCTCTGGGAGAGAGACAGTCCTCATCGGATGAAACACACCTTACACACAACACTCAGGAGATCAATAGAGAGATGGTGGATGTGGCCATTCAATACATTTGCATCCATTACAGGCAAAACAAAGTGGATATATATCTTTTGAATGATGTAGTCATTTGAAGATGTATGAGCAAATCATACATTTGAACTAAAATAGAAAATCTTGAAGCAAGTATTTAATTCTGTGTGTCTCTAGTGTAACTATAGTACACAGTAGCTGCAGCTTTTAGACCCTGACAGATACTTTTAAATGATCAAATATATTAATATGATTGCCAATTAGCAAATTACATTGTAAAAAAAAAAAAAAAGAAATTCAATCTCTAAAAAGTGTTGTTCATTTAATGTGGAATATTGATAATATGTTTCTTGCAACGTCCTGTAAATCCTTTTTTCAGTCCCTCACCTACAAGGTGAAAATCAGCATCACACATATTTCTGATGTACAACCCGCTCCTACACATTTTCAAAGACATTAATGGATAAGCCACAGAGCTATAGTGCTAACAAATATTCAAAGAGCAGTTTTAATACAGGCATTTGAAAAGGGTTTGCAAGCAAAAAATGCAATGCATAATATGTTTTCCCAGTATTGTTGGATAAGTGAAGTTCCCATCTCTGGACATCGGCAAGGATGGTGGGGTTGGGAGCAGGGGCTGTGAAGGGTATCCTGCTCTGGTTCACCTGGCTTTTCACTATTCATGTGTCTTAAAAAGGAAAAAAAAAAATGAAATGAATATAAAGCACTCCATACAAAGAGTCTTCAGCGTGAGCGCTTGAAAATGCATCACTTGCTCTTCTAATATTGAGTTCAGTCTGTGCTGTGGTGATCTGGGTCCTGCATGGTGCTGTGACATTGGTTGGTTGATTGGGTGGCGTAACCCGACCCAGGCAGGGAAGCAGAAAAGGGCCCTTGGTGGGTGTAGCGCCAAGCTGATGGATCGGTGATACGGGCTGTGGGAGATGATTGATTGATTGAGGCTGGTTAGGTGACAAAAAATGCAGTGGCGACCCCATCAAGGTGCAGCCCTGTCAGTGGCAATAATCCCTGATTGCCCCTACCCACCCTCCTTATCCGCCCACCGCCTCACTATCCACCTCTTCATCCTCTCCTTTGGGAGGAGACACACACAGTGCCACCTGCCCATGCACAGATAAACTGACAAACACAAAACATGCACATATAAGCAAGTGTAAACATTTTAAAGCTGGCCACTGATTTCCAGTATTCAAATGTCACGCGCTGTTCAGGGAAATATCTGCAGCGGGCCAGAGTAGCTCCACTTTACCTATGAACACACCTGCATGTCTGATCATACATGAATGTGTGTGCACAGTTTATATGTGCACTTTAGTGTCTGTTTCATCAACCATTTTTTGGCCAATCCACTTTTGTGGATTACTCCCAACCCTGTACACTGCACAGAGTGGCAAAGCAGGACATCCAGTAACCGTGGGCTTCCTGTCCGTATTTCTGTACATAACTGCTGATTCTAAAACATTGGCTGCCAGGATATCTTTACAACGTTATGCAGAGATTATCAGCCTTCACTTCACAGGATTCCCAGATTTAGCAGCATGCATTAGCTCGGGAGTTCTGCTGCCATTTCACTCTGGCCAAACAGAATCATGGATGTTTAGATTTTCTTTTTATCATCATTTACCTATAGATTCATCTGATAATATGATTCCCACCCCCCCATCATTTCATCAACATCCTTGTTTCCAGTCTAACTAAGATTTAGGATTCCGCGTTTGTTTCTCACTTGTCTTGAAAGGCTGCCCTGCAGCTCAATGCAGGCCGGTTCACAGGTCTGCTCTGCACGTTTGGTCCAAGTCCCACACATTTTCTATCCTGTGGACTTCACAGGCATTTTGCTTTGATTGCAAGGCGTTCTTCAAATGAATGCAGCTTATTTGTAAGTTTGTTTGCTTCCCTGCCTGAGCTATTGGTAATCTATTCTCCTTTCTTAGCAGGAGGAAACTCAGATGTCCAGCGTCTGTATTCATTGAACTGGCACCAGGGTTAGTGCATTATCATGCTGGGTTTGACGTGCTAACATACTTGGCTGGCTTTCCTCGATTGCAACTAAAGACCCAATAGCTCAACTTTACACACCAGTTTTCAGATGTGGAGTAAGAAAATAACCAAAGAAGAAAAGATTTCCCACAATCAAATGTCCTCCCACAGATTTTAAAGAGCACAGCCACACGACGTACATTATTTATTTGTTGTAGTGTTATTTAGAGATTAGTATTTCTTATCCTCTGGAGGAAACATGGATAATCTGTAAGGAGATCAAGTGCACAAGAAGCAGATTTTGTTGATAATCCATCTCAGAATAACAGATCTACAAGTCAACAGCAGTGATTGTAGATGTCCATCATTTATTTTCTTTGTCTGCCCTTTTTTGTTTTTGTCATCAAGTTTTGAAGAAAAACTGAAATCCACCCACCACGAGTGCTTAGATAAGAAGCACACATGAAAGCACTCTGAAAACATTGTTTTTTATAAATACTGCTATGAAGTAACTTTAAAGCCAGCTGTTTTTCTAAGATAAAAAGGCCGTGCAGAGAGAGACATGAACCAAGACAGGGGATAGAGTTCAAGGAGAAAGAATATAATAACTGTAACATAAAGAAATTTGAAACACTTAATCTTTTAAATTCCAGTATCTTATCTTTTAAAGATAATAAATTTTCACGAGCAAGTCTTTGCTGTACCTTTAAAAATACACTCACAGGAATGGAATAGGAAAGCCTACGAGAAGCACGCAGACATTCACCTCTTCAACCTTAACCCTTTATAGGGCAGTCAATAAAATGCTAGAAATGTAAAAAATTAAACTCCAGGGAGTTATTGGAGGATATTGAAGGACCTTTTTAACTTTGTAACTTTTTTCTTTTAATTTCCACAGTCTGTAGGTCTTCTTGGTTTAAAACATATTTGCATTGTGCAACAAGAGCATTTGACTTTGTGTGAAGAACCGGGAGAAAAAGAAAAAAAAACTGCACAAAAGCGAGTGATGTGTGACAGAAAATGCTTCTGACAGACAACTGTCCAACCAGCAGCACAGAGCCTTACTTGATAAAGCACGTTAAAAATGATATAAGTATGACATTAAGTGTAAAACGTGGGAATGCGTATCCTATTTCCACAAATCTGAGAACCAGACTTGCAGTTCAGATCAGCCTTTATTGGAGCAGTGATGTACAGCGAGTGTGCTGAGTAATCTAATAAAGCTTGAACCTCCTTAACCCGGCTCACTCGTACTTGTCCTTTGTGTCACAATTAAGCAGAAAGTCCA
The DNA here is from genome assembly GCA_014839995.1 of Xenentodon cancila. NCBI lineage: Eukaryota > Metazoa > Chordata > Actinopteri > Beloniformes > Belonidae > Xenentodon > Xenentodon cancila. Next base: position 26,209,087 of record CM026197.1, read on the forward strand.
GCAGAGTGCGGCAGTATTATAGATCACATCTTGAGCATGCTGCCATTAGATGAATACGGTTTTGACATACTACCCACAGACAAGCGTGAAATATGTTTTGTAAGTGCATAATTATGACATCTGTAACTCTCTGGGTAGCACAATATTAACTCAAGAAATAACAGACTTAAGTGCAGTATGTGTTAATGCTATGAGCATGTTTAATTGAAATATGACAGGGGAGTAATGAAGATTAAATTAAACCCGGAGATAATCGTCTGACACAAAGATAATTGAGTTGCAATCTTCGGCCGATGAAGAATAGCTCAGGGAGGAAAGAAATAATCAGAGGCCTGTGCTAGAGAGGAATAAGCTCATTTCTCTGTGATGGGGGACATATAAATTCAGCACTCAGATTAAAGTGTGATTAATAAAGCAGTAATCTACAAGTTGAGTGGAATCACAATGACATATGTCTGCTATATGTAATTTATGTTTGTGTCTTCACTCAGGAAGAGATTGTGCTATGAGTGTAAGTGTGTTTTTGTTTTCTTTCTTACCTCAGATATCTCTCATCTGTCTTCACAGGATGACTTGATGACTGATCCGATTGCGAAGGGAAGAGAGGCTGGCAAAATGTTTTTGTCTTTATCGCTCACTTAAAATAGCACAGGAGAGCTCTTGTGCTCCTCCAAACATATGGCCCCACATTAGTGCTTGGGCTGCTTCAAAAGGGATTAGAGCCTGCAGGTCGACGTGTCTCTGTGTCAGCGGTGGCACCCTGCTGTATTTCCAAGCCTCGGCTCTGGCACACACTAGATATTCACATGTGAACTCACACACCGACACATTCATGTGCACAACTGTGACCCCTGAGCATACTTTTTCCTTCTCAGAATAATATATTTCCTCTAAGGGAGTGCTGTTCAATTAAATACATTATTTTCCTGTTTTTGCACAGTGATCTCCAAACTACAGCCCTCAATTGTGGAAAAACTCTATCCTAAATCTGGAAATCATGCACCACGTTCATAGATTTGAAAAGCTTACACAGTTTCCCTCAATTTTACTGTGAATCTTTAATATTTTCTGAAGCGTTTTTGAAGGGTCTGCACGGGAGAACACAAATGTTCCCATTAGGGTAGGGACTCCTTACAGTAGGTATCACACAATGCAGTTTGATTTGATTCTGTTTCTTAAGCTTATGATTAGATTTAAAATCAATTATCAATTTAAGATCATTTTTGTTTTAAGGTTAACTCAGGCGGTTGTTCAGTTTATTTTTTATAAAACATGCAATTGTTTGTGTAGCTGAACTACACTTTTCTACTAAGGCTCCTTTCATGTAATTAGTTAGGTTAACTTAAAATCGGCACAAAGGAACTTCTGTCATTTTTAGGTCAGCAGGCCACTCCATAGGAGAAAAAGTTAAGCTACTTTCCAACAGTTCACAAGAGTTACTCTTGCTCTTGTTTCTTGTTCAGTCGTTTTCTTGTTATTCTCTTTCATCATTACTTTTTTGAGTCTGTTAGTCACCTCTGGCACAGTGTCCACTGTAGCTCTGCGAGCTGGCTTCATCATTGTCAATGTGTGAAATCCATGCACAGCTGCACTGCGTCAATTCAACACCAAATGAACTGCGAATGAAAAAACCCAACATCTGAGAATATCCATAATCTGTAACCAAGAAATTAAAACCTCTAACAGAGAGTGCAAACATCATCTTTCATGGTTACACTCGTCTTCTCTCGCCAGTAGTGCTAAAATCATCTCTGTTTTTGAACCATTTTTCTATGTTGTGCTTTTTCTTTTTGTGGCGGCAAATCTGAAATCGGTCTCAAATCACTGCAGCGTCAATCTACAGAAAGGAAGGTGGGACATATTCAAGATCTAGGAGCTCATTGGCTACTGTATGACTCAGCACTCTTGTCAATGACATTAACAACTTTATCATACACGATAATAACGAATAGACAACTTCTGTCCTCTTGCTGGTTCTCCATGACCGTGACAAGTTTTGATGCTCCGCAAAAAGAAAGAAAGCAATTGAAAATGATGGTTTGAAAAAAGAAATGATTGAGCTGATGTTGAGAAAAGAAAATGACTTTTTTTTTTGATTTGCAATTGTCGCAAGAGACAACCAGGAATGTCTGCTTTCTGCAGATATTAGACATAAGAAAATATTCCTTCAAATTCATTTAAAACTGGTATTTCAATATGAAATTAAAGTCTGTTTTGTTTTGGACTCTGTTGGCACAAAAATGAATAAATGAAGGTCAGAAATGACATTTTACAGTTTTGATTCTTAACAAGTCTTAATAAATAACAGGGGAGTTCTAATCTCCACAGGAGAGGGCTTCCTTTTAGGTTTTTGTTTTTCTCATATGTAGCTCAGCGATGGGAGCAGAGTCATTTACGCATTCTAACTGGCTTGAAAATGACAAAGAAGAAGTACCTGGTGAGCCACAACAAATCACATTTGTTTTGCTCCACCTTATCCTGACTCACAATAACATTTGTAGAGAGGCGCAGGTCAAAGCACGGCATAGCTTACAGTGCTGGGTTTACCAGCTATGATGATGAAGCTTTAATCAAGATTTCAACTATACCTGGCAATTATCGTGGTATTTTGTGCCTGTCACTCTCAAACCACACCACCAGAGTCTACTTAGCGGTGCAGGATCTTTTCTGCAGGACTGTAATGCTGTTGTTGTTTCCTCATCTCATATACTTTAGACATGTTCCCGGAGAAAATGGAGCAGATCTTATATGAGCTGAGGCTTACAAATGTTGAATAACTATAACCTTTAGTGAAATCACAGCAAGTTATTTATCCAGTTTGAAAATGGCAAAGTAAATGTAGTGGGCAGAAACATGCAGAAGGAAATACGTTGCTATCAAGTGGGGTGTGTATTGGTCCATGGTCGAGCCAATGCATTTTTACAATTCTGGTAAGTTGAGGAGTGGTGGCCTAGTGGTTACAGTGGTTACAGTGGTGGGCTTGGGCGTGGAGGACCCAGGTTCAAGCCCAGGGCTGCCCACAATGGTAAATCACTGGGGGCCCTTGAGCAAGGCCCTTAACTCCCAATTGCTCCCCGGGGCGCTGCCCTGCTAGCAGCCCCACTGCTCACTAGTGAAACTAGTTGATGGGTTAAAAGCAGAGGCTAATTTCGGTGTGCATCGTACATACAGCGTGTGCACGATGTCCACACTGACAAGAAAGGGAAGAAAAAAAAAAAAAAAAAAAGTTATGGAGTCCAGATCATTGAGTGGGGTCTACTTTTCTTGCTCTCTAGTATTCACACAAGAAAATCCCAATATGAGCCCACACTAAATAGAGGAACAAGCTTTCAGAAGAATTCAAGGTGAGTACCAATATTACAGGTATGTGCACACATAGCAGAGATACCAGCACAAAAGCCAGTATGATTATGGATAAGTTAAAAGATCAGCCACCATCCTTGACATTATGACCCACACATCACACTGGCACATCTCAAATGGTTCCTAGGTTCCAAATCAGGTACTTTACACTTCAAAAACACAAACACTGTGCAAACGGAGTGTGGAGTAATGAATACTTTACACACTCAATCTTATGTATCTTGTTTACATGAAAGAGGTGCGGGAACACTCATTTGCTACATTTTCTGTTAAAAAGATGACAGTAGATGACACTGGCACCGTAGACGCCAGAGCTTTAAACGTTTGTTGAGATAAAGAAGAAGACGGTGAAGATTTCAAACACAACTATGATGTTCCACTTATACCATTATTGCCCATAAATTGTGAATGAAACATTTATAATATCTTCTCATGGAAGTATTGTAAAAAAAAAACAACAAAAAAAACAACTACATTGTCTATTGCTAACTAGACACAGCAGTGGTTGTCTATCCATCTTTTGCTTTTTTTGGAGTCTCAATGTACTTGTTGTCATTCTCATTTAAGCCTTATATTATAATGTGTTATCCTCATGTGTTGTTATACTGTGTTGGGTTAATTATTTGTGTTGTTGCACTATGTCACTCTAATATGTCACACTATGTCCCTTAGTGCCTTTCCACTAGCAGGGGTTCCTGGGTAAGCCCACCAGACGGGAACCTCTAACAGTCTTTTGTTTGAATTTTACGATTGGTAAAAAGTCAAATCTTGGTGGCAACATGGCAAAGAAACTCACACATTGGGGCAGCATTCATTCACACACTGTGCATGTAAGTACACAGATCTGCATAATACAGCCTGCTTGAGTGCACTCATGAAAGTATGCCATCTGGATCACCGCCCAGTTGTAAGAGGGCATCTCAAACAGCGCAGCTCCTGCTGATCCAACATGTGTGAACGAACTACTGTGATGTATGCCCAACACCTTTGCTACCTTTGGCCAAGCAAATACAATAAATTTTCACCACAATCTGCTTTCACTATGACGAGTTTTAATAGGCAGAACTGTATACGTTCTCCTTTGTCTTCGCAGTACAGTTCTTCAGTTTTTGAAGTGGTTGAAGCAAGCAGACGTTTTCAAGCATAATGTGGAAATGCCATATTGGGGAGTGCACAGTTTTGTCAAAAGAAAGCACATTTGTGTGCTTGCTCTTAACAAGTGAAAGTTGGACAGATTTATTTATTTAGTCATTTTAGTTTTAAAGTCCCCCTGATCAACAAGATGACAAACAAACTGTAGACTAAACTGTTCCTTCCCAGTGTACCATCATCCCAACGGGAGGCTGAGCGTCCTTTGACTCAGTCTGCTGCAAGATGCTAATTACTTCAGGCCTAAATTACTGAGGTAATCAAATGATGTCTTATTTATGGAAACTTGCAGATTAAAGAGATTTCAAATTTGCAAAAGCTTTTAGTTGTATGCTGTGGTGTTTTATGATTTAATTACCTGGTTCATGATTGCCATTTCCATTTTAGACTCTCACCCCTTTAAACTGCAAATTCTGTTGTTTTTTGTTTTGTTTCTTTCCCCAAATTCACCTTAAATATTTGTTTTCTGCCTCAAACTTAGCCTTAGTTATTGTAGCTTTGCAGAGCATCGGAAGACACTGCTTATCAGTCATAACACTGTGATAGCCATCCATTGTGCTCTCAACTCACCTCATTGCGCTCTCGACCCACCTTTTATAAATGTGTTGAATTCCACAAATTGAAAAATATAGATTTCGGAGTCATGTACTGAAGGTTAGAGGTCAGTCAGACCTCATGCACCCAAAGGCCTGTTTTAGGGACATGAATAATTTAAACTGTGCTCAGGGGGGTGGTGTAGCATTACAACACGAGGAGAATGGGTATGAAAAAGCCAAATTGCTGAGGGCAAAGGGCACAGTAGAAATCATCCCTAATTAGTGGTTGCTATGGTGCAGAGCTCAGTGTACAGAGTGAAACAAAGACGAGTGAAGAAACTGACCATCAAGTATAGCGAACATATGTATCACACCACCGCGTAGGAACTAATGAACTGACTTGACAAAGTGTAACCTGTAATTAGATGAACTAAGCACTTAAAAGACAGGAAATAAAACCTGGACACAAGTCTAATCATTCACTGATTTCACGCTGCTGAGTGTCACATAGGATCCCAATGCTGGCAAGACTTTGACTCAGTTCTGTTTTGTTCCCATCATTTTTTGCATAATTACACCATAAAACTGCCCCACCTTCATCCGATCACCAGAGCCATGCTATACTCCACAAACACGATTTCAACTCACCTGTTGTCTCAGTCAACATTTAAATAAAGTTCTTAGCACTTATGTACAGATGTAGATTTGTAAGCTCAGGATAAAAATCATAAGTAGTCACATCACCGAGGCCGTAACCCCTGAATCTAAATGGTTAATCTGCTAGCTGATTTTCCTTCAGTTCAAGGAAAAGAAAAAAAGATGTTATCCATAAATTGACAGGCTGCTATTGATGCGGGTGTCATTATCTCCAGATTGGCTCTGATTTAGAACAATAGTCATTTAAAGTACCATTTCCTCTTCCTTCCGGCTTGCTGCATGTGGTACGCATTAGGCAAGTTGCCATTAGGCCAAATATCTTCATTTCTGTCCTGATTTATGCACTCTTTATTTTGCACATAAAGCAGTGTTGTATTTTACAAATTGTGTCCACTGTGTTACTTATTGACAGCAACGTTACAAAGCGAACATCATGTTGTTGGTTAAGCCCTTCTGCCATCAACTTATAGTATTTATGTTGAAGATTTCTTTTTCAATTGCCAGAAAATACTAAATAAGATTTAAACAAAGTTGTTGTTTTTTTTGTAACATATTAAATTACTATGAAATATGGAAAGTATGGTTTTACACTCTCCACTTTATTAGGTGCACCAGGTTAACCCAATAAAGTATCTGGTGAGTGTCTTTCCAGCAACACTTCAAAGCTGTGGAATGGGAATCTTCCCACCTCTTTGTGGGTAACTACAAGCCGTCATTGGGATGCAGGGCACAAAAAAATCATGGCCCTTAGAGGTAAGAGATACTTAGTTAGCTGCAACAGATGACAGCATGCTGGGCCATAGGCGGAGTCAGGAGGACAAAGAGTGTTGTTCCCAGAAGTCAACAGCAGTGAGGAGGGGCGTCAGCCAGCACACCAGCGACCTGCCTTCCCTCCGCCTTCCCAGCTGCTGGGAAAGATGGAGATACCAGCAAATCTGTGTTTGTTCAGCCACTCCACAAATATCCCCTCTCTAGATTGCGTCTGGCTGAGGAAACGGCACTTGACTCGGATTCTGAAATGATTATTGGTGGCAGTGTCCTTCTGGGGCTGCTTTTCTAAATGTGCCAATAAATTTCACATGTCCAGCTTTGTTTTGCTTTCATTAGGCCTCTAATCTCCGTCCCAGGGCCAGGCTGATTCTGCCATGAGTGAACTCTCTGTTTTCTCTTGAGCCAGTGATTAATGACTGGACAGCATCATTACTAATGCTCAGCTCTGGAGTTACATATCTGCTCCTGTAGACACCAAACACAATCAGAGCAACAATACACCCGCTGCTTGTGTGCAGACATATTTTTGTGTGTTTATATATTGGTGCAGAGCTGGCCTTTTTTCTTTTTTTTTTAATGTTTTTATGTTTGATTGTTGTGTTTGACTTTGGATCCAACTAATCTGTGTGAATTAGATATTTGTTTAAACCCTATCAATTTACATCTGTCCGAAATAACTTATTCATTTATATCTCTGGTGTCTTAAGTATCATGGTTCATAACTCAGCAGTGATATAAAGATGACGAATGGTCTTAAAGAAACTGACCTGCCAATAACCCTAAATGTTTTTTCAGCATAAGCATTGAGCTATTAACTCAACATTTACAGTACTTTTATCAACTCTGGAGAGCATTGATTCACAACAGTCATATAAGTAGTCATCTACCAGGATATTAGTCACCAATCTCTCTGTTGCTGTAATATCATATTTTCGCTCTTTGTCTGAACTCAGTGCCTCTGGCATAGAGACTTATGCATGGCCTCACAAACCAAAGCGCCATAAACCCGGCCTTTGTGTTGCATTATATGTCCAGCTAAGCTGGATGTGTTTCCACATGACTAATAGATGATGCATACTGTCTGCCAGGTCAGGTCTTTACTCTAGTTGGAGGACAGACAGTGTGTGATGGGAACAGCCAATTTAAAAAAAAACAAAAAACAAAAATGACAGCCACTTGTACATTGGAGTCAGCAGGTGCTCGGGCTCTCAACTCTCAACACCTTTACTGTCCCGGGATTGCGTAAGCTGCCTAGTACCCAGCTGCTATGTGGGAAGAGAGGGAGTTTTGTTTAAGCCACTGAGCAGTCATCTTTCTTTGTAGAATGTGTTAATATGGTAATACACCGCTAACACCAGCTGGAACTTAAACCAAAACTTACTTGACCTCCAAAAAAGAAAAACAAAGGACCTTGATAGATGATATTTTCAAGGCAACGAAGCCTCTGTTGTTTATTTTCTTCTTTTTCCAAGTGTTTTTTTTTTCATTTTAGATTGAGTATTTTCCTGAGTAAATAAGCTCTGCCCTTCCCATATTAAATCCCAATAAATGGACACCACCTGTTTTAACAGTCCGTGCCATGTTAGGGTCAAGCAGGGTCCTGTTTGATTGGCCACATCGAATGGATGGAACACGCCGCATGCCCTCTGTGGTAACTTTAAAAAATGTTCAGGAAGTTTGGTTCACCCTTTACGGCCTAGGACATTTCCTACTACAGGAGTTAAGCACTCAGGACAGGAAACCATTTGCTGTGGCTGTAAGATCTCTTTAATGACTGTCTAACTAGAAACAGGCTGGCCTAATTCAGTGCCTGGAGCCAGCAGGAATGGCCTTGCATCTAGACGTTGTTAGAATATTTATTGCTTCTTCAATGGGAGTCTTTTTGACACTGCTGTAATAAAATTTACAAGGAATCCCTTTTTAGCATGATGCAAGGCAAAGTGTGGTCAAGAGGCAAAGAAACATGCTTGAAAAAGTAGCAGGGCATTAAACTTATCATTTGTTTTGTTTATGCGAATCAGGAACTGCGGATGTCTGACATTTAAACAGCTTTTGATCGGGTCTTTCCCTGGTTACCTCAGAGTGATGTTGGTTGTTGGTCAGCATCATCTGACTTTGCAGTATGTCAAAGAGGGTAACACTCTCAAATTGTAAGGTTGTAGTTTTAGTAGAAGTGAAAGGGTCAGTGTAGTCCTTGGGGTAAAAAATAAAAAAGCTGCTGATTCAAACATATTGACCTTTTTAGTGGCCTCCAGCTTTCTCCTGACCAACGTCAAATGATGTTACGTTTAGAATCAAAGCCACTTTTTTGTCTCGAGAGCAGCAGCGTAACCATGCGCACCATAGAGATCCGCATAGAAACACTTTAGCGGCTTGGTAGCGGTGGGAGTGGTTATGGATTAGGGGTGTTTGTGTACATGTTCATGTGCTACATGCCTATGTGGGTGTCCACACACTGACACACCGTGTACGGCAGTGCTCCCGCTGACTGAGGAAATGAGCTGGGACCACCAGAGGTGATTGTGCATGTGCAAGCAGAGATCAGGATTGGCTTGTTCCAGTCACAGTCACTGACTGACGAGGCCTGTTCTGCGACTCAACACCTCCCCTTCCACCACCACCACCTTCAACTTCTGTTTAATAAGCTCAGCCCCTTTTTATTTTCCTCCCTAAAGTGCCACCATGTCTGGACAAACTGACACACTTCAGTTTCACTGCAACCCCACCACCCCCACCCCACCGTCCACCCTCCTTTCTCCTTCTTCCACTGTGGATTTAAACAAATGCAGTCAAACCCAATTAGGAGAGAGTGAGAGCAGCACAGGAGAGGCGCTGGTAATAGTAACTTTGTTCAGCTGGTTCCTGCTGTGACCAGCCCTCATTTAAATGAGCCGCTTGATAACCCTCAGAAATACGATCCCGGCGAGAGAGGGGAAGAGGCAGTCTCTCCACTTTCCTTGTTCCCAGCGGAGCGTCTTTTAACAGGCCTCTCACCTCCCTGCGCGGAGGGGCTCGGCAGGAACACAGATGAGCCGGTTGGGACAGGGGAGGTGGCACCCATTCTTTGCTGTCACAATGGTTGTGACAGTGGTTAATGCTCGGTGATGTTAAGTCAACAGCTAAGCGTCAACTTCAAATAACTGGCAGCATGTGTGAAAATCTCAAAAAAAACATCTCCGAAAACACTCCTATTTGCTCAAGTGAGTTAAACTCCACCTATTGTGAGCTCCGAGTGTGATCTCACAAATGTTTAGAGCTAGTCCAATTTGACCGTTTCCTGATGCTCCTAGGCAAACTTCAAAGTGTCGTTTTTGTTTTTTATCCTTGTCTTTTGTTTGTTTTTTTGTTTTTGTTTAAGCGTACATCCCAGACGGAAACCAGCTGAGATGAGAATGAAAGTACCGTTATCCAGATTATTGCATGTGAGGTAATGGAAAAATTGATAAGATTTCCTACTACCTTCTAGGTAAACAATACATCAGAAAATTTCTGTCATCGTCCCTTTCTTACTGAAAGCTATGTTTGTGCTGAATGGGTAATTGTGTTTTCTATTACATAATATCACTGAGGAGGGAAACCACATTTGGTGAAGTATATGTTATTGCTTTTAGAGAGGTTTGGAAACTGACAGTTCAGTGCTGAAGTGGACGTTTAAATGTTTCCCAGTGTACACGTGTATAACAAGACATCGTGTTATATGGATTTATACACATTTTTCTTTGTATTATGTGTATCAATAGTAAAAAGAATAAACCCTACTTGTATCGGAGCTCGATGGGTGGAGCCGCTTCCTGCTCCGACTGCAGAGCTGCTGCAGGCAGATGGCCCCTTTGTCACTGTGAAAATAAAAATCCAATAAACATGGTAATTATAGAACATGAAAGATACTGTTGTAAGGTCCACGAATGGGGCTCTTGTTCTGGTCCTGAGAATGGAAAATACAATTTATGAGAAGTTCTGTGGCGCGCACCAGCTGATAGCCACAGTTGACGTGGAATCAGACGTGTGCGTGAAGGCTGGAAGCGTTTCTGACTTTGTTTTGAGAATTTTGCGTGAATGAAAGTCTCCCCGTTACTCTGACAGCAGATCACAGATCACAGAGAGGGGAGCCTGTCGAGCCTTTGATAGGCGGTCAATGTTCCATGAGGCAGTAGGAAGATATATATATATGTATATATATATATATATATATATATATGTATATATATAAAATCCACAGGTCTCACTGCCCCCCTCCCCACCCACTACCTCTCACTGCACCAATCAAGCCTGTGTTTTCACCGGGTCTTTTAGAGATGTGATTTACACCATCTCGAGGTCGATGTCATCTCCAGAAAAATGACAAACAATAAAACAGCGATCTAACAGCAACAGAAAAAGTGTGTCTCTTATGGCTTGCAATCAGACATGTTTTAATGTCTGTGGTGTTCTTTTGTAAAAAAACAAAAACAAAACAAACTAAAGACTAGTTTTGAATTGAAGAAATATCTTTATAAAGATGAATTGTTGCTTTTTTGTGTCATACTTTCATACTTCTCTATGTGTGTATGAGGAAAGGTCACAGCCCCTGTGTGGTACTGTTACATTAATAACACACACGTGGGGGTGGGATGGGGCTGAAGGGTTACACGGTCAGGCCCCTTTTATGCACCACACTGAGGAAGTCTTTGTGGGTTCTGGGGCCACACTTTTAAGCAGCTCTTTATTTTGGCTCTCTTTACACGCTCCAGTCCCACAGTAGATACTGTTGTGTGTGTGTGTGTGTGTGTGTGTGTGTGTGTGTGTGTGTGTGTGTGTGTGTGTGTGTGTGTGTGTGTGTGTGTGTGTGTGTGTGTGTGTGTGTGTGTGGAGGGGACTTGAATGTAATGCAGCAGTCCCCCTGAGGAACCCAGCATCGCTAAGCAAACATTACATTTTCGTCTGCCCTGCTGAGTTCAGCGGAGCCCCTCCTCAGCCTCGCAGCTAGTGGATGCTCAGCACCATCAGCACCATGCCGATTCACGCAGACCTCTTTATTGACATTGTCAAATTTGATTACAATTATGTATATCAGGGGCCTTTTTGCAGTTGTTGTTTGTTGCAGACTGTTATAATCAGATTAGCGTGATACGCCACAATGGCAGACACAGCTGTTAGAGAGGCTACAGGCATCTGCTTGGGTGGGAGGGAGTGGAGTAACACTAATATGGTGACTTCTTTTAGTGGCGGGTGCACAAAGCCAGCAGAAAGTCAAACAGCAGATTCGGATAAATCTGACTGTGCAGTGACATATGTTTTGTTATTTCAGATTTAAAAAAAAAAAGAAGCAAAACTACCTTTTGCAAACTGATGGTTGTGTTGAGGTCGGGCAGCAGAAGAGGTCATTTAGTCATTAAAGAAGTGGTCTGGAGTTAAGGAGCTGTAATAACCACTTGTAATCATCACTTTCAGTGGCAGTGTCTCCTACCAAAGTTTTGGGCTGATATACTATCAACATCAGTCAGAAATGTTTTTAAATCTCCCACATACATGCCAGCCAGTGTTTTCTAAGCAGTCAGCTGCTCTTTTCTGGTTTAATAACCATCCTGACTGATGGCAAAGCTGTTGAAACGTCAACTAACTTAAACTTCTGCCCAGAGCACTTTTGATTTCACCCCACTATTGTGCATTACAGCAAAACAAAACCAAACAAAAAAGCTGCAAATATAATTTTAGAACTAGTAATGAATTATAGTGGCAGTATAAAGCTGCTTCCAATCACATGTAGCAAAAAAGTCTGGTGTATGTGTAAATATGCGAGGAGTGTGTGGTATATTATTTTTAGACCTTTGGGCATGAAGCTTGTAAACACTGGAATGTTAATTTACAGTTTTGTTTTAGTGCAATCTTCAGAATGTGCCCCAACACGGAGACACCCACAATGAAATAGGATTAACTGTTACGATGGAGGTCATCTGATTAGGAATGTGAATTTATTAGTTTACCTAATAAAAAATAACATCAACAGTGGTCTTGTTTTTGAGTGAGGGCACTCAAAATGAACAACCATTTGAATAAAAAAAGGACATTTTAAAGTGGTTGATCCACATACATAACAATTTATGACAGAAAAATGCCAATTTATGGCAAAAAAAAAGTCTCTAATAACAGTAGTTTTCCAGAGACCTCAGTTTGATCATCCTAAAAAACACACACAGATGAAGCAGCAGGTGGTTATTCGGATTTTCATGTGACTTGTTGGCAACTTTGCAGCCGTGATCAAGAAGAGAAGAAAAGGGGAAAACTAGGAGGTAACGGGATGCGGCAGCTGAGCTGCACCTGTCATTTCACATGATGAATGAATCAGTTTCACATCAATCTGATGCTGAGAGGCTGTAATTGGATTATTTTCACGGCATAAAGGCACATGGGGTCTGACCATCTTAACCCCCGGTGTGCTTCTGCTCCCCGGCCTTGGACTCTGACCCACAGTCAATATCCTGCTGCTCTGCTGCTTATCCCCAGCTAACCAGTTACCTCCACTTAACTTGAGCTCTAACACATACTAGATCTCAGTTCTGCACTGGAAAAACTATATTCTCTAACTTTTATTTTCTGTGTTCTGGTGCAAATATTCTGACTGCAGAATCATGTCAGAAACTGAAAACCAAAGTTAAAACATAGAATGTGACTCTTTTGACCCGTGCAAAAAAGATCCGACATGTGTTTAGTTTTATGCTTTTGACAGTGAATTTGATTCTCAAAAAAGCAGAAAAAGAGCGCTTTGTGGCAGGTGGCCTACGAGTCACATGCAGCATCGCAGCATCTGTGTTAGTTGCTGAAGTTTTTCAATTACAGTTATAAATATTACAGTAATAAATAGCATGAGGTGAATAAACCTGCAAATCACCAACTCTGTCAAGGATCCTGGTTTCCTTTCTATTTCTTTATTTTCACCTGAGTTTTTCTGAGCAGTGCCCCCTTCTTTGTTCAGCTTTTGTGGCTGTTTGTGTGCTAACATCTGACTACTCACTTACTAACTTCCGCCTTTTTATTAAGTTAACGCAAATGTACCACTTACCACTTCCAGAATAAATATAAATCACTTCCTGCAAGGTAGAGGATGTAGAACAAGGCTAGAGATATCCCCTCAATCCTAAATCCCAAAGGTTTACATGTCTAGGCTGATGTTTAATTTACAGTTCGTGCTGAGGAAGTTGCAGTGACTCTTCCTACAGCAGGAGATTGTTTTCTTGCCCCCTGGTGACAAGAGCCAGCATGGGGATGGAGAGGGCCCAGTGCAGGACGTGGTGGCCTGCGTTACGTCTCGCCGTGCTGGTGACACTGTGAATTTATGTGGGAAGAAATGCAACTTGCTCAGAACAAAGTCTTGGCAGAGGACAGATTCATTTTGTCATGAAGCATTTTCAGTTTTATTCCAGCCAGTAAAAGTTTTAATAGAGGGGGAATTTTAACATTGGATTAATATGTAAATTTCTACGAGGGGCTCTCTTCAGTTATTGCTCCTATGATGCTTTTATGAGTTTGATTTTGAGAATGGGCAGAGCTACTACAGATGAAATGCAATGTATTACCTGAATTCACAATAACAGAGTTAATCACTTTGTTCCGTGTTGCATGCTCTTATCTGCATCCTGTTTTTGCTTTATGTTTGCCAAAGTTGTGCAGTTCAGCAATCATCCAGAGTGATTTTTATATATTCTCTTACTTTCTCCAATAAACCATTCAGATTTGCCTGTGGCTCTCAGTGTTGAGTGGCCTCAGTAATACTCAGAACACTCTGGATCACCATCACTTCCATGCGTCTGAGTGCAAATGTGACTCTCTGTGATTGGCACTGAAGTCATGCGGGCTGCAGGCCTCCCACACACCTATTTACTCTGATTAAAAACCAAAACACAAATGTGCGCTGTCCAGTGAAGAAAGTGCATGCCCATCTTTTTGCATACTGCATAAATTCTGTGGAAAATTCCACAGGATTGTTTTTTATTGGGGTAAAGTTCCCAGGAGCTGCACAGCCAATAAAAAGCCAACAAGATAAAAGAGCAGGGAGGATTAGGAAGGGATGAAAGCTGTAAAATTTTCCATATTATCTTGTGAAAAGCTATGTTCTCTGCCCTCTCTTATTACACTTACCTTAATTATTCTGAAGGACAGAGCCAAAGTTGGAGTGAAATGAACTTTTTAGCAAGTCATTCCCAGCACACTTACTCACACTTGTGATACTTTTTGCTTCAGTGTTTTGACATTCATTTATTTTCCTCGCGGCAAAAAGATAGCCATGGACTTTGTCATATTTTAAGTACATTGTTGTGCCAACGGCCAGACTCACCCCTTTCTTTTACCCTCTGTGTTGCGTGTCAAAGAATCGCACCCCAGTTCACAGAGACTCGTAAAAGGAGAGGCAAAGAGACATTGAAATATCTGAACCTAGCAAAGATAAACAAACTGAGGTATTCATTGCACATTTTATAGGCTGTCTGGCGAATTCTGTCCTTTCAGGACTCTCTGGTGCGATGCTGACATTTCAGTGATGAAGATCCATTTGCACAATCAAGAACTCGGTACAATACAACACAATCTTCCCATGTACAAAAGAACCTGAACGCACACACGGCCAGGTCTAAACACTGTACTGAGGCACACACACACACACAATAAATAAATGGTTAAATAAATGGGCTTTACTTTGCCCAGCTCGTGGATCAGTTTTCACTATTTAGTTCTAAGAACCATCTGGGTCTCTCCTTTCACTCTGCCCTGTGGAGCACAGATGCTCCTTTTGTGGTGTTCTCCAAATCTTAATAAGCAGTTAAAATATTTACCAAGGACGTTTTTTTGTCCCCCAGACATTTTCCTCTCCTGTTTCTTTTTTTTTTTTTATTATCATTATTATTATTTATACCATTTCACGGGCAAAAATGGAGATGTCCACTAAATGTGATTGATTGCGCTTAAAAATGGCCATTATTACCATTAAGCTCCACATGTCAGCTGCTGCTTTTGTGCTGGCTGTATTTCTAAGCTAACCAGTGATCCATGAGCACAGACAGGAGGGGGAAGAATGTAATGCTGTGAAAGAAATGCCCATTTCTCTATGGATCCTTTCCTTGATTAAAAATACAGCTGCAGACACTAGCTTAGAAAGAGGCTGAGAGAGTCAAAGAAAGACGAATGAGAAGAAAGGGGAAAGTGAGATGGGGAGAGCAAAAGGGGAAGCCCTGATGTTATATGAAAAGAAAGTCTGGCTGAATTGGGGAAATAACTTCTTTGAACTGGCAGAGAGGCAGAACAATGGCTTACTGGGGGCATATGCCGTACATGCTTAAGAGCATGCACGTGCAATTAGTTTGCCGAGAGCTAACTAAGTTTTCAACTCAGATAGGTCCTGGAATGTGAGCTTGTGGGGGGTTGGTGTGAATCTGTTTACTGTTGTTGTTACTAAACAGCAAGTTGTCAGCCTGCCGCATGCAGTTAGAGGCTGTTTGGCATCTCTTGATAAATGTGAAAAAAAGCCACAAACGCTTTGTTACCTGGGTTTATGTAGCACATGTGGAGCTCCTTTTTTTTTTTTTTTTTCATTCATATGTGACATTTGCAATTATCTCTTACAATAAACACATGCAACAATCTAAGGATATGGTATTAAATGCTAAAAGACTAAATCTCCTATCAAATGATATGACAAAAAAGTATTTTAAAATATATGCAGCGTTTGATGAAGTGTGACAAATGTATTAATCATAAGAATACGGGCTTCCTGGCGGGGGCACGGCTGGCATCATAATAGTGTGTTTAGAAGATATAAGAAAGAGACATTACCTCATAGGAGATACAGTATAAACAGCGTGGCCTCATAGCTGTGTGATCTAGTGACTCATCACAGTCACACAGGGGTGTTTACATTTTACTTCCTCGGCTTTTGCTTTAACTATAAGTGCGCTCACACTTTAGCACACAAAAGGATGAAAATCGGGCTTTTTGCTTACTTCAGAAATTGATTTTTGGGGCTCTTAAAAAAGAACACACAAGGAACAAATAATTTTGCTGTGCACCTCCTGCCTTGGGGAGAAAAAAATAGAGAAAAAAACTTTTTTCATCCATTGATGTTATCTGGCTTTTGGAAAATAATATAGTCTGGTGAATCATTTGCTCTGCAGGTGCTTTCTTCTAAAACACAGCCTGTAATCAGAAAAGTGGAGTCTGAGAAGCGAAACAGGATCATCTTTATCTCTTGTAACACAGGGATGGTTCCTTGGCGTTGGTTGACAAGACCCAGTGACTCAGACACTAAAGTGACAGTGGCAACAGGGCTCCAGAGCTCTCTATAAAAGTCATCAGTCATCTACGCTCAGCAGATCCAGCCTTTAATTTACTGCGTGGGAGGGCGCCGTCCACCCTCTACTCCTATTGACTTTTTATGAGGGGACAAACACAGCCAAGACATTTCAGGTATTTTATCTCATCAACCTGTACAACATCAGCAACATGTTTTCCACTGCTGTTGGCTGCCTCTTTCTACCCCGCTGTATTTTCATAACTGCGGAGCTGCACTGATACAGTGCACACAGAGGACAAGAAAACACGTCACCATGCGCAGGGTCTGGAAAACATGACCTCACACGCGTTGTATAGAAGGAAGATTCCCAGAGGTCAAAGGCACTGTTGTTCTTCAGAGGGGAAGTGACCAGGGGTCCCTGAGGCCGCGGGGTGACCTCACCAGCGGCATATCGAGCAGAGGGCAATCTGCTTAAAACACCCACCAGCAACCCAGTGCAGCCAGGAACAAGGTGCAGCAGAAGTATTTGAGGCCATCGTGGTCCAATTCCAATTGTCTGGGTGACGGTGTGCAGTGAAATCAACCAGTGGTTGTAACAAAATTCAGCAGTCCCAGGTCCTTTAAATTTTTCAGCAAAGTACATCAGTGTGACATTATTTTCCTGCCTTTTGCTGTACATGAAGTGACACACATTGTAGAATTAGGCACATTATTCATTTGTTTTAAAAAGCTCCAGAATACAGCTGAACCGGAAAGAAAATCAGTGACCGTCTCATGAATCTGAAGATGGTCCAACAACCTTAATGAACCTGGACATATAATCTGTATCATAATCAGTGTGAAGTCTCTGAATCTATGACATTCTTACATAATCACTGTGCTGTGTAGCTGTAATGCTTCAAAACCAAGTGGTTCAAATTTATAATGGTATCATTTTTGTAACTTGTGCAATTGCAGTAACCAATGCTGAATGCTTATTTCATCAAGGCCTCAACCTTAACAGCCGTCATGAATCACACTGGAGTGCAAATGCCTGTTAATATTACACATCACTGATGTTCTGCCCATCATCCCTGACAGTCCCTTTCTTCTCTCCAGGGTTCTGTTTGAAATAAGACACCTCTTTTCCTTTCTTTATCTCTTCCTCAGCATCCCTCTCTCCCCCTTTGTGGCCATCACTCTTGTTCTATTCTTAGTGATGGCAAATTTGTTCTGTGAATCAGATGCCACGTGGGCCCCCCTTTATAGTGCTGCACCGTTTGTTTTATTTATCTGACAGACGTCCCCCCGTATTGTCCTGGGTTATCAGCGCTCTCCTGCAGATCGCGTTACTGCCTATGTGAGGCTCTGACCCATCTCAGGGTTCACCTTAAATCTGATTCTTATCATTACCTCCGTGATAAATAGGCAAGGCTTAGGAGGAGATTACTCCGGTCGTCCTGTTCCCCTTTTCCCACTGTCAACAGTGCTCACCACCAGGCCCCAGGCTGTCATCCCAGTCTTAAAATGAGGAAGGCAAATACTTGATTCTGTTCCTCTAAAGATTTGGTGACTTTAAAAAAAAAGAGGGGGCTGCTGTTGTTCTCATGTGAATGGTGTCTTATCTCCCGTGGGCGTCCTTAAAACCCTCTTCCCACTCCACCTTGCTCCTCTGAGCATTAGTCAGCACATCGTCATACTGACAAGTGAGCTCTGGCATCGATTTTTCACACGGTTCTTACTGGGGGCTATAGTTTCAAAAAGTTTTTTTTTCCATTCTCCCATTCTTTATTTTTTTATTTTTCTTAGTAATGAAAATTGTGTCATTTAAGATTAAATGTACATACCTGGTAATCTAATTTTGCCTATATGAATTTAGTATTCAATATTATTATACTATTTTTATATATCACTGTATATCATATATCACCCCAAACTGCTATCATTTCCTTATCGTACCCAAATAGTTTAGAGTTTTAACCTAACCAGGAAACTGTTTATGGATAGTAAAAGAAAAAAAAAAGTGAAGGAAATAAAAACATTGTAGTAGGTAGAAAAATAACTATATGAACAATTTATTATGGCTTCAAAGTCCCACAGTTAAAAGCCCCCAATTATAAGTGGTAAAGCGTTCCATCCTCTCTCCAGCATCTTTTTTATAAGGACTTTTAGGCTTTGAAATATTATCATCTTAGTCAGTTTTGTTTTAATGTGGAAAAGCTCATATGAACCATATTTCAGGGAACAAGCATTTTCATAATTTGTTTAGATTTTTGATATGACAAATCTTCTGTTGCATTTAGGGGCATTAGTTTAGAGGACATACTTATGACTTCCATTTAAAAAACAAACTACCTTTACAAGTGATAACTGCTTTGTAGTCCTCAATAAGATTGTAGAGGAGGATCTTCTGCCAAAGGCCAAAGTTGCAATTCATGGTTTTGTTAAAAGATACTAATCTGCATCAAAGGAGCACTAGCGACCAGCCAATAACATGCCTCTGCACAACATGGAAGGCATAACAGGCATAACAGGGGCCAAGATAAGCAGGTGAATGGCTCCACACATGAGCCCAGCCCAGAAGGGAATTAGAAGTAACAGCAGAGGAGTTAGGCATCAACAACTGGCTGACAGGACATTCACCAAACACAGTAAAAGTGCTTGCATGTTGGCATTCTGCAACATTTACGTAAAAGTTGTCCACCAATTTAATTTTATTAGCCTTTACAAACTGGCCCAAGCAAGGCAGAAAAATCCTGCAAACATGTGTCCTTACATACACAAAACCGGCAATGAGAAAACCAAGTGTGACATGATGTCATGTGGTGAAACGTGATGGAGGGAGTCACATGTTCACTGCGCTTATAACAATAATATCCATCCATCCATTATCTATACCCGCTTACAGGGTCACGGGGGTCTGTCGGAGCCTATTGCATTGCAGGCGAAAGGCAGGGGTACACCCTGGACAGGTTGCCAGTCCGTTGCAGGGCCACATACAAAGACAGACAAACAAGCACACTCACATTCACAACTACAGGCAATTTAGCGTGCATGTTTTTGGACTGTGGGAGGAAACCGGAGTACCCAGAGGGAACCCACGCAAGCACGGGGAGAACATGCAAACACAGAAAGACTCCCACCGGGCTGGGAATTGAACCAAGAACCTTCTTGCTGTGAGGAACCGGTACTAACCACTAATATTTTTTTTAAATCATAGCAGAAGAGACGATGCTGTTAGCTTTATTCGTATTATAGGAGTATCACGGTACTTTTAAAAGGCTGAGCTCTGTGTGTGTAAGCATCCGTAGACGAGGACGAGAGTGACGGTGTGTATGGCACACTGATGTGTGGACAAGTTGACTGGGAAGGTTTGAACAGTCCTGTGACACAGATTCAGCTGTACTAACAGCATCAGTACACAGAAGAAAACTGCTGCAGCTCTATAACCCTTTAAAGGTGCTACAGGACAGCCAAGCCCTTTGAGGAACTGGGGCCTCCGCTCTGGCTTGGGTCATTTTGACCCAAGCTTTAGTGCCTTGCAAGGGTTAAGCTGGAAGAGTCCTGGTCTTCCTCATTAGCTGTTGTCTCGCTTTGTGAGTGTGTTATAACCACCACCACAAACTCTAGATGAAAGTAGTAACGATAGACATAACAATCCCAAATGACAGCAACACCAAGAAGCGGAAAGATGACGGTAACAGTGGTGCCAGTGGTAATGGTAGAGTTTTCAGCACTGTGACCTCCAAGCTGGGAGAGTGGCACTAGCAGGTCCTGCTAGAATCATCAGAGATCTCTGTCCAGAAAAACACAATCTTAAGAACAGCAAAGATTGTACGTAGAACTAAAAAAAACTAGACCTGATCTTGAAGAGGGAAACTGCCTACAGAAATTAAGCAAGAGTTTTACCACATTATCCCAAACTATAAAATTTTAAGGAATTCATCATTCAGTGTTTTAAAAGTTGGACTTTCAATGCCAACTATGCTTTCTTTCTTTCTTTCTTTCTTTCTTTCTTTCTTTCTTTCTTTCTTTCTTTCTTTCTTTCTTTCTTTCTTTCTTTCTTTCTTTCTTTCTTTCTTTCTTTCTTTCTTTCTTTCTTTCTTTCTTTCTTTCTTTCTTTCTTTCTAATCACATAAGTGTGTCAGCAAAGTAAAGCGCCATTGTTTATTGCAGTTTTTTCCTGGGAAAATATTTACCCAATCAAGGCCACTTGTCATGACAGACCCTAATATTTATAAGATTTCTTTCCTTCTCTGACCACACTAATATTATCTTGTAGTAACACATAAACACATTTCTTGTTCGTGGTTTCAAACTTCTACCTTTTGAGTCAGTTACTGTATGTGCAAAGTTTATCCATCTTATGTCTGAAAACATTTTTAGTTCTCTTCTTTTTTTTCTTTGTTTATTAACATTCTGCAAAAGCATCCATGAGTAAATTATATTTATGTTAGACATTTAGCATTAGGTCTGTTGAGCATTAATTAAACTATCCAACATTTAAACAATGTGCAGTTCTTGGTACTATTTATTATAAATGTGTGTGTTTTTTTTAATACAGATGGATGCAAGAGCTTTTACTGGTGGAGTATGAAAATTCAAGTTTGCAAGTCTCCTCATCATCTCTCCAAACAAGTGGAGCCAGCGGTGACATTACCACCTTGATTGATAACTGATGGTCACCAACAGCTAACCCTGCAATCTACCATGGGGAAATATGGAATTCATTATTCAGTGGGGTCAGAGGTTAAACTGGGACAATGATAAAATTGGGATTCGTTTGCTTTGCAAGGCAGATGGGGGAAGAAAGACCTCACGGTAACTTTAGCAGCTGGCTTTTCTCACCTATATCATGTTGACGGTTTTAATAGCAGTAAACTTAAAGAAGTGCACGACCGGGTGATGGAGGGCATTAATGTTCGTCCTGGGTTGCAATATCTAACCCAGGTTCACAATCTTTAAGTAAACATTTCCATGGATGCAATACGTTGAAATACATTCGTCAGTTTGAGACCTTACAGCTGCTGTCTTGCAACCTGAACGCAGCATACGGTCAA
This sequence comes from Xenentodon cancila, assembly GCA_014839995.1. Taxonomy (NCBI): domain Eukaryota; kingdom Metazoa; phylum Chordata; class Actinopteri; order Beloniformes; family Belonidae; genus Xenentodon; species Xenentodon cancila. The sequence continues at coordinate 26,230,860 of CM026197.1, forward strand.
CACATTGGTGGTCCACATAAAGGATCATCAAAGGCAGATGGTTCTTGTATATTGTTTTAGAAATCACACATATTTTGCAGTGGAATTGGATGTTTTATGAACAAATCTAAATGTGATTTAATGACATAATGTTAACAATACTGTTCAATTTCCATTAAAGTCTTGATTATTAAATGCAGATAAATCAGTATGCCAGTCTGGCTTTTAACCTTTTTGGTGTTGTCCTGTTTGGACCAATTATTGGATGAAATGATGAATTTGATCTCCTTTCAAAAGAAGACAGAAAAGACCAACATTTTTCCCCCATCATGTTTGGACAGCCAGTTAACAGGAGAAGACGGGTGCATTAATGATGATAGATTCCACATCCAAGGCCTTCGTAGAACAATCACTCCCAGAATGCCATGCTAGAGACTGACCTCCTGACCTGTGTTGGGCCACACAGCAAAGGAAATCTATAAGCAGATTTAGAAGCAGAAGTGCCCAGTGTCCAAAGTGACTTGCCACTGAGCATAGGAGCCTGTTTGCTGGACAAACATACTAAGGCACAGAAGCCGCACAGCTGGAGAATAATCCCAGTGGAGCCCTCAGATATCCGGACCATGTAAATTAGAGGAGCATTAAGATATGCAAATCTTTTTAAGAGCTAATGAAGCACAATCTTATTTCACAACAAGCTGAATTTTGTTCCAAAGAGACAGAAAGAGACCAGTTGAATTGAGTCTCTTGGTGCTTCTCTGTGGGAAACTTGTCATCTTTGAACTCTGAGAGGTTCCATCCCTGCTCCTCAGCAACCACTGTCACTGTGAAACTGCTGTTTCCTCTCTGAGGCATTCGTCTTTTCATTTTTAGGTCTTGTTCACCAGCACACTACTGAAATACTTCTTATTTATATCAGCTCGATCTCCTGAATAGTCAAAATGTGTGCCTTAGTCTTTACTTTGAAGCTACAACAAGAATGGCAAAGTTTTGTTTTTTCTGTTTCTTTGTGGACACATCTGTTTTTATTTTTTTACACAAAATTAAGTGACTGTAAAAATTATAGTTGGCTTCGTGATTTAATTCTATGTCAAATCCCTTGTGATTAATGATGCATCTTATGGTGCATCTTGCAATAATATATACAACCATGTTGAATTTTCTTTTTTGTTGGAAAAATTGAAATCAGAGACCAGTCTTATATTGCTGTCTTTTAAATGTAGGTCAGTGATTGAGTGGCCCACGTTGATGCATATAAAATGTAACACACAAAATAACGCCTTTGCTTTGACGACAGAGTGCAGGTATAGCTGTTTCTGTAAAGTTATGTTTCTGACTGGAGTTAATACGAAAGCTTCATTGTCTCCAGCAGCTTGTAAATCCTTTGGCTCTCTGCAGCCAAATACATCTATACCTGTAGACACCTAAAGTAGTATTTAGTATTTGTTCATTTTTAGCCATCAATTTTTAAATCTCTGGTACTTCCTGAGCAGCTTTGCATACAGCACAAATTCAAAAGCCTGTAATGATTACTGAACTCAGACTGATAAACATAAGAAGAGGCTCTTCCTGCAAACAAGCAGGCTCAAGTGTTTTTGGATCTCTTGAATTCCCGGACTCTTTGCTGGTGGACAACGCTAATGGCTCATGAATGTGCACAACTCTAGTGCTTGTCAGACACACTTTTTTTCTCCCCATAATTCAACTCTAAATGTTTTAATTTCCTGTAAATTACCTCAACATGTCTCATTCTTTCATTCTGGATTGAGCCAGAATTGGATCCAGGATATCAAACTGGACAGCAAAACTGATGGATTAATAAAATAATTATTCACTCATTACCTGCTGATATGTAACATTTTGAATTATTGTAATTTTTCTGTCACTCACTCTTTAGCTATATAAGCATGTTTCTGTTTTTTTTTACACCCGTTAATAGGTATAGATGGGAAAAGTGTTGTGAAATGGCAACAGAGCCCTAAAATGTCTGCAGCCGAAGAAAGAAAAAAGACAAGCTAATGATGCTGTTTTGGCATTACTAATGAAGTTGTTTCAAAGTTGGAGGATGATTAATACATAATTTTCATATTGTTCTCTGATTCACAGTCTTAGTGTGAAGTACATCATCATCCACAGTGAAGGACAATGCAGAAAAATTCAAAAAAACAAAAAAGCAATCATAAAATTGAAGCTGCAATTTCTTGAAGGATGCAAAGGTCTCCACAAGACTGATGCGGTATATGGTAGTCCAAAGTGTGTGACCCATTTACATTTTAAATTATGTCTTCATGATAAATTATAATGAGCTATAAAACTCCAAAGAAGGCTGAGTTTTTCTCTGATTTCAGCCAAACGGCATTTATTGTTATCACAAGTCATAGCACGGTATTCACAATCAAATAAGTGATTTTGATCTTTTTTTTTTTGTAAAGGTGTGTGGTTTTCTAAAAATTACAATTCGCTCAATGCATTTGCACTGGCACACCTTAAAAATACATACTCCATGCTCAGTTGTTGCTGTACAGTACACTTTTAATATGATGATTGAAGCTCTTGTGTTTGTGGGCGTTCACTACCTGGAGATTATGACCTACATGAGTAAAACAAACAGAATGTCTTTTCAGTACTTTGAAAACAGAGAAGACGTATTTTATTCTTAAGTATCATACATAATATTTTTACCTATTTTTGGAAGCCTTTTGGTCACATCTAACATGATAGTTCATCTTAATAACACTGCGGATGAGTCAGAAAACATAGAAAATTGTTTTTTTTTTGTTTTTTTTAGATTACCGGTACTTTGTTGCGCTTTGTCATTTTCTAAAATATCACACAATGTAACACAGCGTAACACCAGCACAAAACTGGAGTTATTCTATATTTCTTCTTCTGGTGCTACTTCTGCTTTTTTTCTTGAATTGTACTTAAATCCTGTGTAATGGAACAACATAACTGTGCACATTTACTATTCCACTGCACTAAGAAGAATGACCACATTTCAAACCTTTTAGTGCCAGTAGTATTTTGAGCCACATACTATAGAGATGTAATCATGCTGCCAAAGACAATGCAGACATACTAATGTGTTGCAGATATCATTTGCAATGTTCACCGTCTGAAGTCATTTTCACATGTCCAATAGGCCAAGAGTAAAACCTAGGAGATGGAAACTGCAACAGGGCCGAACTCTTCCTTGGTCCTTTGTATCATTGTATTTCTATTAAAGTGTTTGAAAATCAAGATTAAACCTCATCATACTCCAAACCAGTTGGTGGCAGTAATGCACCCTCTTTGCTGTTTGACATCTACCACTGAAAAAGAAGAGGAAAGCTGGAACCACAGACTTGATTGAACAGTGGTCAAAGGTTTCTGAGGACCCGTTTTAAAGCCCGTTTTTCCCTGTATGAGGCGCAGCCAGGTTGCTCACCAAGCCTTTGTGAATATACCCCCTGCATGTCAATAAAAGTTAGCTTTGCTCCCAGCTCCTTTAGCTGAACCCTGCTGAAATATCTGCAGAGCTGCCATCAGACATTTACAATGGAATATACTGTTTAATATGTTGACTTGAAGGCAATATCAAAAATGACCGTTGAGTTTAGGGAGGTTGGGTTTGTAGACTGAGTGTGGACATTCTTTCTTAGCTCCACACTGTTATTTCTGTTTTTTCTTCATTTAACTGAAGAAAATTGTGGCACATCCACTCTTTAATTTGATCAATGCATTTGATCAATATTTTAATGGAATTATATTCTCCTGGAGATAAAATTATATAGATGTGTGCGTAATCTGCATAGTTATGGTAACACTTTTATTTTCATTATTTAAGCCAGTGGGATCATATATATGTTAAACAGAAATCCCAGAATTTAACCTTGAGGAATTCCACATGTTATCTTTGTTAGGTCCAATCTGTAGTTACCTAAAGACACAAAATAGTCCATGTCTTTCAGATAGGACTCCAACCAGGCAAGTGATCGTCGACTGTGTCAAATGCAGCAATGAGATCCAGAGGAAGTGACATGACTTGTGCTAACAACAAATGGTGTTTGGCTGGAATCATAGAAAAACCATTGGGAGCCGATTGTCAATCAATCCTCCATCCATCCATTATCTATACCCACTTACTCCTTCTCAGGGTCACGGCAGCCTATCCCGATGCATAGCAGGCGAAAGGCAGGGGTACATACTGGGCTGGTCGCCAGTCTATTGCAGGGCCACATACAAAGACAAACAACCAATCACGCTCACATTCATACCTATGGGCAATTTAGAAGTATCAATTAACCCAGTATGCCTGTTTTTGGACTGTGCGAGGAAGCCGGAGTACCCAGAGGGAACCCACGCAAGCACGGGAAGAACATGCAAACTCCACACAGAAAGGCCCACCAGCCGGGAATCGAACCAGAAACCTTCTTGCTCTGAGGCAACAGTGCTGACCATTAAGCCACTAATCCACCTGCAACCCACGATTGAGGCCTTTTTTTTTTTTGGAACCAGGCTATAAATATGTTTGCTTTAAAGTTGACATTTTAACAGGAGGAGTCAATAGAGATTGACTTGCTTTTGGAGCCAGCCTCTATCAGTCAGTCAAGGAACTGCAACAAAACTTAGTTCTGCATTAGCGTCAGTGTGGAGGTAAGATGGTTGGTGCTTGCCTAGAACAGCAAGATCAATATGGGAGGAGTTGAGGTGGCTGCTGCATTTCTATTTGCTGTGTTTGCGAACACAGCAGAGGTAAATGAAGGGAGGAGAGCTGAACTTACCCAATTAGCACAGAATCATCTACATCCCACTACATCCCACCCAGCAAAAGCACAGGTCTCCACTGAAGCACCTATCCCAAGGCAGAGAATTGTGTAGAAGTTTCTGAAATGTTTTGTTGCAGTTTGGTTCCTGATAATCGGGATAGGTGCCAACAAGCTCCTGTAAGACCACCTTGGAGCACTACTAATGGAAACCTACCTATCGAGGCATTACACAAATATTCTGCAAGTACAAATATAAATGCCTTTATAAGCTGAAGTGGACACTATGCAGACTATACCATTACCAAGTCCCAATGTTTGATTAAGCTCATGAGAGGTAACTGTTTGCAGAATTCACAGTTTGCAAGTATGCAGAATTACTTTGTTTTGAGATATGGCTGGAAGAAAATGGAAAAATGCAAATACGATTGGTTTGAAACTCGAAGAGTTTTAAAAAAAAATAAGGGCTATCTAACATGAGCAAAACACATTAACTCTCAAAGTATAAGGACAATAAAATTCTGAAATTTCTGCTGGTAAGTTTAGCAACAAAAAACTCAACTAAATTATTTAACTGTCTAAGTCCATATTATGAAGCAGCTGTATGACCATGTTATATTTTATGGTAATGTTTTATGGCACAGTGAAATATTTGGCCTGCTTAAACATCTAAATAGAAAATCCTCAGGCTATTGTCTGCTCCAGTCCATTTTGTAATTGTGAGACATGTCCCTTTAAAAAGGTAATGTGTTAACGTTACAACATAACAGAGGAGCTTCATCTGATCTGGCGATCCTGAACATCCATACAAAAAAATTACACACATGCATTCAGTAAAAGACAGGAATGATAGCCCACTGGAATGTTTGAAAAAATATACTTGCTTGGGTGCTTGATACGGAGAATTACCAATAATGAACTGCTTTGGCTTATTAGTACCTGTTTAAATTTTCATTCCAGTCCAACCATCATTTACTGAAATAGTGTGGTGTGAGTCTACCAACAAATATTCTACAACACTGTTTGTGTAATATAAAGGTTGCAACCACATCCTAAGTCAATACTTTGAGTAGAGTGGGCCATTATGGTCAAAGTGAGCCTCAGTGAAGCACAGTGAACCTACCAATGCAGCTCTCCTGACAGATCACCCATTCTGTGTGCAGCAGCTGTAATTTGCCTAAACACCTGCCTTGACTTAACTATCAGCTGCAGTTCATGTCACTTTTTACACTTTACTCAAATAGGCTTGCAGTCTTTACAAGCATGGCGATAATCCTACCTTTTACTGCTGCTAAGAGGACCACCTCCACTGGCTCTTACAGAAGTAAACCCAGAAGGGGGCAACTCTAAAAGACAGGCACCTGAATATTTGCGCTATATCCAGCATTTGGTAATAGCTGTTCAGTTAGGTACGTTAGTAATCCCACAAATTTGGTTGACCCCTGGAAAAAACCTAATTTGATAAAATAAGATGATCAAAATGTAAGGTTACATTTCGCGGTGAGGTGAATGACAACAAAACACTTTGGCAGTGTCCAACTCTGCATGTGCGTGCGTGTGTTTCTGTAGGGTTAGATATTGATTAATCTCATGCGCTTATCTCTCACTTAGGGGAGGTGTGGGTGGGGGGTTTCATGTGAATTTGTAAATGGACCTTTCATAAAAGTCCACAGGTACAAACTTTGTGCATTCAAGGCCAAATTGTTTTCCATGAAAACTGATAAAATGATGTGTTCATCACTGAGCAAACTGTGGTCATTATTTGCATTCAGAGAAAAATTCCATTGAGGGGCAACTTACTGATGACCATTGCAGGTTTTGGCTGTTCTTCAGTCAAACAGAATAAAAGCTGATTATTTTCTCAGCCCTGGTGGCAGCTTTGTTTTTAACCTCACTGGTAGATTATTTCATAGCTGTCAAGGCTGTTTTCCACCGGAGCAAACAGGGACATCTTACTCTGTCGGAAGCAAATTCCCAGAGTGACTTGTCCACTTCCTGGAAAGATAAGGAGCAAACAAAAAACACCAGATATTGTGCTTTTCCGGGGTTCTGGTTTCTATTTTGGTTAATTTTTTTGTTGTTGATGACTGGTTCTGCTTCTGGGAAAGTCAGATAGATGTGTAACCGTTGCTACACGTATGACCCTTCATGTAAATGGAGTGACTCATGAAAATATGATTTCCTTCATCTAGGTTTCATGTTTATAGAGTGAGTCGCTGCAGGGGCTCCAGCCGCTTTCTTCTATGATATGACTGAGTCATGTTGCAGCAGGCTGTAAAAGGACAAATTTCCCAGGGAAGTAGACTGATCAGACTTCTTGATCCTTTTGCCTGTTCCATGATTGATCTACACTATGTTGTTTCTGTCAATGTCAGATAGCAGCTCAGTGTCCATTCAGTGATGGCATTCCTGCTGGAGAGGACTTAGTGATTAAAACAGACAGGTGTTTTTAGTCCTTGGAGAAATAAAGAAGGGAAACCATCAATGGCAACACGCTGCCATCGTGGAGGAACATCCATAAAATAGATCATGGCAAGGAGAAAATGGATAAGGGTTGGAGGCTTGAACAATCCAATCCATTATGTGGAGAATCATTACTGCCTGCAAAATTAGTCAAAAGCGTGTCTTAGTACACACACTCAAAGAGCAATATTACTGTATTATCAGCATTTCTTTGGGAAATTACCTATATTGTGCTGTATGTCCTTTACAGTGAAGATGGATTGGAATGAAAAAGCAAAGCAAAAGTTGTGTGATATTCATTCATGTCTTAAATAAGCCTTGTCTTGAATACCAACAGGATGCGTTTGTGTTATTGTTTTCTTTAAAGGAGGTGCATTCTTCCCTTTTTTCAGAAGTTACACAATTTCCTGAGGTCTTAGTGAAATCTCTCTTACATGGTTTAATCATAACACAACGAAACACAGAAAAAAATACTTTAAATAACTATTAACTAAAAGCATAATTTTCAAACATGTCTTCTATCTCTGTTCAAACCCTCACACCCCCACAAGAGGTTGTGCTGCTTCTGAAACTGGTGTCATAGCTTTGTGGTATCCACTTAAGAGGTGCAGCATGAACTGAGGTTGGGTGAAGATCAAAAATAAAATTAATACTTACAAAATGGTAGGCTATTCTGATGGTAGGTAGGTTCAGACACCCAAACATTTGCTCTATAGGACAAAAAAAAAACCAACATATTTTTTTTCCCTATTTGGTGTTGCTACTAGATTCAAGCATTTAGAGTTAACATACTTACAGGCAACCCAAAATGTCCCGAGGCATGTAGGGAATCTTACTTTCTCCAGCCTTCTTTGAAACTTGAACATATGTTTTCATCCTTGCTTGTCAATTTGATAAAAGATGATCTGTCATCTGTAGATTTATTAGTTTGTTTTTCTTTTTTCTTGTTTCTATAAGAGTTTTTGTTTGTATGTTTTGTTCCCCGTGAATTTAATTTTCAGCTGTGTAAAGTCAAATGCATATGGTAACCATGCAAGCAGACTACTTGACAAGAAAAACTATTGCTAAAATTGGCATATTGCATCCAGCAGCAAAGGCAATGCAGGTTTTAGTTTAGTCATCTTGGAGAAGATAGATCATACAGTGAATAAACTGGAGGCTTGGAATTAACATGTCACTGTATGTTTCTTGACACTTGTCCCGGAGGTCTCGCACTGACTCAGAGGTGTTTGTGCATCATTTCATCATATTACAGTGTGCTGTCCTGACTGTAGGGCTTTATCATTGTGGGAACGCTAATTGGATTTCCTGGCTGAGTGTGCTGCCGTGCTGCCACTGTGCATCTGTCAGCATGGTGATGACACGTCATACTCCACTGTGGCGTGTCTCCAGCATTAAGGAAAAGCCCAGGGCCCCAACTATTATACGACTGGTGAATCTGTCACCCTTGCATTACACCGCAGTCGTCCGGCCTGTATGAGTTTGATTTATACTATTCCAAGTTTTAAAGCAAACTCAAACCACAGTTTAGAATGCTCTCTACTGCATAAGGATAATTTTATTTTGGCTCATTTGCTATGGAAAAATGCCAACACAGTGAAGGGAACCACTGTATATTTTGAACCTATTTAAAAGTTTGACACTAGGTTGGAGTCAGTGCGCAGCTGTAACTAGATAAAGACTTTAGGGGCAGTGGCCTTAGGTGAAAGCAGCTCTGGCTGAACTAAAGAATGATTTACTGAATTCACAACTCTGCCTGCTCATTTCCCTCAGAATTAAGCTAAACTAAAAGAGGAAAAAATGTTGCTGAAGTTTTCCCAGGAATTGCTTAGATTCATTGTGTGCATAACTTGCCTAATAGCATTCCTTTTTTGTACACTTCCCGCCATGCCTACCCACCATGCATTGCAAAGGCTTTATATGCTGTTGGTGCTATGGGAAGGCTCAAAGTTGGTGGGGTCAGCAGGGGTGGTGTTGGAGATTTCTTTTCTTTTTTTTTGTTTTTGTGTTTTTCTGACATGAAGACAGTGCACATTGTCTAAGCAGTTTCGGACTAACAACAGATGTTGCAACATGTCGAAAGCACAAACACACTTTAGGAGCAGAAGACACAGAAGACACAGAAAAGTGTTTTTGAAGCATGACCATTTGGTGAGAAAGATTTTTTTTTTTTTTTTTTTTTTTGTGATAAAGAGTCCCCACAGCAAACAGAGCTGATTAATTCAGCCCCTTCAGCCCCCGGCTCTGAAAATGATTCCCCCCACAGCACAGGAGCACTTGGGCATGTTTAGCGCAAATGTAATTACAGCCTCGGTAAGCGGCCAGCTTTTTAAAGAACCCCTTCTCCCTCTCTCCCACTTCAATACCTGATGATGTCATGGCCCTTTGTGAGGTTGCAGAAACTCCTCAAATCAACTGCCACTCATGACCTTTTCAGTTTTTTTCCCCTCTCTCCCCCTTTGCCCAACTCTTTCTTCCTCTTTTTCTTTCTCTACTTCATAACCGAGGTTCCCTTTATGGGTTGATGAAGCAGCCCCCTCCTGTTGGCTCTCTCTGCTTTTGGAACCACTTTATGAGAAATGCATGCCCCCGTTTCAACGTATTGATAGTCCTCACAGACGTCCTGGTCTTTTGTCTTCCTGGCCAGCTGAAGTCTAAAAAGTTCCAGAACATGAAAAAAAGGACTCGGCATACGGCTTTGTCCTGCCAATCCTGCCTCTAAACATATTTGACTACAGACATATTGCAGTTTGAGAGACCAGACCATTGCAGCTTGGAGAATTTCAACCTTTTTTATTGCCACTCTCAGTGGCAGAAAGGAATGTAATCTGGCAAACAAATGTTGTGACAGACAGCTTGTCTGGAGGATTTTATGGGCCGTCTGTGCTGTTGGTACATGGATACGCCAGCCCCCTTGATAGTTAACGCTGCTCACATTAAGTTTCGTCAAACACATTTTTGATTGGTTTACTGTGTCCTTCTTGTCGTCTCTTGAGTGTGTGATTCTAATTAAAGGTCCAGCACTGCACATTTAAAAAAAAAGTAGTCTAATAAAGCATGGATATCAGACTAACACCCTGCCAGCACACGACAGAGAAGTTACTGGAAATGTGTTCTTTTTTTGGAGGGGAGATGACCAACCAGGGAAAAATGTGCCCAGTGTTTCAATCATTTTTAAGAATTTCAGGATGCTGTTTTTGTGGATATACTTGAGATCTTTGCAAATTTTGTCAACATTTTTCAAAACCGAGAAAACCGGGCCGCACTTATGACACTTAATCCTCTTCTTTTTTTTCAATGAAGGCCAGCAGTTTGCGGAAGACTTAAAGGCTGGAGTGAATAAACAAAGGTATTTAATTTAAGTCAAAACACTGCAAAAGCAGGACAACCCAAACACTGAAGTGAATAATAACACAAGGAGCTTACAAAATGACAACAAACCAGCAAGAAAAGAAGGAAAAAGCAGGACAATATAAAAACCAGCGAGGTGATAAGACACAGGTGTGAACAATCAGGAGAGCAGGGGAGGTCAGGCCTAAATCAACTCCCAACGAATAACACTTTGAACACTCTTAATAAGAACAACATCAAAAAGTCAGAACTAATATAAAAAATCCCAGAAGATGAACAATACAGCCTCTCTGGAAACAGAACAGCAAAAACAACAAAACACAAAACAGAGGCCATAAAGAAAACACCGGAAAACTAACAAAAACCCTACCCTAGATCACCCATAATGACCCATTCAATAGAGCAAGGTGTGTTGGAGGAGGAAAACATCAAAAACATGCAGAAAAGTGGCCCTCGAGGACCAGAATTGGAAAAAAACACCATCAAACCAACATTTGACAGACTCATGTGTCACACAGATGCCGATTCAGGCAATCTGACATCTTGTTTCATGCAACACTTTCGTTCCAGTAGCCAACTAAAAATGCACTTGAACTAACTACTTTACATCTGTTACTTCATTCTAATAGTGTACTTCATCAAGATATTCATTTAAACTGTCAACAGAAAAAATATTATTTTAAAGTTATAATACAAATAAAAACATGACACAAAAACCATTCAAGAAGTCAAACCTTTTGATTTTTATGGTAAATTATTTACTATGATCACAGGCTTATCCATATTTTTAAACATTGAAATAGTTTGTGTGTCTTGAAAGTGCTTTTGGGCCGTATAATAAGTATAATACACAAGAAAAGTTATCTATCTACTGTGACCAGCAGGAAATAGGATGTCCTGAAAACAACTGTACATAACACTGAAAGCATCAAAGTATTTTAAAATGAACTCGTGAAATGAGGTAAGGAAAGTTACTTATTAACATAAGCACCAGACAAAGGCATCAGTGCTGTCTCGGTCAGCTCTCCCAGTTGGCTTCAAAAATTATGTTTCACCTGGTTTCCAGGAGAGCACGCTGGTTCAGTCTCTAGGAAACTCTTTGTGTATTTTCACGCAAGCCTATGAAGAAAAGTGGAACATAAAACATGTTTCATCTTCAGCTTTTACGGACTACGTGGTCTCTAGTGTGTTAATCAACTTTACTTTTTCTCTCAGGCAATACTTCCTGATTGAGAAACTGTGTACTTTGATTCAACTTGGAGAGTCCACAGATAGACATATTAGACATGATTTACAGATTCTGTATTAATCTGCTGAGTATTAACAAATGACCAGTTTTAATACATTTTAATGTTCTAAGAACGTGCATGTCAGAAGGTTTACCTAGTTTGGTTTACCTCGTCATAAAAATCTCTTTTCCAGGACTAAATTAGTGGATCAGAGCAGGAACTGTGAAAATCCATGAAGGTTTTCTCGACCCCTGGGGATTTTTCTGTGGCCTCCATACAGCTCATGTCTAACTTTATTTGTCAGTATGGGAGAGAATTAGTGTCGGCACTCATTTGTCCTTTGGCCTGATTTTCCATCTCTTCCTATGGGTTGTTTTTTTTTTTTTTTCATCCCTTCGAGTTCAAGTGATTACAACGCACTTAAATGCCTGATTGGCTTTGGTCCTTATTAGCAATACAATTATACGGGCCTTGGGATTCTCATGTGTGCAGCCATCTGTAGAGAGGAGACACCATTCAGATCTATCCATAATTCAAACCATAGTTATTCTTTCAGTGGCGAGCCCAGGCCCTTTGTGAGCGCTGTCCTTATCCTGGCTTGCAGGGCCCCTCTCTGCTGTCGTTTGATCATTGCCTCACCTTTGTTCTGAATTTAAAGAAACCTTCCAGATAACACAAACCATTATTGTTCATTTGTTGCCAGTGGGCTTCTGCTAATAAATTATGTGGCATCCAAAATGTATTTTCAGTCAAATAAAATCACGTTTGATACTTTTAAATACTTTTTTTTAAGACTTGTTTTCTCACATGGTGATTATTGTAATTATTATTATCATTGTAACCTACTGAATGTTAGTAAAAAGCACAAATGAGGCAACAGTGCACTTTATCTTAACATTTGTGATGCAGAAACAGAAAACATCGGTGGATAATCAGTAGATGCATTCATTAAAGTTTCTGAGGACATTGACATGCACATTACATTGATTTTCCTGCATTCACTTTTTAAATCAGGATGCATAAAACCTTATTATTGTTCTTCAGTTCTTTATTTCTTACAAATAATGAAAACAAAAAACAAGTCCAACTAAAAAATACAACTGAATACATGTAATTCAACTCTATTTTCAGAACACAAACATGCACACTTGGTTGAAATGTCACATGTCAAAAATGTTTGAATGAAAATCAGAGCAATGGGAGACTAAAATACCCAGCGGAAGATGATTACTTCAAATAACCTCCAACTCATCCAGCTGTATAAATGTACACCCAAAAGAACCTTAATATTTTTGCATGTCGTTGCCATTGCTTTAGATACACTACGTTTTCTTTTTCTGTTTTTTTTTTTTTTTTTTTGAGACTAAGTAAATGAGCTATTTAACTTTTCCACCAATACTATCACCTACATGATCTTGGTGAAAGAATTACAGGCCCTCACACTGAACTGACATTCAAGAAAAATGTGTTTTAAGCTTTTTTTTACTTCTCCAAAAGAACAAAAAGTAAATGAAACTAACACGTTTTATCTCATTGCTTGTCACTTTCGCCCCTCCTGTGAGGAAGTACAGCTGCTACCTTGACAGTAGGAAGTTTATGCGATCTGAGGGAGCTCACACAACTTTGCCACGTGTGATGGATGGATTAAGTCAGCCAGGTATATTAGAGTACACCGTCACTGAGCTTCATTATCTGTTGGCCATATCTGCGCAGAGGAACCCGTCTGTCTGCCTGGGGTCTTCCTCAGCTGTAATAAGACAGCTCTGATATTATCTAATGACAAGGCAGACATCCCGGTTCCTGATGCCATTATCAAAAGTGGCCTCATCAATCAGACGGCTGTGTGACGGGGGATGTGTGTGTGATGACAGGAAAGATAGGTGATGAGAGGCTGGAGAGGAGGAAGAGGTGGGATGATTTGAGGAGTGTCGGGGTGGCAGGCAGGAAGAGGCGGGGCATACGCGGTTGTAATGAGGTGGTCCACCTAGTACCCCCTTCGTCCTAGCGGGGGCGTGGCTGGGAGCGGAGGAGCAACCTCCTTAGTTAGTTCACAAAGTTGTTCTTCATCTTATTGCAGCTCCCAAACTTTTATTACTACCTCTTTATTTTTCAGCTCACATCATGTACGTTGTACAAAACTGTTCTGTACCCAACTGACACTCGTTTCACAACAATTAAGGATGTTCACTTTTTCACAACAGCTGTCATTTTGTTTTATGAAATCAGGATTTCACTCATTTCATGCAGGATTTAGAAACAGCTGTTAGTAAACTGCTCAAGCATGAATTGTTTGATTGAATTGTGTAACTCCATAATCCTGCATTCTTTCAGTTTAAGGACATATTGCAGCTTAACTCAAAGGCACACTTATGTTTCTCAAGCGCAGGAAATTACCAGCATGCTGAATGAACTGATGAGCTGTGTGGAGGAAGGGGCTGAAATTACGCTCATGCAGATTAAAACGTTTGGAAATTCTAACTCTGTCCATCTGACATCTTTGTGTGAAAAGAAAAGCAGAGGAACCTTTGACAATGACATTTTTCACATGATTGGTGCTGCAGGAAAAAGTGCCATTGAGAGGCAGTGAAGCCCAGGAAAATTGTTTGTTGACCACACAGCCATCTACTTGGGGCTGTCGGGCCTGCGTGGCATGAGGAATTCTTTTGAGAAACAGATTAATAGTTCATTTTCATGGCAGTTGTGAAAGGGAAAGCACAAGGGGAAATGTGAGTCAACAAATAGAAATGAAATGACCGTTCTCATTTTAGCATTTTGAGAACATTGTTCCTTCAATTCTTAAACGTAAAGATAGTCATAGTCAAGATAGTCAACAAGCTTATACAAATGCTTTTCTTTCAGATAAAGACTACACTGCTTTTCCACCAGGGTTGCTTCGAATAGATGTTTTGTCTTGCCCACTTGACAATATCTACAGGAATGCTTTCTCTGCAGCAAGGAAGTTTAGGAAGACTGTTGGCGCATCCTCACTTCCCCATAATCTCTGTTTTATTTTAACAGGGGCTGCAAAAACAATGGGCTACTTTTAAAAAATGCTTTGCATGCCTTTCCTGAACATATCTGAATTAGCTTAGTAATAAAATCAGCTTTAGGTAAGCACAAAATTACCCAGAAGAATTTCTCAAACTTTCTTTAAGACAAAATGCACGCTTGTATTTCAATTGTTTTGTTTCTTTGTTTTAGCCCTTTTAATTGTAATCATTCTCATGAAGATAAACTTGTTATATGTGTGTGTGTGTGTGTGTGTGTGTGCGTGTGTGTGTGTGTGTGTGTCTGTGTGTGTGTGTGTGTGTGTGTGTGTGTGTATGTGTGTGTGTGTGTGTGTGTGTGTGTGTGTGTGTGTGTGTGTGTGTGTGTGTGTGTGTGTGTGTGTGTCACTTTAAGTTTTGAATGGCCATTACAATACATTAAGTATAAATATTATGCTCTCAAAGGATTCTTGAAAATCAGTCCTATATTAAAAACATCTTGACATTTGCAGTTGTATTCATTCTACTGACTAATATATATTCCAGGATAAATTAGGCAGTGATTTGTTATCTTTGCTCGGAAATGGATTTGCCGTTTTAGGAATAGCATCACATAATTTGTCGATAATACGTGTGCTTGTGAAAGGGCAGAGACAGCACATTCTTTTACAGGTTGTGCTAAGTATTCATTTGGAACCAGAACATTAGTCCTTATTTGTTGCCAGTGTCACATTTTATAGCCTTGGGAACACGCTCAACAAACACTAACAAATCACTTTCCCGGGCCTCAGCAGGTAACCTTACGGTAAGCAGCACAAACTTTTGTCTGTTCCCAAAGTTTTTACACCAGTAATTGTTCTAAGTGCAGGTATCAATCAGAGCTCTTGCCATTTACAGTACATTATCTCCTACATTAGCTCACTTGAATTATGTGTGAGTGCAGGTGGAAACAATACAAACACACGGCTGTGTGCACGCGTGTGCAGGTGTCTTGTTAGCTCGTGTCAGTGCGCGGTCAGCGAATTAGTGGCAGACACAGGTTAGCGCCTCGATAGATCAAAGCCCCGCTAATGGCGTATGATGCCGCGGCAGCCTCAGAATGAGCCATGTAAAAGAGCGACATTATTGATCGAGCCCGGTGCGTCTTGTTGCCCCCAAACACCTGTGATTTTAATGGCACGCTTACTTTTTCATGGTTGTGGGAATAAATCTACGTAGCTGAGCTGCTCTGGATCAGGGGGCCCAGCGACGTGGCAGAGCGCTCCATCACATTTTATATTGTGTTAATAATGTCAGATATATGTGGGGGAAAGGGCCCTGCGCACATTCATCACCGGCTCCGAGGTGCACGGGGAGGACGGGACAGCGTGTCTAGCTGGGAGACAGACGCCTCCATTGAGCTCTCCGTCATTCCTCCACAGACTCAGACAGAGACGGCGAGGATCTATATAAGCACCCTGCGACAATACGTCTGTTGGGCTGTGCCTGGGAAGAGCTCTCCCAGCAGCACTAAATTTGAGTCCAGCAAACATTCAACAAGACATGTGCTCTTATTCTTGCCATCGAGAGGTTAATGGGATTAATTCACCATTTCAATCACTTTGAAATGTAGCCATAAATAATTCATATTCTCAGTGGAAAGGGAGACTTTTGTTCATTTTTTTCAAAATTATTTTCATGCCATTTCTGCTTGTTGAATGACATGCGCATGAAAAACAGACTGAAACGTGCAGTAAAAAAAATGAAACTCCTGTCATTTTCACTCCTTTGAACTTGCATGCATGTAAGAGCGTTACAATCCTCTCCTCTCACGGTTCAATGCTCTGTCACAGAGGAAGGGGCAGAGCATCTCAGGGTATACCTTCTGCCAAAGCTCTTCCCACACACCTTCCAGGAACTGCTCGTAATCTGGTCGGCATTACTGAGAATTTACTTATGCATTGATCTTTTTGACCTCTGGTTAGACCTGAAGAGAAATCTCACCAATTTTTAACAATACACATATTTTCTATGCTTTCTATACTTCATTATTTCTTGCTTTCAAGTGTTGTTCTTCATTTTCTCTACTAGGAAAAGTCTTTTTGCCCCAAAATTGCCCCAAAATTCCCACTCCTCAGACCCAGATATTAATGAGGGCTCTCTTCAAGAAGACCTTCACAATATACATCATCGTCGTTGAACAACAGGTAGAGAGAGAGAAGCAATGTACAATTATTACAAACTCACAGAGTGATACCATGTAATCCACAGGCACCCATCCCTGCAGGCACTTAAAGACTTTGACCTTTTGCACTCTCTTGCAATGTGGTTAATGCAGATTACAATGGTCGGGCTACTGAGAGCGCTCCTCACAGCTGCTCCCACCTCTCCCAGTTCCACACGGCTGTAATTTAGAAGGATGGGCCAGCAGCCTCCCCGTGGAAGCTTTGACTGCAGAGTCCGCAGAAAACAAATGGAAATAATCCTGGAAAATACCAGTCTCTTTACAAGTTTGTATGAGGAGAGATGGACAGCGCTGGAGTAAGCAGGAATCGAACATGCAGCTGAAGCTGGCATATTCCCGTCTCTCTTCCTGCCAGTGACCTCATTTGAGCTTAAGCAGGATCAACTTTCACAACACTTTAACCACATGAATGTCACTTTATGATTCATCCGAACTGCCTTTTCTTTTGCCTTTTTAAGGCTCAAATTGTAATTGAACTCATGCAAAGTAGTTGCTACAGTCACTTTTCATTGCTGTTTTTTTTTTTTAATAACTTTTGAGGAGTTAGTAAAGGCTAAGACAAAGGCTTTAGCACCTAAAGCAGCAACAGTTATTTTGGACAGTCTCCAAGCCACGGGATTTATTACACCTTGTCACTGGATTGTTCTGTGTATTGAATATATTCCCTCTAAACTAATTGACCAGTATGGTGAGAGGCGCTGAATTAGGCAAATGGGCTCACGATGTGAAGTTGGACTTGATTTATTACTTTGAATGCAACTCAAATCAAAGGCTTAGCTACGGAAAACCACTGCATTTCCCAGCTGAAATCATTGTCATGCTTAAGAAAAGAGAGATTATGCAGACTTAATGAGTTTCAGTCATTGAATGTGTTTGCTTGCCATTCAGGGGCGAAATCATATTTAATGGCTGACACTCAGTTCATGGCAGGTCCTCCTTTTTCTCAGTGGCAGGTCACCTCCGTCAGTGGGAAGGCCCTTTCAGAGGGGACGGCCAAAGATAGGGTCTTACATTCATGAAAAGGGGAGCACAAATGCTGTGCATGAGAAATGAAATGGGAGAAAAGCGGTTGATTTGCACTCAGCTCTGCAGCTCAGCTTAGGCTTGGCTATAGACCTCAGCCGGCTGACCCCACTGTGCCAGACTGGGACCTCACTTGCTCTGGGAGACGCTTTTGTTTCTGCTGCTCAAGAAGAGCACTAATTTCATTTCAGTCTCAACAGACTAGTTGCCTTGGCTTCTAGGTGAAAAATGTTGCAGATCATTAATAAATTAAGACGCTCTTTCTTCTTTCTCGGAGGTGTTTGTCCCGATGTCTCAAACCAAGCCCACGGTTATAGTTTCACAACTGAAATCGCATTCATTTGCAAATCGACTCTCTTCAATTACTTCTCAAAGACGGAAACGTGAAAAGGGCGATTAAAAAGTAGGTACAGACCAGCTATAAATAATTTGGTTTTATCCTGACAATCTGGTCAGAGTTTTTAGTAAGGTTGGCTCTTTTGTTACCCGTTCAAGCTAAAGCTCGCACGGCCGTCAGCTTTGTACCTGGAGGAGATTTGAATGTGCTGTGGAACATGATATTTGGAGGATAGAAAATGTTGCCAAAGTGAGACAAACCATGGGTGAAGCACCAGGATTAATGTGTGGAATTAAAACTGATCGCAGAATTTACTTGATTGATCAGTAAGGATTTAGATGGAACTTCAGCACAGTTAGTCCTGGATGTTGATGCACAAACATATACATTTCCAAACGCTAATCGATACAGCTGCTGTAATTTGACCCAGTGTCAATAGCGTTATGCTCCCGTTAGAACCAATGCATTAGCACGAGGAGTTATGAGATTAACAGTCATTGGCCGACAAATGGAGAAAAGGCCATCCCGGCTTATTCCACTTTATTAAGCATTGAATCCACTTTATTGATTATTCACTGCTAATATGCAGTAGCCAAAAATCAATAAGCAGCCCAGCTCTCATTTCAATATAAATCCAATCATTGCTATTGCTAAAGCTGAAGAAATTAGTGAGGAAATGGATCACCATGTTGTTTTCATTGGCCCACCTATAATGACCCCACATGCTTTATTCAGTTTACATCCACCGCATGTATCAGGTAATCATGTCTTATTCCAGTGGCTTTACATACACTTTACTCCCACACTGACTTCGTAAAGGTTGCTGTTTTAGTTGTCGAGCAAAATATGATTATAAATCAGTTAATCTAATTTGACTTAAGACCTCATGGTGTTCAATATTTGACAGCAGCTTACATAGAAGAAAAGAGGCAGAATTACTGTTCCTCGTTCCTCAGTAGAGTTCTGTAATTCCGCTTAAATCACCTTAATCACCTGGTTACACATACGGCTGTTCGGTTTTCAAATCATCTCTAGTTAGAGACGCGAACAAGACAGAGAGAGACATCTTTACTTTGTTATAAAGCATCCATATGGTGTAAATGTTGAGCTGGCGCAAATCCCTGCAGCTTAGCTGCAGAGCACGCTGGCAGGAAAGGTCATGAGCAAATGCTTCTCACTTAAGCATATGCTTCCTTTTTGTGCCATGTACATTTGTGGTTTGATGGCATGACTGGGAGCTGCAAAATTTTTCTGGTACTTTCTAGGACTGCAGAGAAAAGCCATAACTTTCTTCTGTATGTCTTCTGTTGCTTTCTTTAAGCCCTTCTTGAGGTGTTTTTGCAGGGCTCAGTGCTGCCCGGCAGCGAGAGGCTGCCCCTGTAGGGAAGTGCTGTTACCATGTGTGTGTCAGGGGGAACACCAGGATGTGGGTTTTACGTTATGGCAGAACATTGCATGACAGCAGATCTCAAAATGATCCTTTGCAGAAACACGGCTCATCGAAGGATCTTTGACACCTGCTATGTGTCATGTGTTTGCTCTCTCTCTCCTTATTCTGTGTTGCCTGTGATTGTGCTTTAGATGACCCTGGTTTTACATATATATACAGTCCTCCTGCCACCAGTATTATCGACAAGTAACAGTCACAACCTCAGAATGCTTTAAACAATATTTCACAACAGCTATGTTCATGACAAGGACTATTTGCCACAGCATTAGTGTCTTCTTGTCTTGACCGTCCACAGTAAATGTCCAAACTATACCCTATACTCTGCATCTTTTAACTTGATGTGACAACAAAACTACAATAAAACAGCAATATCCACACTCCGCATGTGCAAAAGTAAACCATACTGTAAAGTAAACTGTCTTAAATTTGCTGCCACACAACCCAGTCTGCACAAAGAGCAGGTCTCTCTGCTGAGTGTCTGCATGTTGTACCTCTTCTCAGCATCCTGCAGATTTTTGTTTTATGGCTACTGTTATTTCCATATTCTTTTTATTACCATCAGACATCTGAACAAATTGCAGCCCTAGAGGAAATTTATATTGAACTTGTTTGTTCTCAAGTTGACAATTTCCAGGGGTCCTAATGAAAGAACGTGGCATGCTTTGATCAGCCACCCCATCACAGCTCCATTCATAGCAGCTGGTTTTAGGGGGTGAGTCCCCCCTAAGCCTAACTCGATTACAGTTTTGTTATGGCCAATTTAGAAGAACAGCAAATGTGACATAATGCGAAGCTGAATGGATATAAAAATGAGGAGGCCGGATGATTCTTCTCTGATCTGGCTTTTGGATCCGACAAATCCTTGCAAATCGGAACTGTGAACCGAATGTCAGATTTCCAGACTCAGGTTGGCCCAAAAAAAGATACGGAGTTGTGTTGTCTCAAAGTTTGTTTTGGTTTGTTTTGTTGCTTTTTTTTTAAATAATAATTGCAGACAAGCAAATATATACTATACAGCAGAGACTTTTTTCTATCATTTAAAAAAAGTATGTCATTAATTAATATCCATTGTAAAACCACTGCACTATTTTAGATTCACAAAATCAGCTAACAAAATCAACTCATATATGATGGAAAAGCAGAACATACATGTCAATCACAGCTGTAATGAAGCAAAGCCTAAATATGTGTCTCAAAATTGTATGATTGATCTTAAAACTACCCATGTGTTTCTTTATAAAGTGTCTAGACACTCACAGAAAGGACTCAAGAGTGGGTTAAACAACTTGTTGTCTGTGCATCGTCATTTATTTTAATCTATTATTTTGATTTATTATTGACACACACACACACACACACACACACACACACACACACACACACACACACACACACACACACACACACTAAGTCACTAAGTCACTCAGTCAGACATAACCCAACAAATCTGTCCTTAATCCTACCCTCTGTGTATGAGCACACTGTCCTCGCAGGTCTCCAGCTAATCATTTGTTTCTTTATGAAGTCTGTCAGTCAAAGTGTCCGGGTTTAAAGCCATACGCCTGAGATGCAGTGGGTGTCACAGTGTCTCCAACTGATATGTTCACACTTCAAAAAATCTAATAGAAAGAACGGGTTTGAGTCCAAAATTATCATGGTTAAGAATCTTTGTAAGGATAATTAAAAAGAAAACACTTTACTCTGAACTTTAACTGACAACAGTCGTGTTGAAAATACCATTATCCACTGTATTCTTTTGAGAACAGAAATCACTCTGTGATAATCTGAGAATAAGTTCAAAAGAAAAAAAAAGGAATGCCATACTTTCACCCCATCCCCCAGTCTCAAGTCTTGTACTTTGCCAAATCCTTTTAAAGTAGACAGTAGTCACCCTGGTCCTGATGGCTCTGCCCCTAATTACAGAGCAGCTGTAATTACAGAACCTGGATGGAGAGAGAGGGAATGAGAGGAAAACCTAAATCCAGCTATTGTAAATTTAGACTCCTTTTGATACCTGTTTTTTTTTTCTCAGCATTGAGAGGTGCAAATAATCACATCAAAGAGAACAATGGCTGCACACCTGCCTCTGACAGCTCTGTCCAATTACATGCAACTAAACATTAGGTCTGTCTGCCTCCTCCGTCCACTGACCTTACATTATCAGCACACTTCAGAAACTTGAAATGATGAGCTTCTGTAACTTCACAACTAACAATGACCAGAAATCTAAAGGGGACATGCCATGATTTTCTTCTTCATCTTCTTTGTGAGCATATGTTTGGGTGTCTACCAACTCCAGATCTTTAAGATAACACAGTCTTGTCCCTTTAGCCTCATTCATACAGCCAGTTCATTCAGCTGCGCTGTGTGAACTTGGATTGGGGAAACATGTAACAGAGGTGCAAGGATGACCGCGGCCAGACTGTCCTCGGGGCTGGTGGGCTGTCTGACTCCACGATTCAGCTAAAATAATATTAAAAAAACGGCTGCAGCAAGGGGAAAAAAGACACGACGAAAA
This sequence comes from Xenentodon cancila, assembly GCA_014839995.1. NCBI lineage: Eukaryota > Metazoa > Chordata > Actinopteri > Beloniformes > Belonidae > Xenentodon > Xenentodon cancila. The sequence goes on from CM026197.1 coordinate 26,253,166, forward strand.
GAAATAAAACACACAAAGCAGGTTTTCAACCATAATTGTGAGAGAGGCATAGACTGACTACACTAGTCACACAGTTTGACCTTTATCATCTGACTTGAGGCACATACCACTTATCAAACTCTGCTGCCACGCTCAGAAACCTAAATGAACCTCCAGGAGCTGAACCTGGGATGGGTCTCTGTGGAGCTGGAGGAGGACGCTTCAGCTGCAGTAGCATCACAAACTCTGTCAGCCGCAGGCAAATTGAAGCCAACACAGCTGTGTCTGACATGGGAACAACCAGGTAGAAACTTTATTTTATGTAGTGATGTTTTTTTTGTTTTAATTTACCGAGGCTATATCCACACAAAGACAAAACGCTTATAATTTACACTGTGAATGCTCAGCTGGAGAGTGAAGGCAGAATGAAAAGCACCAGATCACCAGTAGCTCTTTAATATGTGATTGCTGGGTGAAAGTGTCGTTTGTTTGGGGCCCCTCGAGTCTAAAAATGTGTAATTCAGGGAGCAGTTCATATTTGCTGGCTACTGTGACATCACAGATCTAGATTAAAGTATAAACATCCAACTTCCCAACTTTCATCTTTCACTGCACTCAGCTTCACTTTTCGCTTGCTTTGCCTTATCTCTGAAAAGACCAACTTCAAAGCATGCTGATTTCACGCACTAAAACCATTTGGTCTGAATACAGCTGAGAGGATGAGGTCAAGAAGGGCGCTTTGTAATCCTGTGGCATTTTGAACAATACATATGACAAAGATTTAATTAGTGCTGTATTAAGACTGCAGGAAATCATGACAATTTTGAAAAAAATAAAATAAAAAAATTATGGATTATGAAAGTTAATTACATAATATTAACAATAAAAAAGGACATTTAGGACATGTAAAATAATATCAGGAAAACATTTGAAGTTGCTTTAAATGGCAGCAGTTTCCTTTCACACTCACAATGATCCATCCATCAATTATCTATTCCCGCTTATTCCTGTTTAGGGTCACGGGGAGCTGATGGGGCCTGTCTCAGCTCTTTCGAGGTGAAAGGTAGGAGTGCACCCTGATCAAGAGTAGCCACACAGTGATGCATAACAGGGTCAATTTTAGAGGGAAAAATGCCATTCTCAACCACAATAGTTTATTGAATGTAGTAGTCAAATACAAAAAGACAGGTTCTTAACAATCATCCATAAAGCATTTATGTCAACGGTCAGTCTGCATCCCGTTGTTAGTGTTGACTGGAGGTGGAGCTCATTGTGGGTCTTTATCACAGAAAAAGACATGTTGTTTGAGGTATAAGTCACCATTAATAAATGTGCCACTTCATTAGATCTCTGTGTCTAGTTTGATGATCTCCAACCAGTCAGATGTTCTCAGATCTCCCACTGCACCCACTCCATCTAGTGTGTGCAGGGATCTCACCAAATACTCTCCTCACCTCTGTGTGTGTGTGTGTGTGTGTGTGTGTGTGTGTGTGTGTGTGTGTGTGTGTGTGTGTGTGTGTGTGTGTGTGTGTGCTTAAATTTTGAATGGCCATCACAATACATTATTGTTATCTGTAATTTTGTAAGTTATTTCCAATTTTAATGGGGATTTTGTGAAGCCAGTAGTGTTTACTACCCTCTCTGTGCTCAGACTGAATGAAGTTGTCAAGTTAAAGTAGTTTTTCAGAGTTGAGACGTGCTGGGCCCCACCCACCACACGCACAAGACACAACGTTCCTACAGTGGTTTCATGCGCTCATACTCACAGTGTAATAATATTTTGGCTGCTTTTGTCATCACATTCCCATTAGCACTAAAACAGCTCTAAATAAATTCATATCAAACTGAACTCATGACACCACCAGGAGTGAGAATGCTGAGAAAAGATTCCTCCAAGGGGCTGCTAGTGTTATTAGTTGTGTTTCCATTACACTTTTCTGCAAAGGAAAATTGAAAATCTGAATTTGTGATAAAGGTGGCGCTGCAGGGGATCAGTGTTTCCATTGAGCAGTGTTTTTTAAATAAGCACAATTTTTGTAACTCTCTGTATCTCATCCTGCAAGACGTCTCTTCAAAGCAACGAAAAAGAAAATGTCATTGTTAAAGAAATTAAACAAAAATACCTTTAGTCTTTGACAAATTATAGGGATTGTGGCTACTACTGCTAATAAAACAGTCAGACGATGAATGCAGCTATGGATCATTCAAATGATTAATCAGAGGCAAAGCCCTTATGTAATGCATAATGATTAAGTAGTGTTATAGGACAACTACATCCTATCAGTGAAGCCAAAAACAGCTGGAAACTAGATTTAATGACTTCAGATTTACAGAGATGTGGAAATGCGGAAAAGGCGTTTCCATTTCAATTTTGCGATAAACTGGATTATCAAATCGGCTAAAAATAACCCTCCTAGAAGCGTAAAAGAGATTTGGGTTTTAGTTTTTTTGGAATTAGAGCCGTTCCGATTGGAACATTTCTTTTTCAATATGTTGGTTTTGTGCAAATCTAGTGGTACTGGAACTGTGACCATTGAAGGGGAAGGGCTACTCTTGTTGATGAGATGCAGTAATCTTTGTCCTGCAATGCTGTTTACCTCCAAAAACCTTTATGAGCCAGTGTTATAACAACAGTAGCCTACAGGTTAAAACAATAATCAATTTCTGCTGGTAATAATTCCACGTTGCCCCCTGCCCCCCTGAATCCCAACTCCACCCGCACTCTCATTTCTGGTACTAATTTTCTGTTCCAGGCTCGTATGCTGTAACCGTTCTCTCTGATCCATTACACACACAGCCCGCTAGGACCTGCTTAGAGTTTAGCTCCTATTTTTATTGAATGCACTTTTTTTCTTTTTTTAACCGCCTCTACTTTTGAAGTGAGTGCTGCTCAGCTGTCATTTCCTGCTTTGACTGCTGCTCATGACGTGTGTAATAAAGTGCTGCGCCGTGCGTCCCATAGAGTGGCCGGCCATGCAATAGTACTGATGTTTAATACCCACAACCAGACACAACGCCTCATTGACCCTGCCGTGGTTCACTGCCTGTAGAACTACCCTGCAGGATATAGTTCGTATCACCCTCCTATGTGCAGCGTGGATTTGCCCACTTCTCTTCATGCCAACCTTGCCCCAGTGTATTTGTCAAGGCTTACTGCAGAGGTTTATTTTACCATAATAAAATCAGTTGCATATCCAACCATTACTGTATGCTGTTTGAATAAAAGCAGCTGCAAAGTCCAGTGTTTATTTGGGTGTCTGTATTTGCGTGCACATGCGTCCAATATGTGTATTTACTTGCCCTACCTGCCTCCTTTCACAACAAAGAGAATATGGTAAGCAGAACACAGTTATAATCAAGTGTAATCAGGACACACTCTGCACATTTACAAAAACAATTACTGAAAAAAGATAAAAATGTGACTCGGTAACCTGTTTGTTCCGTTGTCTGGCGCTCGTTTAATGAATCTGGAGGGTCTCTCTGGCACATGAATTACATCGCTCTATGAATTTACTGCGGAGGCCTCCGTCTGAAAGAGATTTTTCAAACAAAGGTCAAAGCAGAGAACTTAAGTAGGTCTGGGTTGTGTGTCACAGCTGGAAATAAGGTCCTGGGAGTTTTAATGCTTTATGGCCCGTTGTGAGGCTGATATTGTGCATTGGGAGAATATATTCTGAGAAGGAAGAGGTTAAAGACTATGGGAGGAGTTGAGCAGCTTGGCTAAAGATTTTTAGTGGTGAACAAATTATTCCAGCAACATTACTAACAGACTGAGACATACAACATAATCAATTTATGAGGTATTGAGATTTAGAAACTGTTGTTTTATAATAACTGGCACACACATTTAATAAGGGGATATATTTCCTTAATTTTTTTCTTTTGCTCACAAAAACCAAAATCCTATAAACTCACTCCCACAAAGCCACCGTGTTTCTCAGATTTAACAGTGTATTGTGTTTGTGTCAGCCAGAAACAGCCATGTATAACTCTTTCTGTTAGGGCTGACAATTTGATAGTTTCTCACACTTCGGCTTGCCAAGCCTTCCCATTTTTCTCCTTTACCCATTTCCGTAGTGAAGCTGACTGAGGTTTACAAATATTGAGCCTTAATCCTCGGGCCTCGGACAGCAGGGCCTGCTATGTGGCGCTCAACAAATGACCGAGTGTTCATGAGCAAAATTAGTTCAGGGAGGCCTCTGTTTCCTCTCCACGTATGTTGATATAGGAGCAAATAAAAAGCTGTATGAACGTCCAGCTCCAGTTCATAAGTACTTCACAGAGCTTGCAGCCACTGAAATTAAGCCGCTGGCCCGCTGTATTTTCAGAGAAAGCATGATTATGAAGGAAGGTTTGCCATTCTGTCAGTGCCATAAGTGCATGGTGCTGGAACGCTGCTGTGACTGAATGAAACACTATATCGCCAGGACTGATATTTTTATTCCATGTTTCATAACTTCTCTCCCAGATTAATGTTTTCCACATCTATTTGATTTGCAGCATTGTGGCCGTAGCGTTAAGACATTAAAATACTTTATTATTTTATAATATATAACATGCACTTACACCAGCTCACAATCTTGCAAGTTAACACACACTCACACACACCATAGCACCTTGCTTCAGCCGATGTTTATGAGATGCCCGGTTCCTCCCCCATGTGAAACCATCTGTGGACCTTTGTTTTGTTTTTTGTTTGAGTCAAGCTTGGGATTCATGGCAAGGTTGCACACTGGGGGAGTTATGATGTTTGTGGTCTCCTGATACTGTATGTCCTGAACAATGTGTGCTCCGAAAATAAATATTAATCCATGCGCAGACTTTGTTCCCAGCCAGCCGCGGTGTGTGTGTTTGTGTCTGTGTGTTCTGGTGTGTGCAATGTGTTTCTGTTTCTGGATCAGGCCCAGCTCTTGCCCCATTATCTCTCTGTGTCTTTGTATGTGCTGATTTATTTCAACAGTGCTCTTTTGGCCAAGCTCTGGGTGCCTCCTCTTTGTCAGCTCCTGTGTGAACACAGAAGCCTTTGACCACCTTTGACAGTGTGAATATTTTAGCTCCTTTTAATATGCAGCCTGAACTTTTATGTAAAGATGAGGACTGGTGGAGGGGGGAGGCTGATGAGAGGGGAAGAGAAAAGGCAGTGTTTTTCAGTGGGGTGAGGAAGGGTAATATGGGAGTTGTGAGTAAATGTTTAAAATTGATGATATGAAGCAGCTGAGTTACAAAACTGATGAAAGGAATTTAATGAAGTATATTTGCCCTCCGTTGCACTTAGACCTGTTGACTGTGTGCAGTCTTCTCAGGTTAGAATAACTGTAAGCTTGAAGCTTAACTCGCCATATGTTAATACCAATTAATCAAGATGTTAAGTTGTAGCTGAATTCCACTCTTGTTCCCTTGAAGACTTTTTAAGTCGCAAGTATTGTTGTAAAGAAGACAAAAATTCAGAACGGATGAAAATGAGCTGACAGACTGGGGAAAGACAAACTAAAGAAATGATCTGAAACGCATCAGGATGGCGCGAAGACTCACAGCAACAAATGAAGTAGAGCCTGGCACACCACCACAGTGACTTTCAAATTCAAATTTGAAACAGACTGACAAACCCGCGCCGACTAATTTTGTTCACACAATGGATGTGCCAGAAGGCTGCGAATCCACCGTTTTCCACTGTTGTTCAAACTTTTTTTTCTTCACACTGACCAAACTCCTTGTCGCTGCCTGAGAGTTGCAGCAGTTTTGCCCCGACTACTCTGTGGTTTTCAAACAAAACAGCTGTGTGCCACAATCATTTGAACTATCTCTGTGAAGAAAAACAAGTTGAATCTCCACAAACATAAAGCTACTGCCAAAGTCATTCACTAAAACGTGTACTCAAGATATTTGCTGACAAATCTCCCAAACCTGTTCTTTACTTTAGCTTTCCTGTTTATATACTGAAAATTTAAATTATTCCACAAAATGGACATTTGAATACATATTCCTACAAAACAATCTTAAATATTCTCTGATCTCACAAATACATCTGTGGCAACACACCGTTAAGTCCCAAAGTTCAACAATAGTTTCTTTAATTTCCAGGAAAGCAGTCAGTGAAGGTCCAGCCTGTTGCTGGGTGGCGGTTTGGGGCCAACAGCAGCACTCATCTCTTTACATATTATTCTGACAGTGTTTGCTCAGCCTTGCTCCTCTTTTAATCTGCCTGATGCTTCAATATGTGGACATAGTCACTGTGTATCTGTTAATGCAGCTGCTGTTTGTTTTTCTTCTTTCTTTTTTTCTTTTTTTGATGAAAGCACCTCTCCTACTTGCCCAGTGCACCCTTGTCTCCCTATTTCTTGCCACATTGACTCCAGGATGACATAAGTTTGGTGGCTGCTTTTTGCTGGAATGGTGAGAAAATTCCTAGACACCTTTGCTTCAGCTTGACTTTGTCTTCCCGAGCCTGCAGCCACCAAGACAGAACTTTGCCTCTTAATGTGCAGGAACTGATGTTTACGCTTGATGTTTGGCATGTCAGTCCACCACCGTGGCTCGAATGGCACAACACGGCAAACCATAACGCAGACAGATAGAGATGAGATTATTGAAAGACAGACAGAAAACCTCTCCACCCAGACAAGATGGACATGGGAGGGAGTGAGTAGGAGAATTGTATGAGAGGCAGAGGGGGGAGCGGCTGTGTCATGGCAGGGGTAGGCCAGTGGAGCGGAGAGGCCCTCATGCCCCTGCTGATCACAACAGGGGATTAATTATGTCAGCATAATAAGTACAAATGGTGATCTGAACGTGGAATTAGCCCCCTGAGCAGAGGCTTCTGCAGCGCGCAATGGAGAGGAAGAGTGGGTGGTAATGGAGGGGGGACTGTCCTAATTTGTCCCAGTCTGTCTGTCTATGCAGGCACAGGGGTGGAACCTCGGGTGGGGTGGGTTGTTGTCTGTCGGGGCTGGCAAGCTGACTAGCTGGCAGACTTGCTGAAATGACTGCCTGGGCGGGTGCTGCGGGGGCCTGGTCAGTCATCACTGTTATGATTTGCATGGATGTCAGTCTCGGGGCAGGAGGACAAGTTTCTAGCTGAGCTGGATTCACTGTCTTTGTTCAGAGTCCTGTTCATTTCCCAGTATCCGCCGCCTCAGCCAGTTCAGCAACCTTGGGATGAACTCATTTTGGTTTGTAGTAGTAACTGAAAAAGTCACAATGTGCCTTGATTTTTTTATTTCACCATAATACTCAATTAAACGTCCCTCTAGTAAACAAAGCAGCAAGTCTTTCCATTCTTGCTATGGTGTTATGGATGAGGAGTCCAGTCTTCGGTTCCAGCTCTGTTTCAGATCCAGGTCGTGCTGCCCCGGGACTCAGCCCAGAGACAACATGACCAGCAGTGTACAGTATTCATCCTCAGCCTCCCTGTTGTAATAGCTGTTGTCCCTGCTGGCCCGTTGCCTTCAGTACTTCCCCTTGACCAGCTCTGTCAGCACCACACATTCCCTGTGCAAAAATGCAAACAAACAATGGAGTTTGACTGTGGTGGAAAATTCAGAGGAAGTACAACAATGGGGTGCTGTGTTCTTTTTTTTTTAGATTTTAAAAGAAAGATAGGCACAGACTGTAAGTTAATCAGAAGATCAACAAGAATTGTAGATGTGAATGCCGACTGTATTTTATTTCTGCTGTAGTCGATCATAAGAAAGAAAGGGGCCAATCGAGTTTGGGCCAACCGATGCCTCTTGATGTATCTTTGATACATACCTTTCTGGGACCTTGGCACCATCCCTAAAATCAAAACATTGGTGAAAAAAGAAGATTTATACAATTAAAATTAATAAAAATAGATACAATAAATAGAAAAGGACTGAATATATTCATGAGGTACAAAAATATTCATTAGAAATCTATTAAAGATTTCTATTTATATATAAAATAAAGACTGAATTTAAAAATGTAAAATTTTCTTTGCATTATTTCATATATCAAGCATCAAGGGGTTAAACTAGAAACTTCCTTTTCTGATTTGATCACATACTACACCCGGTGAGTTTGGCCTTCTCTGGCAGAATTTAGTTACTTATTTATTTATTTTTACTTTTTTTATTTTATTTTTTCTCTTTCTTTTCTTTTTTTCTCTTTTGTACTTCGCTGTACTCAAGGATTAATAAAAGAAATAATCAGACTGTCATTAGGGCCGGTGAAGGGTACACATCTGCACACACACTGCACACACACAAAATAAAAAAAAAACAACACCCTTGATTACAGATTAAAATGCATATATATATATTCCTTTGGTTCTTACCAGTTTGGTATCAACCAATAATATATGTGCCAACAAGGGGGAAAAAAAAACAAAAAACCTAGAAACTTTATGTAGAAATTATTTCTACACTGATCATCATAGAGAACAGTAAAAACACGTGCTGAAAAAGGAAATGTTGAATCTTGCTGCAAAAATGACCACAGATGTCTTCAAATCAAACCTTTTAAAGCATTGTAAAACCTTAGCATCTTCAATGCAATTTTTTTAAAGTATATATTTTTCCTGTTAAATTTTATTCCTTTACTGGTCGTCTATTTTCAGCTGTTGATATCAAATAATAACCGTGGCATTGTCACTGTTAAGTGCGGTGTGGCGCACAAACACATGAACATCAGTGTACACTCAAGAGTTGCAGAGCTCACAGCCAGTTCGTTGTTAGTAAGTCTGTAAGGCTTATAGCAGCAGTCCAGATAATGATTCCCCATCTATTGCAGCGAGGTTGCTGATGGGGGAGGTCATATGCAGACTCAGGCCTCATAAATCCCAGCTCTATGATGAGCACTCTCCATATGACTGATGGCGCACTGAGGCAGCCAGTTAAGACAGCCTCTCATAAACATGTGGTGCTGCCGCCCTGACACTGTCAATTTTCATATTTCATCAGTTATTGGGGAAGGAGTGCTGAGTTATGGTCCCAGCCGACGCTTGTTAAGGAGTTGAGTTGTACTGCTGACGGGCCATTTAGCAAGAGAGCAAGAAAATAACATCAGGCATTTTTAATTAAGAAGAAGACGATGTGACAGTAAATTAATGCCTTTTCTTTCTAACATTTCAGGGTCATGCTTCTGGTTATGCAATATATTTTTGGGGATTAATAAAATATTGACTTGAAATGCAATGAATTGAATTGAATGTGGAATTTCCTTTGTGGTAGTTTGTAAGAAGTTTGCAACTGTAATTATCAAAAAGGGGAATTACTGGAAATTGGAATTGCACTTATACTGCAAACATGATGATATTGGTGTTATGTAAGAATGGACTTTTTGTGTTTAAATGGGCACAAGCAGTCACCACGAATAAAAATGATGATCCCGGGAGCTAGTTCAGCTGGGCAAAGTCAAGCAGCATCTCATGCTCGTCTTGGCTCCTCTGCTTGGTTCATTTTGACATGTCTTCCAATGACATTCACCCGCCGAGCTCGCTGCTGGTCTTAAAAATTCCATCTCCTCCCCATCTTCCATATGCAGGCGGTGAGTCAATGGACTCTCTGGCAGCGCTGGATGTGATGTAGCTGGCCAATCCTAAGTAATCAAAACCTAGTTTCCAACTGTTTTGGCCTCATTAATTGAATGTAGTTGTGCTATAACATGGATTATCATTATTCATTACTGCATTACATAAGAGCTTTGTTCTGAATAATCATTCGATTGATCATCTACTTCATTCCTCTTTTGTGGACTATTTTCACAACAGTAGTAGTGGCAATCACAAATTTGTCAAACACTAAAGATGTTTTTTGTCTACTTTCTTTAATAGTGACATGTCTTTATTGATGTTTTGAAGGGAATTCTCGCATGACATAATACAGAGAGAGAACTGGGCGAGCAAGAAACACCATTCAATGGAAACCCCAAGCTCGTCAGCAGCGGTTTCTTTATTCTGTTTTTCTTTTGCGAAAAAGTAAAATAGAAATGCGACTAATGGATGCATATCCTGTTACATGTAAAGATGGACAAAAAATATATTTAGTCTCTGAGAAATTATTGTGATTGCCATTATCGCTGTTGCAAATATTTTCAACAAAAGACGAATGCAGCGGATGATCAATCAAATGATTATTCAGAGACAAGGCCCTTATGTAATCCAGTAAAGCATGATGATTAAGTAGTGTTATAGCACAACTACATCAGCTGGAAAATAGATTTTGATTACTTTAGATTGACTGCTATGCCACATCCAGCTCTGCCAGTAAAATTCAAATGCAAATAAAAGTGTTTCCATTACACTTTTGAGACAAACTAGATTATAAACATGCCAATGAAAGCCTAAAAAGGTTCTTGTGATATTTGGCAGGTTTTCCCTATAAGAGCATTTTTGATTACAGGTTATTCTTTGATATTTATGTTATACTCACCTTTTACAGAATACCTGCTTGCGCCTTGGTGATGTAACAAATGACAATGGGTCCTGGCTCTCCGATGCTCTCCAGCTGATGGAAAAGCAATCCAGTTCTTTATAGAACCATTCTGGAACTGGCTCTAACACCGGTCTAACACCGGTCTAGCACCAGTCTAACACCGGTTTAACACCAGTCTAACACCGGTCTAACACCGGTCTAGCACCAGTCTAACACCGGTTTAACACCAGTCTAACACGGGTCTAACACCGGTCTACCACCAGTCTACCACCGATCTAACACCAGTGTAACACCAGTCTAACACCGGTCTAGCACTGGTCTAGCACCGGTCTAACACCGGTCTAGCACCGGTCTAGCACCGGTCTAACACCAGTCTAACACCAGTCTAGCACCGGTCTAGCACCGGTCTAGCACCGGTCTAACACCAGTCTAGCACCAGTCTACCACCGGTCTAACACCAGTGTAACACCAGTCTAACACCGGTCTAGCACCAGTCGAACACCGGTCTACCACCAGTCTAACACCGGTCTAGCACCAGTCGAACACCGGTCTACCACCAGTCTAACACCGGTCTAAAACCAGTCTAACACCGGTCTAGCACCGGTCTAACACCAGTCTAACACTGGTCTAACACCGGTCTAACACCAGTCTAGCACTGGTCTAGCACCAGCATCGATTCTAAGTTGGTCAAAAAGCCCTATGAGTTGTCACCTGATTTTAAATCTGCTGACTACAGACCTTCATTAACAGCGGTGCTCACTGGCCCGTACAATTTATCTGCTCATATAAATCTAAATCTTTTTTTTTTTTTCAGCTGGAACTGGCAGAAGAGAATATTTCAAGCTTGTTGCTGTATTATATTTAATTAAACTTACCGTCAAATGTAAAGTATAATCTGCTTTTGTATAATATATAGTATACAGCATACAACAGAAATCAAATACTTCATCCATCCATCTGCAATTCTTATTGAGGATACCGGTGGCAGAAACAAAGCAACATGTTTATAGGACTATGAAAGCTAACGTAAATGTACAACTTTTCCATGCATGTTTTAAGTTATAAACCACATTGAAAAGCCTTTTCAGACGGGATTTTTATGTGTTCATATTTTGAAGACAATATCAATTGAGTTGTGTTTACAGCACAGTCAGTCAAGCTTGTATATGGACACAGATAGTAAAGTGAAAAAAAAAAACAAAAACGTATATTACTGAATGAATTCTGAGTGAAACCAGAAGAAAGAAAAACATGCTCTCAGTGCTGAGTGCAAAAAGCTGTCAGGAGGAAAACAGCTTTGAATAGATGGTTGAAAAGACTGGATCACAGAAATTATATGTGATTGGTCTCCAAAAATACATAAAAAATAAATTCAGTATACTACTTTAAACTGATGAAATGCTTGTTTTGTAGCAGCACAGTAACTGATACAGAGGAAAAACATAAAATAAAAAGCTACTGCTCACTGGTAGGGGGGTTATCAGAGGGAATGACCAGGGCGGTGCGGACAGCGTGAGGAGCTGGATATCTAACAGGACTGGACCACATGGAGAGTTGTCGGAGGGAGGTGCAGTGCGGGTTCATACTAAACTGAGCAATTCATTTGGATAAATGAGATGGTATTGTGTAAAGAAGAAACGTTGCTTATAATATGTTTCTATAAAGCAACAACATTTTTAAAAACAAGCCCAAAAAAATGTGACATGTGACTAGTCATTATTTCAAGCGACCACGTAGAAAAAGAAACCTAAAGTTGCACATTATAAGCAGAATTGGCAACTACGGTCCATCACAGGGACAAACAAAAACAACCACATACCAGTCCAAACCAATCCAATCAGCCTAACGTATGTTTTTGGACTGTTGGAGGAAACAGGAGAAAGCTGCAGAGAACCCACACAAGCATGGTGAGAATATGCAAACTCTGCACAGAAGAAGCCCAATTTTGATCCAGGAAGCTACAAAGTTCAGAGTCGATAGTGATAACCACCAAGTTCCATGCTGCCCCTCAACTACTTTAATAAAATAAATATACTTGTTTAAACTCTTTTTAAAACAGACAAATGAAACAATGCTACATGTGTAATATTGTAGTATAATCCTATAGAGTGTAGCTGCAGTATAACCACAAAGGAATCAACAGACCACCATAAAGGGTAACAATGCATTAAATTATCTAAATGCATGTTTTCTATAGTTGTAAATATTGTATAATATTGTACTTGTGATTGTCAGATCGACCTTTATTCTAATTCCTTTTATACAACGCAATTTTTTAAGGCGGGTTTTGGTGCGTATATCCTGGCAGGTTTTTTTAAAGTGACCACCCAGAGGTGGAGGGGCGGGGCATTTCCGTTGCATCTCTGTTGTGACTTGGGAGATTGTAGCAGGGCTTTTGGGGAGGGAGGGGTGACGTGGCGGAACATGCCACTCTGGTCCTGTCAATCAGATTGTTCCGCGTAGCTGGCATGTTGCGTGTTAATCACACACTGATGTGGTGTTGAGCTGCCTCTGTTCAGTCGTTGTGAATTAATAAAGACGGACAGCGTCCTTTGACAAGGATGGCTTTTTTGCGCTGATGTGATGCAGCTTCTGAGTGGAAACCTCTTTGGCTGATGACAGTTTCCTATCAAACATCTGGCTCTGGGGTTTATACAAGCAACTACAACTACAAATCTTTAAAACAAGCTTTATAGACATCTGTAAAAATCTGCTGCTTTCCTGCTAGTTACTGAGGAATATAGAGCTGGATCTATGCGTCAGAATTCTGAGATTGTATCTTCTTAATGATAAGTGATGTGTATTCATTAATATCTTTTATTTATTACGTCCTAATATGTAAAACCTAGCATTGAACAAGTTTGTGCTTTCTTTTCACATGACTGTATTATTTAGACTTTGTGAACAGAAACTGCATGTGTTCAAAGTAAAAAAAAAAAAACCTTCACACTACATGCAGACAGAAATTAATCTTTAAGTTGGTCTGCTTTAGAGGAAAAGCAACTAACTGGAAGTGCCAGCTCATGTGCTCTGGCTTCTGAGCAACATTCTCTGCCAGAGGACAGGTGCCATTTGATATTAAAATAGCTCATATACGTGTAAGCTGGCAATGCCAAGTATTTTTTCAGCTCTGTTTACGCTGCAGGTGGTGTCTGAACAGGATAAAATCAAGTTGTTGTTTTTTTTTTTTTTATGAATGCAAAGAATTTGTCAGGTTTGAGCCCAACTCACAGGCTGAAGAAATTAATCAAATGTTTTCATTTATTTATTTATTTTTGTTCTTCCATGTACTTGAGTCATATAATCTTAAATCCATTAGTACACAAGTCATAGCGGAAGAATATGAGTCCAGAGGATCCGATAAATACAGAGAGGGACAGGTATGTGTCAGCACGCAAATAACACAAGCTGCTCAAAGACGTATCACATGAATGACAAAGCTAGTGAGTCTACCACATGACAGTCTGAGCCTAGTTTGGTCTGGCTGGATAAGACCTGAGCAGCAGGTGGGACCTGGCTGCTGTACACCTGGAGCCACTTCTGTAATTAAGGAGAGGTAGTACATGGAAACGGCGGGAGGGAGGGAAGACAAAGGCCAGACCAGGAGAGCCCTTGGGCTGTGACACAATAAAGATGCACATGGATTCTTAGTCATATGGATGTTGCAAAATAGGGAAATATCCCACCACAATATCCAGAAATATTTTTGGAGATCCTAAGCTGGACCGTAAGCCAATTATTTTCGGACAAATGTTCTAACTCTGTGTATGTGTGTTACATACAGCCTTACACACAACAGTACAGAATAAAAATCCTCAGACAAGCCAATTTAAGTTTTAAGGCCCCTGCCAGGCTAGCCGTGACTGATGATGCACCCTGAGTCAGACACCCCTCCCCCTAAGGTGAGTAAAGTTCCACGTCACTTACTGGAATATGTGCCTCAAAAACACAAAGGAGGCCTAACACACACAGATACCTACACGGACACGCACACAAATATATCCATATAAATCATACTGGACTGCTAATGACTCAACGGGTGGTTTTCTTTTCTTTCTCTACACCCACATACCTCACCATCACCACCCAGTGAAGCCCAAAATAATCTCCAACGTGCATTGGACCAGGTGTTCCTAAAACGGAGTGAAAAGAATTTAAAATAACAAATGAACATTTTACGCCAAAGTTGTCACCACCTTGTATACACAGACGCAAGAGATGATGTCAGCTCTGCTACTATTCTTCAGATATTATGAGATACGCTGCCAAAAGAATATTCATATATATCTGTTCTTTAATCCTGATGGAGGAAAATGACTTTAAGAAATTAAACCCACATACAAGTGTTACTGTTCTGGCTTTTAATTAATGATCTTGAACATTCAAGTAGACTGCATATTTCTATCTGCCATCAAAGTGTGGATTACGTGTTCTAGTCCACTCCAAGTACGAACCCTAATCCAGTAAATTCAGCTCTATCACAGGATGTCAGAGTCATATGGATGCAGCTCTATGCTGTAAATTAGGTGGGATTTGATGCAGGCTCACTGAGACAAAAGTAGGGTATCAAAATACCTTTTGGCAATTTACTTACCAAGGCACATATTGTGCTTCTGAGAGAACAAAGCACCTTAAGACTATTTCCTCTTATTGACGTTCTTGGCAAGTCTCATATTTACTGAATTTTTATGGCTTGACAACCTACAATTAAACTTGTCATAACAGAGCCCATCCAAAAGCTAGACAGGAAAGGAAGAGATGCATGCAGTGATGTCATCTTGGCAAGGAGCAGAGGGGGCAGGGAGGCATGTAAACAGCTGTTTTGTGATTGTCTGTGGCTCATTGTGCGTGCCGTGTGTTCAAGATGCAAACAAAAACATAATATTACTGATGGTGAGTATACAAGAAATTTGACCTGCTTAATTGCTGCCTCTAATTTTTCAAAAATTAGATTGGCACATTGAAACTTACATTTACTCAGAAAACAGTGTATACCCGCATAAAGATTTTCATCTCCTCTCTGTCTTTCATACTACTGGACACAGCATAACTCTTTAAAAAGCAGGCCTACATGTTTGATATGGATATGTTTCAATAAAATAGTCCAAGTGATCACATCTGAAGGTCCGTCTTTTATGAAACTGCATTTGTCTCAGCGATCACTCTGGTTGCTCCACTGCTTTAAAGTTGATATGCATTTAAAAGAAAGCAAAGTTCACTGAAACAGAACGCGGGGGAGCGAAGGTGGAGGAGAAATCTCCTTGTAATACATCTCTGAATTATTACGAGGAAGTAAGTAAGTAACCCTAGCCATGGATGTGGAGTGCTTTTTGAGTCTGTGTAAATGGATCTAGTCAGGAGTGAAGAGAAAACAAGTCTGACCTCGTGCACTGTGCACTGGGGAGGTCAGCCTGCCTGTTTGGTTTTCTGAACCTAAGCCATGTGCTCTATTTGAAAAAAGGGACTGCCCATGGTGACGTTGTAAATTACAAGGTAGGTGTGTTTTGTGGAGGCTGACAGTGTGTGTACGTGTGTATTTACTCCTCACTTTTATCACGCATGTGCGCATTCAAGTTTTTCGTGGACTACATTAACTCTCAGTGAGGTATTATTTTGCGATGACTTAATCTCAAACTAAAATACAGCTTTGCCAGACTTTATCAGATCTCCGTACTGTCCTCCCAAACCCCAGCAAACGGGACAGGGTCCGATTCCGAAGCTGTCCGATTCACAAATATGATTCAACGTGGCAATGACGGGGCCCCTTAAATGCCATTTACCGGGCCTTGGCATGGCGATAATTGAAAATGTCAGTAAAAGTGCTTAGGAGAAATTCCAGCAGGATTATCGCCCCAGTAACATGGACAGACAGAGGGCTTGTCTCTGGAGAACACAAAAGAACTTGTCTCCATATCATAAAACCTGCACTGTTCCCCTGCTTTTTAATGAAACTGCTGCTATGCTAATCCTGGGAGGGGAGTTAGAGTAACATCTTTTTTTTTCCTTTCTTTCTTTTTTTGGGACGGGAGATCGTGGTGGTGTGTGTGCGTAGATGGAAGGAGAGGCAGGGGTGGTGTGTGTGTGCGTGTTGGGGGGGTGTGTTAGGGGAGAGGGAGGGTATTGTTGAGCAGTTTCCCTCCTCTCTCTTTTTCGAAAGCCAGTGTTGTCGTGCATCATATAAAAGAAGATATACAAGCAATTCACATGCAAATGTCAAGGGTGATTTAGAAAAGAGGGGGAGAAAGGGTAAATGTGCTATTGAAAGCCAGCGGAGGGATGGTTGGGAGGGGGTAGATGGGTAGGTTGGGGGGATGGGGGGGTCGCATTAAGTGTTGGAGAGGGAAGTGTGAGGTGGCGGGGATGTGAGACAGAGAGACATTTGTGTAATCTGGCTTTATGTATCACCACTTCTGAATAATAACAAGAAAAAAGAGACTTACCTCATCTGCCTGGTAGAGCCAAGGCATAAATAAAAGGGCTGAACAATGGCATTACTATTACCCCAGCCTCTGCGCTGAAGCTACATCACTAGTATTCTTTGGAGCCACTGGCAAGAAGATTAATGTTTAGTTAAATATCAGTGTGGGAGCTTGTGAAGAGGGGAGCGGGGAGGAGGAGGAGGGTTGCTTATTGGGTCTTCTAAACTTAGTCAGCCCTGGCTTTCTTTGTAATTACAGTGTCCATGGATGACTTCCACACTAACCGTTGGTCAAGCATTGTTGTAGTATCACACGCGTTTATTTGTCGAGAGGATTATGGGTAATGTTCCGTGGCATTTTATTGGACATGTGTGGCTTGCTGCAGTTTATTTTCATGATAAATTCCTTGACTTGCAGCCCTAATGACTAAACCTTCTGATAATCTGAATGCACTGAGACTGGCTCCTGTCTGTCAAGGTCCGCACTTGTTGCTTTTTGTAATTTCTTAGTCAGCAGCGTCATCTTGCTTTGATATTTAATGGATAAGGCACTCCCCCCCAAAAAAGGGACACATGTAGCTCAACGTTTTCTGATAGTGTGATTTAATTTAAACCTCAGTGTGTTTGTGGGATAATTCTTCTTACACATGACGGAGCAAAATGCTGCACTTTAATTTTCATATGTCATACTGACCTCCTTAAGATCTTCATGTCCCAGTTCCGGGTGAAAGGGAGTAGAAAGCAGGTTTTGTTGAGGAGAACATTTACAGTAAAGGGTACATAGGGTACATTTAAGGTATATATATATATATACATATACATATATATATATATATATATATATATATATATATATATATATATATAGGGCTCAAAGAAATGTGTAAATGACCACCACAACCTCTTCAAAAATAGGAGCTGGCAAACATTTTGTATATTGTGAAAAAGAGTGCGGTTTTCACAGATTTTGATCAATACACTAAGCTGTATGTTGTCATCGGACAGCATAAAAGCCACTAACCAGAAGCAAATGAATAATACATACAATAAAAACAGCTTCTTTCCTCAAAGACGAGGATAAAAAATAAAAAATAAAACAGGAAGTCAGATGTTCTTTACAAATAGGTCTGTTGGTATTAATGCAATTTCCTCTCCAGAAGAGGACACAACAGATCATCGCTATGTTTCCATATTTCTTTTTATGCAGGGAATCTTCTCTACAAACGGTTTAAAACATAAACAGAAAATTAAAGCGAGCATAAAAATGCTTGGCAAAATTGAGGGATTTTATTATGAGTCATTTATTATGAGTCCATTTCCATCAGGCTGTTCTGAAACGATACTGCAGAACGCTCATGACAAAACCTCAAAGAACCTTGATGAACTTTCACGCACGTTCAGTGACGTAAGGGCATTTGGAGTAATGGATGGTGATGGTGAGACTCAAACACTTCACTTTCACCTTTAACATATCCATCCTTTCAGTTTTGTAAACATGCTTCCTGCTGTTCAGAGTTGCATGGGTGCATGAGCCCATACTAGCAGTCGTTGACAGTCCATCACCGGGCCACACAGAGACCAACAAAGCAAGCATGCTCCGACTCACACACCATTTAGAATCACAAATCAATCAAACGTGCGTGTTTTTGGCCTGTCAGAGAAAGCTGGTGAACCTGAAGGCAGCAGGAGAAAATACATGCTCTGCAGAAAGGCCCAACAATAACAGTTGCTTTTCATAGTACTGTCAAGCTGCAAAGTTTTCACTTTCTCCTGAGCAGGGCTAGTCGCCCTGTGATCCAAGACACTGGAAGAGAGGCTTGTTGTTTCCACGATCTCCACGTGTTATTTTAACAAACAACATGCCTCCATATGAGTAATGTGGCTTCCCGAGGTCGTGGTCATCTAATGTATTTGTGTGAGACCAGACAAAAGCTTCTTTCCCCAAGTTACTTTGTCCATCTTAGGAAAAGGAAAAACTACACAACATTCTTCTTTCTGCTACCACAAATAATTTGTGTACAGTCTAAAAGGGCAAAGTATTCCTGGGCTCCATCATCAACATTTTGTCAGCACTCTTTCCGTTTTTGTGTCCAATACCAACCGGGTGATCATCGCACAGGCGCAGCAGCACCATGTTTCTCTGTCACATCCATGAAAACGACCCAGTAAAACCACGAGCTCGACTGTTGACCACAGAGCACCTCTGCAGCGGTTTGGGGTTTGATTCCTTATTCAGTGGCACCTCAGCTGTGTTTGAACAACCTCATTTCCATTAATTTGCTCTCTTCCCTAACTGCTGGGGTGCTGCGCTTTCCCATTCATTAAATATCATAAGAACAAGGATTTACACATACCATATAAACCTACTGTCAACAAAAGGGGTTGTTTACATAACTAAAAGGCCTTACTAACGTTAAAACATCCTTGCAATCATGTTGGTTTTTCTCATAATCAGGATGTGGTCATAAAACCAACATTTCTTTTTTTTTTTATTCCTATTTTAAATTTTCATCAGAATTGTCCCGCAGGAACCGCCACAGAGTCCTTTCTGGTATTTTATTAAGTAAATGTGAGTCACATTTAGTCGGTTAATGACGTTCTCTACTTGTAAAACATAAACAATATACGTGCGAGAGTGCCCAATCACACACTGACATACAAAAGCAACAGTTCCTATCTGAAAACAAGGTCTTTGTAATGTCAGTTTTAATGGAATTTGCATGTGTGTACGCTGGTGTGTGTGTGTACATGTGACCCGACCAGACATCCTACCCCTCTGTTAGTAACAGGACAGGGGTGAGGGAGGGGAGTACACCCACAATATTACACACACTCATAAATCTGTGGCCCCTGTAGCATTTATGTCGGCGGCTTGTGATCTTGGGTAATAGGCATGTCCGGACACAACTGTGCTCCCTCCTGTGCCTCAGCGCTTTTCTCAGTGGCGTGTATGAAAGAAACCAAAGGTCAGGGGTGAACCTGGTCGCATGACAATGGGCTGACAGCCTCAGTTGCTAAGGGGATAGGTGACAGGGTGGCGCGGACGTGGGGTGACAAGGTGATGGCATGAGGTGACAGAGAAGTTACCAGGTGAGGACGGAGGTGAGTGACGGCATCTGACCGAGTCCAGGGTGTCGTGCTTTCCCCCTCTTCTTCTTTGTCTGTCTTTCTTACTATCATCCTTCCCCGTCCCGTCCAACTCACGTCTTCGTCACAGAAGCAGTCACACCTTTGCGCTCTTTCTACCTGATTTTGACAGCAAATGTGTGTGGGCGTCTGTGTGTGTGTGTGTGTGTGTGTGTGTGTGTGTGTGTGTGTGTGTGTGTGTGTGTGTGTGTGTGTGTGTGTGTGAACTTGTGTGCAAACTTGGGTTAACCTGTATATTTACATGACATGTGCCTACTCACCTCTATTCATGGCATGGTTTTACTCCAGTTAGAACTTTGTTATCTTACTTTTTTCACCTGTCTGGAGTCTTTTTTTTCCTGTCTCTGTGCACGTGTGTGAGTGTGAGTGTCACAGCAGTTAGTATCCTTCCTGTGTGTGAGTCACAGCCATGGCGTGCTGAAACAGCCGATGGGGAGGCATCCATACTCCTGTTGGCAGTTGAGGAGAACCTTGGGGGGAGGAAATGAAAGGTACTCCCTTTATTTCATACACCAGCAACCTCGCACACTGACTCAGCAGCCAACCATGGAGAATGCGTGTGTTTGTGTGTGAGTCCTTACGCCTTGCCAGGGCTTTCGTGTCTATGGCTATGCATTGGTTTTCATATTGTGCGACTAACTTTGCATTGTTGCACAAACTGTTTGAGATCAGCGGTCATATTTGCACAGTGTGCAGTGGAGCAGTGTGTTCTCACAGTATTGGGAAGATATTATTCAGCTGGGTACTGGAAGGGATTTGACCTGTCTGGCCCTTCACACACCCAACATCTTGTTCAGCACCGCTCCTCCTTGCCAGGGAGGTGAGGGAGACACAATAGCAGCACTCACTGACCGGGTTAATAAGTATTCTGTCTTGGTCCCAGTCTGATGCTCTTTACCTTCTAATACACTGCCTGTGTGTGTGAGTCTTCAAAGCAGCACAGTGACCTCATGTCTGCCTCACACAGCTTTTGTAAACTAATGAATGACCGTGGCCAGAGATTCTGCTGTGTGGTTTAAAAAGGGCAATGCGTGGGAGTATGTGTCTGTCCGTGAATTTGCACATTTATAACTTCTTTCTCGTCCAACAAGCCCATCTAACCTACGTAGTTGCAAACATGTGTTTATGTAGTTCCAGTGAACAGTTTTTAATTGTGTAGCAGGCAGGTACGATAGGTTTGCGCTGCTTCTTCTCTTTGCCGAGGGGCATGTTTCGTTACACTTCATGTTAGATTATTGCATAATGTTCATCTGACAAATCCGATTTGGTTATTGTGGTTGATCTCACCCAGGAGATTCCCTGAACTGAAATATACTTCACAATCATGATGGATATAGCTGTCCATCTCTTGTCAACACCCTCTTCTTAATATTGACTGGGAGGGTACATATTTAGTAAACAGTTTGAACAAAATATCCCTTGAGGATGTAGCCCTGTGGTGTGGTACCGAGTTGGCTCCAATCATGGCTGGGGTCTTTCTGTGTGGAGTTTGCATATTTTCTGTTTCTGTGGGTAGTCTGGCTTCCTCCCACGGTCCAGAAACATGCATGTTAGGTTGATCAGTGATTATAAACAGACTTAAAGTTGGGTTGGATAACCAGATATGGAAAATGAATGAATATAATCAAGTGACATGTAATTGTTCTGTACAATGTTATAGACACACTTTACTGTGTCATTTATGCCTTTCAAATCTACCAACATCTTTTTCAGGATTTGAACTAAGGAGGGTGAATTAATAAAATGGCTCTGAAGGTATTTAAATCATCATAAGTACATTGTTAATGTCAAGTTATTAACATATTACCATCTTGTGGGCTTATTGGGCTTATTCTATGTGTACGCAGATCAGCTTGAGCAGCTTTTAGTTTTTCCTCTTTTTTTGTTGTTTTTCAGTTTCATTTTTAGTTTTTGATTTGGTCCTTTCAAGAAGTGAAAGTTACATTTTAATTAACATCAGCTTTGTGTTGAATTGGCCATGATGTTGCATTCAAACGTAGATTCAGATGTTCTAGATAGGTGTTCACCAACTGCATTTTCTTGCTACTGTCATCTTGTCACCGAACCCAAACGTTTGTTGCAGTAATTGCGCCATATTCATTGTGTAATATCACAGCATTTAGCGTGTTTTAAGAATGATGATTTGTGGTTGTTTTGATGTTGTTAAAAGCCCGCCATTAAAAACGATAGCCTGAGGCCAAATCCATCTTGATTGCTTTTGAAAGCAGATTTTTTTTTGGGTCCAGGTAACGTCCTACCTGGCAACTATCGGGTGTCGCTACTCTCCCGGCTGGTTTGCTCTCCAGAGCCAAAGGAGAGTACTAATGCATGAGGGAAATAAGCCACCGGCGTCAAGGGAGGAGAGAACAGCCGATTCCTTATCCTGCTGACACGTGTTGTTTGTTTACAGGAAGGTGCCACTTGGCTGTGTGTGTGTGCGTGTGTGTGTTGCTGAGCGGCATGAGTCTGGATGGAGAGCTAGGGACACCTTCATTCCTAATGATTATTGAGTGTGTTTCACAAGATGACAGCCTGATGAGAGCACCTGGCTGCCACTTGGCACAGCCCCACGCTGCTTGCTCACATTGTAGGATTTGTTTATAATTATGTGTATGCATGTGCAATTCTCAGTGAATAGCCATGAATCAAAAGGTCAGGTGATCCGCTCTCTAATTGTCATGTTTAAGTCTGTTAAAAGACGAGATGGAAAATTCCAGACTTCAGAAGTCACACACTCAGGCCACAAGACCTTTTTTTGTTTTGTCATGCAAAGAGTGAAAAAGTTAACAGTCTATGCTAACATCATTTTATAGCTTTTTATGTGAGCTACGCAGAAGAAAAAACAACATTTGCCCGTGAGTTATGTTATGTTTGTACAAGTACGAGCAATCAGTCTTTATTTAGGGTCTTAATTTCCTTGAAAATGTCATGATTATTCCTCAAAGAGAAATGTGGGTCTAAATCAAAAGTGTAATGTGTTAATTTTGCATGAGATAATATAACTCAAACCTCGAAGAATCCAGTCTCTCATATAGTTTAGATGTTTTTTTCCAGACATATACAGAGGCATTTGTGAAGAAAGTTACGAGAGAATAAAAAAGTAATCTGTCTTCCCTTGCACATGGCCGTACAGTTTTGTTTGTTCAAGGCTTATTCCAGTAATCATACTTGACACGGGCTCACTACACTGTCATAGTACGGGTGAGACACCTCACAATTACTTATCTGCATTTTGTTGAGACGTTTATAATTCCCACAACCTAATACAGGAGCATGGACTCAAATTACAGGCTTTAAGTTACACGGTGAGAACTTATTTATTGTGGCACCTTCTCTTTCTTTGCTGGTGTCAGTCGACTACAAAACCTAATTAGTGCTTTCAGCTCGACTCCCATTAGCTGAAACCCGATACTTGGCCTGGTGGGGAAAAATAATTATGACATTCCTCTTATAAATCATTGGTTATATCCTGAACCCTTTCAATGGAAATATGATTTCCCACTACAAATTGTCCAGCCTGTTTTATGTTCTCCAACACATAATTAAAGCCGTGGTGTGTGAGAGGAAGTAATTTTGTTCAAAGGCTTTTGGCAGCAGCGATGCTATGTCTTTTCTGCTTGTTCAGAGAACAGCTACTGGCAAACCTGGACATAAGAGCTGTGTAATGGATTAGGAGCAACGGCAGCAACATGTGTGAATAGCCTGTATTTGTCAGACAGCCAAGAGACATGGGAAATGAAATACATCATGGAGCGGCAGACGGATCTTCGGGTCATCAGATACAGCAAAGGCCAATGACAAACCACTTTCTGGCTCGGAGAAAATGTGCCTATGCATTAGAGCTGCTGGGGCCGAACAAGTCTGCTTTATTCTCCTGGGGAGGTTGTCTTCAAACCACAAGCAGCCGTGCATGACGTGGAGAGCTCAGCCTTGCTGAATGGATAGCATAGAAAATATGTCCAAGGGTGAACTTACATAAGCTTCACCTGGATTACAACAGCTGCAAGTGTGTTGTACATAGGGATGATACTCGTAAAGCGGTAAATGTACTGTAAACTCATTAATGCTGTAAATTGCTTTGAAATATGCACATGTCAGCTACAACATAAAAGCCACAGGCAGTTGAAGTAAAACCACTTATCCTGTTACAACACAATGTTCTGCAGGGAAAAGCAACATAACATTCACATGGATGATACTTTGACTTGTGCCACCAACCCAAACATTTTTCCTGACTGGTCCCCCCTCCTCACACGGCAGTAGCTGTTCCCCAAAGGAGAAAAACAGCTGAAGAAAGACTCAAGGAGTCTGAGGTATTCACCTGCCCTTCAAACTCCAGGTCACCCTCTGATGGTCTGATGGTCTTGGTCCCAGCATCTATCTATCTATCTATCTATCTATCTATCTATCTATCTATCTATCTATCTATCTATCTATCTATCTATCTATCTATCTATCTATCTATCTATCTATCTATCTATCTATCTATCTATCTATCTATCTATCTATCTATCTATCTATCTATCTATCTATCTATCTATCTATCTATCTATCTATCTATCTATCTATCTATCTATCTATCTATCTATCTATCTATCTATCTATCTATCTATCTATCTATCTATCTAGCTTGTGAGTCCCTACTTCACCCTTCTTTTTGTTTTAGTGGATGGACGGACTAATCTCCTTCATAATTGTAATGCTTCTGAAGCATTACGTTGTATTTATCTATGTCCTTCCAGTCAGGGGAAGGTTGGACCCTCCCTTTGTGTGTCCATGCTCTGGATATATGGACAAGGAAGCAACAGCCTGTACCAATGCCACTCAGCCAAATACATGGCTATCCGAGCGTCTTCCAGAGGTCATAGGGCAAATCTTTTGGTAATCTACTAATCCAATTGGCCTATCGTATTCACATGATCTTCCAGGCTACAGTACAGTGATCTTCTGTCCAGACCGTATGCGTAGGGAAACATCCACTCAAGCCTCTGTCCACACCCTTTTCCTTGTGACAGTGTTGGACTCTGTGACACCGACCTGTTTGATTCTACTTAAACATGAAGCAGGTTAGTGAAGGTGACTCCTGAGGGGGAATTCTGTTCCATACTTGACAGAATTTATAAACCAATTAAAGGCACTTTCTAAAAACCGATGTTCTGCAACTACCATTAGCCTTGTGTGATGGGATAAGCACGGGCCCACTGATCTATGTGCACACACCTCCAAAACATATAGTTGTACACATAAATAAAAGTGATATATATTTACATATTTCCATGATTTGTTGGACAAGATAAGAAAATTAACTTCCTTTAATATTTTCCAATAAGACCTACATATGACTAGTGTAATCATTTTAAATTTAGTGGGATGATGATCATTTTCTCTCCATGCTGTGACCAACCCTACTCCTGTGACCAACCCTACTCCTGTGACCAACCCTACTCCTTTCTACGCTGACTAACATGCCATACTGTAAGGCACGTATGGACTACATGTGGTTCCCATGCAAACAAAAGATAACAACCACATCAGGACTGGTGGGCTACTTTGAGTGTGTGTCGTTCTCCGCAGCTCCAAAGCCGAGGCTTAGGAGGCGACTGGATCCCATTTCCCAGGCAAAAGCAGGACCTGAGGGCAGTGTGTGGAAACTGAACTAATTGCAGGATATTGGTCCTTGGATGATTAGAGGAGGACATGGAATTCCTGGTCTGTGATGCAAGCAGACCAAGGTGAGACTAATGACAGATGCTTTTTTTTTTTTATGTCCTTGGACAAGTCTGTATCCTCCAGTGGAGGCCTGCAGCACTATGACAACGAGGGCATGCCTGGCAAGGTTTCTACTAGCTGTGATGTTGTAAAATGCTTTGATGTCAGAATTTTATCAGATACTTTGAAATATTTAAACTGATGATATTTGTATCAACTTAAAAACCAAAAGTTATTGTGTAAATTATAAGAGTATATCCGATTTAAATTTTTAATAATTCCATTCATTCTACATTTATTTGACGTTTTTGAAGAAGTATTAAAAAAAAAAAAAATCATGTGAAATTCTGCAAGAAGTGCTTTGCTTTGATTATAAAATATGACAGCCTAAACGTCTGAGTGGACTGAGCTTCAGCCTTTGCCGTACAAAAGCAGATTATCTCTTTAAATTCTTGACATATTATACGGTATTTGTACCCTCCATTGTTATTAGGTTTTTCCTTATCTTCTTGCTTTGTGCATGTGTCTGCTACAGTTCGTTCACTGTGAATACTTGCTTTTCAGTTTTACAGTGTTACAGACACGTTGTATGGAGCCTCCTAATATCATATAATTAGTTCAAGATCTGTGACGTCTCCCATAAAACAGTTATTTGAGCTGAATGCAATCGTTGTGTACAATAATCATAATTGTTTCCAGTCACCTGATTCCAAAACAGATGGATGAGACAAACAGAACTATTTCAGTATTTACTCATTATTTCCCACTGTTTGCTTCTCTTCCGTCCGTTATGCTTTAATGGCCTCAAGTGTTTATTTCAAGGATCCTATATTCTATCAACTATATTCTGATTACCATCTTTTCACTTTAAGGTCAAAGATTTAGTCTCAAGGTAAATAGCACAGAATCATTATAGGTTAGAGTATGCCTACAAACATATTATTAACACCAGTAATGGCTTTTACCAATCATTTTACTGCCATGGGGGAGTGACTCAGACGCCAATCAAAGAGAATGACCAGCGTAAGCTGAAACTTTAACATGAAGCTGCACAGTATTACTCTTAGTACTTATCTTTGTCAACACTAGACTTAAACCACGCATACAGGGTGGTAGGTAAATGCATCTCAAGGTAAGTTAGTTTAAATCAATCTAATGGTTATTCAAAACAACATCCATTTTAATTTTTAAAGATATTCAACAAGATGTAAAACTACTTGAGAAAAGCTAGACAATAACATCATGCTTGCAGTTTAGTTTTACCTGTTTTGAGCTTGTTGTTTGAGCATCTAGATTGTCAAAGCAGCTCAAGATACATTATTGCTAGATAAAGTAACCCGGGATTGTTTCCCATCTGTAACATTTTAATCTTTGCATTTAATCAAAAACCATCAGATAATAACTCCTCCCATTTTAAATAAAGATGAAAAGAGAAGTACAAGCCCTTTAATTTGTTCATTGTTTTTTTTTAATTCTTCTAAAGTGACAAACTCTTCCACTATTTGGTACTGACGCAGTGAAGAAACACTGCTATGGAATTAAATAAAAACAATAAAACAGGATGGTTTAACTGTCCTCAGCTGATCATTTTGCACACGACCACATTCAGAGCAGAGGCTTGTCTGTCAGTGTAAATCTGAGCCCGATCATTTTTACAATCATTAAAAGGTTCAGCTTTGAAATCAGACAAATTCAGGACATGTTTTGTTTACACTGGTATTTGCCAGGGTAAATTGTTTGCAATATCTTTTCTGTTTAGGATAAAAAGCACATCTGGATTATTTGCTTGTGAGAATAACAAAAAAGCTCTGCCATTGTCCCCAGAACTATCTCTTCTTCCCCATTTCTCTCAAAATTACCTTTTCTCACCTTTGAATGTTGCCATTAACATGTTGTACAAACATGTACGTCTCCTTACTGCAAATACTAAACAACAAATCTATGTGCATGCTGAAATCTGTATTCTGAAACAGACTGGCAGAGGCTATGACGTGTAATTCAGTTAATAACACAGAGAACTAGCCTTTGCCTTTTACTACAGATGCTCCTAAGCCACAGGCAACAAGTAGTGATTATTTTCCTTTTGTATGATTCAGCTGGCCTAAGTCCTCAGCAATGCTTCACTCGGTTGTTTGTGTCCAGAAATGTTGGCCATTCTGGACAGGAGGCATTTTGGAACCGGCGAAGTGTTGAAGTCCCTGGGCAGACAGCAACCCTTTGATTCTTGTGTCTGCGTTTACCCGTCGCCTTTGTTTGCAGTGTTTGTTTGATGTTACTTTAGCAGAAAGAGACAGACACCATTGAGTAGCGGGAGTGCTGTTCTGCTGCGTGCCATTCACGCCTGCTGTAGAGCGCTCAGAGTCAAACACAACGAGGCTTGGCCATTGTTTACCGGTGGAACTAATCACCCTCATGGCACCCCCATAAATCCCCCTCCCTCTTGACAGTGATTGGAGTGTACCTATGTGTGACCGTGGACAATACAAATGTGCCAAAGGCAAATAGAATAGGGGTGCACTGAGGCAATATTTAGCTTGGCCAGATGGCCAGTTGCATGCAGCAGGCTTCTTGGCCCTCCACATCTGCTCCTTGTGATGTGCCAGCAGACTGTCTTAGCTTTAGCCTGCAAGGTTTTTCCATTCACCCAAGTTTGTTCCACCAGGTAATAATAATGATGCCTACACACTTAGACATATCCGCTGGAAGAGTCTCTTCCCTTACCAGTCAATTCTTTTAACCCCCATAAACGCAGGATGCAAGTGTTTTTAGAGACGTGGAGATGTGGGCCCCAGTCAAAACTCCTCTAATTTCTTTATTTCCTTATCCTGGAAGATGATCAGATTCCGACTTGTGGTGTGGTCTCGTTGCATCACCACTCCACTCACAGAAGCTTGCTTTTGCAGCTGTTTAAAATAAATTCTCTTCAAATATCTTTGTCCAGATGGTTTATTTTTACAAACAATACACAGGGCTGCATTCCTACAGAGCCCCGTCCCCACCCCTTTACTGTCTGTCTAACTAGACACTTTCTCTTCAGAAGAGAAGAAAGACGAGCAGAGTGTGCACAGATGGTCCAGTGGCCCGGCTGTCATACAAAGAGGCTTCAATAAAAAAGATATACGCACATGTAATGGTATGAATACATAAGTCATTCATTTCCAAATGACACTTGCACTTGGACCGACATACTGGCACATGCATGTGCCGACAGATGTGTTGAGAGGAGAAAAAAAACAAATGCATGTGTATGGATTTTGGATTCTCTTGTGTTTGTTTTAATTGAATTCTCATTTGTAATTGATCAGAAGGTTTCTAAATGATTTCCAGATCACACACCAGTGTAGTGTTCATGTCCCTGATATCTAAAGGTTAGGAGCATACATCCTGACTACATCTATGTGCGCACAATATAAAACGGGATTTTCTTATTAGAGAAATTTGCAGTGATGAAAAATAATGAGAACTATTCAGTGAGAGAAAAAAAAAGTTCCACAAGAGACATGTAAAATACTAATTATAATGGATTGGGATTTTGTCCAGAGCGTTAAGAGACAGTCTTATGAATGTCTTTCCACTGCTGAAATGATTACCTTGTTAGTCAGGGCCCTTTTTCCAACATAGGGCCTACCCCGACCCCCACCTTCATCTGTCCCCAGGCCTTGCTGCCACATCCACTGCACATCCTTTACTCCCTTCCGGGCCCCGAGCTCTGAAGCTGTACAAAGGAGCTCTAACAAGAGAGAAGAAAGAGCCAGTGCCACTTGGACGGGATTACATCCTAAGTAAGATTCTTCAGTCCTCTTGGCCAGCCGCCCCTTAACCCTCCCCTTCCCTGATTAGAAAGTGAGCAGGGAAAGGCTGGCTGGACAGAGAAAAAGGGTCCACACATGTCCAATGAAGTGTTGCACTGTTGTATGGAGTACACTTGCTGAGTGTCCTGTCAGTCTCGTCTTATCTGAAATCCCACCAGTGAAGCAATTGTGATGTACATGACTGATTATAAATTGAATGTGAGCGCTTAAAGACAAAATAATCACTTAAGTGTAATTACTTATCTCAGTGTAACCAAATATATTTGAGCCTTGTCCGGCAGATTCATTTTACTAACCACGGATTTTTTAAATGTTGTTCTTAATACAGTGTAGAGGCCGTGATTACAAAAGCACCCAGAAAGAGTTTTAGCAGTGCACTTGTGTGTGATGTACAACTGCTGAGGATGAGTGATGGCCTCTATAATCCCCCCTCCCCCGTTTTTTTTTATGCCACCTGAGCCCCATGCCCCCTCCAGCAGTGGCGAAGAGGTCAGGTGACAGGTGGACAAAAACCAGTAGCTTCAGAGTAAATGATGCATGCCCCAGGATCAGTGAATAAAAGGCAACGTGCCATTAAAGAAGGGCTCCCTACATAGATGCCATTTTGCTGGTGGGGATGTTGGGTGAGATGGGTTGCCTAGATGGGACCACGGTGAAAAGCGTGCATATATTTGTTTGCTGACATTTAATTTATCTATGACAAGTAAAGACAATGATCTTATAAAAAAAAAAACTGTGAAAGGCTCAAAATTGCTATGATAAAGATATGGTTAACAGTAAAAAAATACGATTTGTTGGAGAAAGGTTGGGCCAGGTAACAATACATTAAAAAAAGGAAGGAAAAAGAGATTAATAAATATAGCTTAGAGGCCAACAGCATAAACCAGATTGTAGTTGTTTGTAGATGATGGCCGTAAAAGCGGTTATTTCATGTTGTTTGGTTTATTACTTGTCTTCCACAGAGGTGTGACATAGTCATTTCAGCCCTCAGGAAGGTTAAGTAAAATTTGATGGGGTCACCATCACAACCACCCTGAAGCTTTTCTTACCATTAGAGATTCCATTTTTGCTTGTTCAACTGGTGCAAGAGATGAGCTGTTGCTGCTTGTGGTACGGGAGTATCGTTTAGTCTGTGTCAGTGCAGCCGCCTCGGTGCTAAGCGAGATGCAAAGAAAGTATGAGTGGCGTGGGGATGTTCTGGCTTCCCCTGAAGTGTCGTCCGTGTTGGGAGCCAGGGAGGCAGCTGCTTCCTCACGCCACCAGATCTGCCCTAAGTCAGGCCCTGCGGCCCTTCTCTCCTCTCCTCTGGAGCTGAGCTGGGGACCAGCGAGGGCTGGAACCGCTCTGTCCGCATCGCAGCCAGCGGAGCAGCTGCCAAGTCAGCTTGCCAGCCAGGTAGCCAGGCAGGCCTCTTTGTAGTGCTCCACTGCTCAGTAATTGAACCCTTGCACTGGGGATATATTTAATCTTTATCACAAGGAGTTGGCAAGAATGAATTGATCTTGTAAAAGAGCTACAAAACATTTTATCAACATGCCGGGTCAGTATATGTGTGAGGCAGGGGATTTAAATTATTGTGTATGACCGCACGTGCGTCTGTGATCTTTAGCTGTCAGAACTGGTTAAAAATCCTTAGAAACTCACCTACGTCTTTCCGAACTTCCTCTCTACCTCAGCTCCACCCCAGCGACACAACTGCAGGCCAACGAATTTCATTACAACAACCCTAAACTGCACAGTTTTAGAGCCTTCTAATTATTCCTCTCTCAGATGTGGTCATGTTGAGAAAGGCTGTAAATCAACAGAAGTAGGAGCGCCAGGCCCGGAGCTGTGAGAAAACTGGAAACAAATGATCTGCCCCTTCCCCTGCTCTTCCCATCTCTCACCATCCCTCTCTCCAACACCTAGCCTCACTTCCCAAGTTCTCCTTATTCCAGGAGTGAGTAAAGATGAAACTGTTTGAGAATGTCAGTAGCAGGGGGTCTGGTGGGCTGAGAAAATGTAGTCTGCACGCAGAACATCTACCAGCTTGATGCCAAGCAGCTCTACTGAAGCAGCTGCTGCTGGAGCGTCTTGCTAAACAGCGCCACATCGGTTGCAGTGCGGAGCTGCGTGGTGCAGGAATGGCCAGTAGACAGCTGAGTGGTACCTGGGACCAGGTCTGTCTGTCTGCTCTGCACTCTGTGACTGCCTGTAATCAGCTTCTTTAAATGTTCCAGCCAGTAATTGCTCACTATAGCCCCAAGATAGCAATCAAAGGGATGCTTAGCCGTGTGCTCTCCCTCTCTATGTCTCTCACTTTATCTCTTTCTCTTTTTTCTCTTTTTCTCTGCACCACACTGGATCTTTTTTTTCTTTAGACACTATTTAAAAACAGCATCTTAGCATCTGTTCTTTTAGTGTATTAGGAAGGAAAATCAATTCAAACTAAACTACAGGCAATACTGATATTGCTTTGAAGAATGGTTCTTTTCCTCCCCCTCTCCCCAGCCTGTCCTGGTTGCATTTTTCCCCACTCTATGTTCTCTTATCTTTCAACAATTACAGAAACAGTCTAATGGCCCTTTTAAGTTGCTTGCCAGCTGTATTTGCAAAAGAAAAAAAAAATGTCTTCTTCATCCGTGGGCAGGGGTAACTGCATTGAGGTCCATTCTCATGTGAGGATTGTTGATGCCTTTCCTCTGAAGTCATGATGAGGGCATTAAAGCGTTTTGTCTGGGTGCAAGATGTGAGCGTATTCATGATGTTGTGTCAAATCTGTCAACCATCATAAGGTACCAACCAGTGTTTGATGTGGTATCAATTGCTGATAAACAAAGTTGGTATTCAACAATGACTGATGAGCCAAAGCTACTGGTTTACCAGATAATAGAATTCTAAGGAAAACATTTTTAAGGTTTTATGATTGTCTTTGAATAACAGAGTTGGCTTTTTTGTGCTGCACATGATTTGAATGCATTATTTTGTATTTTGATCTTCATGAAGAAAACAAAACTCCTCAAGAGACTGATAAAGGTACTAGGCTAAGAACTGTCCAGTGCATCATCAAAATCATCTCTGAGGAAGAAAAGTGGTCGGAAAAAGGTCTAGAATTCCTGTGACCAAAGATCACTTAAAGGGTCAAATTCAGTAGAAGAATAACAATAACAGGACTTGCAGCAATCCACATGGACACAGATACACACAATGTGACGGGAATAGCTGGTGGGTGTAAACACCTGTGTAGCCCGATGAAAACCATTTATCACTGAGGCTAATAAAAAAAAAAAAAACAAGACTTCAGTTTGCTTGGTAGCATAAGAAGTAGAGTCAAGCAAAAGAAAAGGTCATGTGGTCTGATGAGTCCTGAGTCACCCTGTCACAGAGGTTTGAAACCATCAGTGTTAAAAGCGCAGTAGATGAATGATGCACCCATCATGTCCGATGGGGATGTTGGTGTCCAGCAAAAGTCCTCTCTCTCTCAAAAGTCCTCTCTCTCTCTTTCTGTCTCTACACACACACAGACACACACACAGACACACACACACACACACACACACAGACACACACACACACAGACACACACACACACACACACACACACACAGACACACACACGCACACATATGTATATAAAATTTCAGCAGACTACATGAATATCCCAAATTATCACTTTTTTTTTTTTATGAATAAATATTTTTTTTCATCAATAAATATATATGATAACACATTCCTAAATGAAAATGTTTTAGAGGTTTTTTACTATTGAATGTTTTAACTGGATGATTTAAATGTTTTAATACTGTTTTAATTGCCTGTTTCATTGTGCAGTTTTAAATCTTGTTTCTCTTTTGTAAGGTTTTGTAATTTAAAGGAATTTGTGAGTTGACCAATGCCATTTCACTGGGGTACTTGTCATATCTACATGGATATCTGATTTACTCGTTTATTCATTTTTTTTATTTTATTTTCTTATTTATTTTTTCTCACTTATGCTTATCATTTTTTAATGCCACACCATTTTCCAATGGCCCTGATAACGTCCATATGTTGGTCAAAGATTACATTTTTCTTTATGCTGCTTCTGCTATCTTTAATATTAGCATTCAACATGCCATCTAAAGTTCTTAGATGTAGCTCTTGAGCCGTTGGTACTTTCTCTGAGCATTGCTTATTCAGTGAACTTGCTGGGAGTCCACTCCTTGGAAGATTGACAACTACGTTGAACATTTTAAACCTGTGCATACTTTTTCACACTGTAGAATGCTGGACCACATAATGTCTTGAAATCTAAAAATTATTTCTTATCTAAGATTGCTGATGTCTTTCCTAGTTGCCATTGTGTTAACAGCACCTGAATGCTTCACACCAGCACTCTGCCCAAGTTTCTGCATTTCTAGATGTGATCACGCTTAACTGATGATCAAATACTGCTGCATTTGATTAGCAGCACTATGTTACTTCTTATCCTGTTGATTCCTGTGGAAGCAATGAGGGAGTACTTGGATTTTAACACACTGGTTATGCTTTTGGGTTATTTTAAGTAAGTAATGACACGGTGTAAAATGTCACATGTTGCGTTTCGTCTGAGATTGGTAAAGACGAGATGATTTGACCACGTTCTTGAACATAAAATCTAATACTTAAAGGAGAACAGATTTTTTTGTCATGTAATTGCATGCTGTTGCCATCAACAGCATGATGTCTCTCTCTGTGAAGTCATGTGTTAAATCTCATGAGAGAAGACACCTGCAGTTCAGCAGATGTCCCATCAGTTATCACTGCCTGCTCTTCTCTATCCACACCCAGCCCCCACTCCCGATTCCTGGAAAGTGGCCTTTTTTCCCCCTTGGACACGGTACTCCAACCATTTCCTCCTTTCCCATTTTCAGATAGGCTATCAGCTATTATTGTTAGACCACACCCAGAAAACCTCTCATGAAACCTGTAGAATGGCATGCTGTCACAAAGGACTTAGTTTGATGGGTACACTTTAATGCCAGCTTAGTCGTGTTGCACTGACTTCAAGGGGGAGGAAAAAAATGAAGCACAGTGTCCTTTCCTCTTCAGACTTAGAAGCTAACCTGCTTAAGAATCAGCCTTACATGGGATATCAGGTGAGGATCATCCAGCATGGGGGATCAAATCTCATCATCACAGAGCACGCAAAGCCTGACTATACCCTGGACCAGGGACATAGGGAAAGCAAACAGAAAAGAAGGTTGAGCAACAGTGATGGAGGCAAAACAATGAGAGAAAGCAGAAACTTAAAACAGGACTGTGAATAAGAAAGAAATAAAACAGGTCACAGATTAAGAAAAGAAAGAATGAGGAATGAAGGAGTCAAGGAAAAAAGGGTATCAGTCTCGCAGCTCAGCTGACATGGAGGATAGAGAATGAGGGAGCGAGAAAGGGTTTTAGCAGGAGAGAAAGAGCGACAGAAGCCAAGTGTTTGAAGTGGATCACTGTGGGCCAAACATCTGAAGAGGACAAGACTGCAAACATGTCACACTGCAGCCTGCTTGCATTTAACAACAGATGTTTGGTGTCTTTATCTCCGGTAATGATTCCACCTCCAGGTTGGTTTGACCTAGAGGATGAATAAAACATACATCTTTTTCTTTTAAACCCATAAAAAGGAGGGTTGCTGGCATGTAGGGTCATTTTTAGCAGCACAGAGTCTCCTAACTCCCCGTTCCCTGCTGCCTCCTATCCATGAGCAAGGATGTAGTGCCTTGCCTCAAGGCATGTCAACAAAACTTGTTGCATGAAAGGAGAGACAAGTTACTCACTTTTCCCCCATCCCGTTTTTCCACAACAGCCAAAGAAGTCAAAATTGCAGTCTTCAGTCAACAGGCCCTTCCTCCTAAATACAGACAACAGGAACTGTAATAACCCAACAACATATCTGCTCCTTCTTGTTTTCCTCCATATGCCTCACTCTTTCTTCAGAATGCTCATCCACACTTCCTCTGTAACTGTGTAATTACTCTCTGGCTACAACAGCCCAATTATTCTCCCCACGAAGTGGCATCATTGGTGACGTCCTCCTAATTTATGGTTGTAAGATGTTCAAGGTTTAAAAAATATTTAAGTAACATCATGGCAGGCCTTGCCTTGCCCAAGTGATGGATGAAGATCGGACCAAGCAATTGTGATTCTGAGCATGACAGGATAGTGGCGGCAAGCAGCTTTATACCTTTGCTCTCCCGCATTGGCGTGAGAACAGAGTCAGAGGACCTTCATGAATTATAGATATGAGGTTAAATCATTAGGGCTGAGGCCATGTGAGCGATGGACAGATAGGATGGGAAATATTTGGCTCATGCTCTGTTTTCCCTGCCATCCAATTGGATGCCAGAACTCATATAGATTAAATGGCAGGTCGCTGAATAAAGAAAATCTTATGTAGGGGCAGTTCATTGGCAGAAAAATGGAAGGCTGTCAGCAGATGCAGTTAACAGCTGATGGCAAACCAGATGGGATTACAAAGTTCTTTTGACAAATAGATAGCTGCGTTTAGGAGATCACAATGCTAAGAAGCAAACTTGCATCAGAATGTAAAAGTCTACGTCTGCAAGTCCAAGTGTGGCAGAACAGTGACACGGTGACAGAAAGTCAGATCTGCAGCACAAATGTGCTATAAGCATTAGGAAATATTAGTTTTAGTCATTTAGCAAGAAAGCGCTGCGTACAGAGGTAAATAAAGGTTTTAAACTTCCCAATGTTCCCAATTAGTATTACTGGTGCAAAGTATATTTCTTTTTAGAGCTATCGTCAGCTATCATCAATACAAGACATGAAACAATCAGCATCGCTATAGAAATAATACAGAAAACAAAGGTTTGTTCACTGGACTGGTTTTAAGAGTTTACTTAAACCAATACTGCTTTGTGGGATTGATACTTATTGGTGTTCAATACTCTCCATGGTTCAAAAGATAAAGAAAAGACATATTTCTATGTGAAATGTTTAAATTGACATAAAACATGATTAGATTTTAATGTTTGATTTATTGTTTTTTGTAATTGTCTCTTTATTTGTCATTACATTAGGACACATACTTATTATTGCCTATTATTATTATTATTGTTGTTATTGCATAACCTCAAAACCACTTCTTGTTCCCAGTAAGCTGACTGTCTTCACTCGTTTGTGATAACGTGACTCATGCATTGATTGCGTTGCTCCCTTTTTTTTGCTCTTGTTCATATGAGCTGAGCCACTGCTGCTGTGTGAAGATCGTTCCGTGTTCGGCTCGCCATCTCATCCTGCAGCTTCAGATAATTCTGTGCTAAAAATGCAAATGTGCAGCAGATTTCAGTCATACTCACACAAACAAACCAGGCCTCAGCAATACAGCATGCTGTCATAGTGTGAATATGAATAATATGAATCATGAGCAATATAATGAATCAGTTATCGGTGGCTGTCAAGACAGTCATAACACTACTTGCAATTGTGGACCGACGTCTAACCCTAACCCATCTGCTAGGATTCAATTTTAGCAACACGTACACTACTAACAGGTGCATACCCTAATTAGCTTGACATTACTGGCATGTAGGGCTGCAAATCTGCATAAATCTGGAAACAGCACTGTGATTTTCTGCTGTTTTTCTGAAGTCTACAAAACTATAGTTGTTAATTGACTCAACAAATTGTGGAATTAATTGATAAGGTCAAACTTATTCTTGTGTTGATAATGATAATAAATGTTACCTTAATGTGACAAGGTTGGGATGTTTGCAAAGCTCAGTCTCAGCAGAGCCAGAAGGAAGTTACACCGTAGACAGAGCTGCTTTGGCAAATCAGTCTCCAAAGTTATACGATGCTCTTGACTGTAAGCATTTGTTGCCACAGGAACATTTGATGCTTTTTGCTCAATATAGATTAAATTCAGTTGAGCTAGTTGGCCCATACTTAGAGAGTTTTGCCATAATTTATGTGCAAAATATAAACACTCAAATGTAATCGTCTGCCATGGCAGTTTCCTCATAATTAGTAGACACTGTCAACAGATTTACTTTATAAAAGTATCTGTTAGTTGTGGCAGTAGTTTGTCCTGGATCTTATCTGTACTTTAGAAAAAGGTACTAGTTTAGCACCAGTTCTCCGTCAAGACAGAATAGTTGGTGTGCCTTGGAGCTGGTTGACAGACGTATTCAGTGACAAATCAGTGTATATGTGAAGGGTGGAGCTGGCATGGTGGAGCACACCCGAGACAAGGTATGCCAGCTGTTCATTTCTTTACTACTACATTTTTTTTTCTCTGGGCTTTAATTTTCATCTTTAGGGCCTGTCACAGATTTGTACTGAAATATATATCTTTTGCCACTTTAGAGCATTTTTGAGAATACAGAATTTGATTAACAAAACTTAAATAATAATACAAATTGAAATTATCATATTCAACATTCACATTGTTATGGATTTTTCCTGGTTTTCCTGATTTATGCCTGGAATTGCAGTTCAATATTATTATTTCCGTAACACTGTAGCTTAATAATAGATCAAATGTTCATAAACTATAAAACCCATACCTAAAAACTACTTTAAGTTAGGCTAATAAAATAAGTTAAACATTTCCATTTAAGAAACAAGAACCAGTGAATGATAATATATAAATCACTTGTTCATTAAAATCATGTAACAAACTACAATAAAACACATTTCTTGACAGTTAGATTTTCTGATTTTCATGTTTCAATCCAAAGAGTCAAATTCAAATTCAGGCATGAATTTAAATTCCATTTTCTGTGTTTTCTTTGTAAATTTTGCGCTATAATCACGTCTGTAATACATGCAATTAAAACTGCCATTCTGTTTTAATAAACCACTTGTTAGAGGACCATTGACTGTGCAGACATTAAGCCCAAGCTCAGATAAGATAACACAGAACATTCTCTAATCTGGCTCTGTCCTACTTCACACTTGACCAGATGGAGATTTTTTTTCCCGAACTGAGAAAAGAAAGGATGAAAAAAATCTCTTAAAAAATTAATACATTATTTACATCCACCAATGGCTTACTGCTCAGTGTAAATCAAGCCCACATCAGCTCTGAGTCCCTCTTAATGACTTCTAAAACATATGCTTTTTTTAATCTTTCTCTTTTTTTCACTGCCTTATTGCAGCTGTAGTTTCCCCTCTTTATTAAACCATGCACACACAGTGTGAATTTTATTAAACCATGCAAACACACACACACACACACACACACACACACACACACACACACACACACACACACACACACAGTGTGAATTACACTGTCTCATTTCCACAGTGATTAAAAGAGAGCAGGTCTTCCACTCTCCTGATAAAATCTGAGGAAGGAGGCTCCGTGAAGCCCCCCCCCCCCCCCCCCCCTCATCCCACCATCCATTTTTTTATCCCTTCTTTTCTCCTCCTCTTACCCACTCCTGGAAGGAGCAGAAGCGGTGAAGGGGGTCACTTAGTGTTAAGCTTGACCTTATGTCCAGTGGGGCAGCTGCTTTCATTGTCTACAATCATTAAATAAAGTCAGTCAACAAGGCCATTGTTGGATCAGGTAACTGTTTTTACATGCAACTTAAAGTGAGTCTGGAGGGCGGCACTTGGAGATTACCACCTAAGATTTATTAAAATGGTCAGTGATAAAAAGAACAATGGGGCTTATGCGGGTTGGGTAAGTGGACCTAATTCACAACAGGGAAGAGTAACAGACAGAAGGGCCTGAGGATGAATGTCCCAGCCACTTTGCTATTAATTAGCAAACAAGGTCAGCGGTTGCTTTGTCAGTGAGAGAAAAAAAAAGGAGAAAAACAATATGTGTTTGATATGGGACAGTGAGTTGCAAGCCAGCTCGGAGATAAGTTTCCAGGCTATTGTCTCGTGTCAGCAGGACGGAGGAAGATGGCTCGTTCTCAGATGGATAAATTCATCTGAAAGCACCAAACACGGCCGTGGCATATTATCCCGTCTTTCCCCAATTTAAAATGAAAACAGGTGAAGAAATAATAGGAAAGCGAATTTCATGGTAAATTATGGTTTACATTTAGATTTTCTTTACTGACTATTTACAGCTACAGTCAACTGGATGTGACAGTTGACTGTATTCAGCAGCACATGCTGACTGCTTCTTTTCCTTAATAAATATTTTAAGATTAAAAGCAACGATCCTACAGATGTTCCAGCAGTAATGCACTGCAAGCGTATGTTTTTTTGTGTTAAGAGGATATGTTTAATTCAACTAGAGAATCGTTATTGAAAATTCTAGGACGCAATCCTAATCTGGGGTCCAATCAAAGCATGAGCCTTACTCAGATTAAAACTATCTCCTACATTTCCATCTGTTTCAAGACATCTCCAAAGAAATACACAATTTCTTTGGCAGAGAAAATAACTGATTTAGACGTTGGCCCGTACTACTTTTAATATCAGTATGGATTAAAGGAAAGACCTTTGTCACGGCACTGAAGCATTTGTGCATAAAAGGACAGATGACTATTACGTTCCTAATGATTTTAGACCCACACTTTTGACAACGCAGGCATGCATACACACACTCCAAAAAAGCTTATGACTTTATGTGCAATCAGCTTTTATATTGCTAAGGCACATTCTTAAATCTGCAAGAGTACATTTGGGCAATGGATGGACCAAGGGATTAGTCAACTGGATGTCTAAACAGGTGACATCACCACACTAATTCAAGTCAAGTTGGAAAGTTTTGTCATACTCAGAAGGTTCTGTTACCTGCTTCTTTTCACTTTCTTCATACTGTTCTTGTTTTTGTTGAGGAACAAATTGGAAGTGTTGTTCTCTAACACTGAGCTTTGAACTAGACATTTCTGCAGGATGTTGCTCCACTAATTCCTGTTTGTCAGGGTCAAATCCAACTACTTAGTATCCAACTCCTTACTGTAGACTTGTAGCTGTGGTAAACACTGGGACTGTGCCAGGATTAGCAGGATGCGTTAGACTTGGAGATGATTCTACAACAAAGGCTGTTGATGGTAGTGATGGTTGTGCAGTGGTGGTGAAATATTCACATGCTTTACTTAAGTAAGGGTACTAATCCAACATGATGATATGCTCTTCATTGTAACTGTTACTTTTTTACTGTTAGTAAAAGTAACTAATGAATGGCTGAGACACCTACAGTATTAACAGTAGTAGTACTATAAAGTAAAATTTTTGGCATATAAAATATAAAATTGTAAAGTAAGAGTAACTAAAGCTACCAGACAAATTGGTTAATTAAAAAGTACAATATATTTCTCTTTAATGCAGCAGAATGAAAGTTGCCACGGAGCTGTAACTGATAAATTAATTGCTTTATTTATATACTTATTTATTCTAAGTAAGGCTGTGTGATGTATGTATGATTCATTTGTGCCATACCTGCAGTAGGCATGTGCCAGCATGTTTTCATCGTAAATAATAATATAAATAAGCAAACACAAAAATAATAACCTCACACCTCATAGAGTTCAAATGAGTGTGAGCAATCACTGTATTAGATGTGCTTTCATCATTTACTTTGTTACAAATAGTTATTTACTTGGTCTGTACTGTATTGTTTACTGCAGAGCATGTGTGTGTGTGGTCGGTGTAAGTCGGTCCATGTTGCAACATCCTGTCACAACACTGACCCTTACATTGACCCAGTCCGAGTAATTGTGTGATGTAAAAGTGATGTGATGTAAAAATCCACAAGGGACACGGTCTGAGTGTTAGAATTCCTCCCTGCTTTTCCACACCATTGCTCCCCATGGTGCAATTTCAAGGTTTCTTTTCTTTTATGTAACTAATAGTTTTATAAATTGCAGTAATCTTTTTATAACTATTGTAGAGAGTCCTTTCTTTTTCTTTTTCTGCAGCACAGGAACTGTGAATAAAAATGGTTCATAGAACTAGAATGGTCGCCTGTCAATCAGAAAGGGGCTGGTTCATTCCCAAAGGTCCTTAATCATTAGTGGTAAGCTGGCAAACATATCTGGTATAAATGAGATGTTGTATCTGAATAGCTGAATGAACAAATTCAATTTAAAGTTTTTATACCAAAAGGAAACGTATTAAAAATAGTCTTTATTCATTGGATTGTAATGTTAACTTCTAAAACTTACAGAAAACACAGAAGAACGGTAAGGCAAAGTAAGGCAAGTTTATTTGTACAGCACATTTCATGCACAAGACAATTCAAAATGCTTCACGTAAAATGATTAATAAGAATGCATTAAAAAGTAAGAGTTTAAAAGCAGAAAATACAAGCAGACAGACATAAGTTAAAAACAATTAAACAAATGAGATGCAACAAATAAAGTTGTAGTGCATTATGGTAGATTACTGTAATGCAGCAGTAAATATAAAGGTTTTTAACTTGACTTAAAGCAAATGAGAGTTTTAGCAGCCCTGATGCATTCTGGGAGTTTGCTCCACGGTTGAGGAGCATAAACGCTGACTGCTTCCTGACCGCGCTTGGTTCTAACTGGTTACAGAAAGTAGGCGTGAAGTTTGGGATTTATGAAGCCAACATGTCAACTGATTTTTACGTGTCTATCACGTTCCAGTCAGCTGTTACATCATTGTACAGCCTTTCTATCAGCAGTGGAAATGCAATTACAGAAATAGGTGATGAAGTCTTTTTTCTTTATTGCATGTTTTTTCTTGCGGAACTTCCCAGTTTAACCCTCAGAGAGCCCTTACAACTGTTGCTCCATGTGTTTGCTCACAGGTTTTTAAGTTTGGTCTGTTTCTCACAAGGGGTGATCCTTGACAGTTCAAACAGCAAAATGTTGCTTTGCAGTCTATTTTACTGCAATAGAGGTGAACTTGTATTAAAATTAGTTACAATCGAGTTTACCTTAAGTTAGCGTTTATTTACAGTTTTGAAGTGGGAGCAAAAAGTCTATAGACTGCTTTTACATGCCATTGGAAAAACATGCAAGGCAAGGCAAGTTTATTTATGAAGCACAATTCAACAACAAGGTGATTTAAAGTGCTTTAATGAGACCTTAAAACATCACATGAATAAAAAAAAGCATGATTAACAAAAAAAGAAAGGAAAAAGAACAATAGATAAAATGAGCATTTTTAATGTAATCAAGTTTTGAAACTTGAGCTTAAAAGTAAAACAGTGTGGATTTGGAGCTTTAATCAAGAGTTTGTTCAGACTTGTGGAGCATAGAAGCTGAAGGAAGCTTCTTCGTGTCTGGTTCTGACTCTGGGAACTGATAAAAAAAACAGATCAAGATGACCTGAGTCATCACCTGGGTCTGGATGGTTTATTCTGGGTCAGGAGGTCACTAATGTATTTTGGTCCTAAACCATTCAGAGCTTTAAAGACCAGCATCAGAACTAAACTCTTAATGTGTTTTTAAAAATGTATATCTGAGTCCATCCGTACACTCATATTTCTGGCCTGGTTGTTGTTTTTTAGCATGTAAAATTAAACTGAAGAGGTCCCAGGACGGAACCTTGGGAAACTCCACATGCGATTCTTGTTTGCGCAGATGTAAAGTTACCTATTGATACAAAGTATTTCCTGTTCTCTATGTATGTTTTGAGCCAGTTTAGTACAGTTCCAAAAAGACCTACCCATTTCTCCAGTTGTTTAAGTAATATATTGTGGTCAACTGTATCAAATGCAGCACTTGAGATCCAGCAGAACTAAGACTGTCATTTTTCCACTGTCTTTATTCAAGCATATGTCATTAAACACTTTGGTCAGACCAGTCTCAGTTCTGTGGTGCTGTCTAAAACATAAATCGAAGGCATCTTAGGTGTTATTTTGTGTTAAAAAGTAATTGAGCCATTGAAAAACTCTTTCATCCTACTTAAAAATGGGAAATTTGATATTGGCCTGTAGTTGTTCATTAGTCAAGCTTGTCCTTTTTCAGCTTTTTCAGATGTTTAATTACAGCTGTTTTTAATTAAGCCTCTTCCATTGCAATTGCTTTGTCTGTGCCAGTGGGAGTGACTGTATTTGGGAGGAGCTATTAATCTGATAGTGAAATTATATAATATGATAATATGAGTCTTTCTGTGTAAAGTTTGCATGTTCTCCCCATGCTTGCATGGGTTCCCTCCGGGTACTCCGGCTTCCTCCCACAGTCTAAAAACATGCACGCTAGGTTGGTTGGTTATTCAGAAATGCCCATGTGAGTGTGAGCTGTATGTGGTTGTTTGTCTCTATAAGTGGCCCTGTGATGCCTGTAAGGAGACTC
Organism: Xenentodon cancila; assembly: GCA_014839995.1. NCBI lineage: Eukaryota > Metazoa > Chordata > Actinopteri > Beloniformes > Belonidae > Xenentodon > Xenentodon cancila. The sequence continues at coordinate 26,296,814 of CM026197.1, forward strand.
CGCCCAGACCCCTGTGACCTTGCAAAGGATAAAACGGGTATAGAAAATGGATCAATGGATATATATATATATATATATATATATATATATATATATATATATATATATATATATATATATATATATATATATATATATATATATATCTATATATATATATATATATATATATATATATATATATATATATATATATATATATATATAGAGAGAGAGAGAGAGAGAGAGAGAGAGAGAGAGAGAGAAGCTTGTCATGAATTCTTTAGAAAGAGAAAATGATAAAATAGCCCATAAATTAACCCCATAAATGTACTGCTGTCCAACAAAAGCGCCTGGTAACTAGTGAGTTGCAAGTGTCAGGGAATTACAACAGGATACGGTAAGCTCTTTCTCTCAGACATGACCGCGGCTGCAGTGCACTGGTGTACTGATTTTATGATAACACATGTTCACATATGTCTGAGGGAATTAAAACGTATTTCACACTCTTGTTGTCTTTCTTGGGCCAACGTCATACTTGGCTTCATCATATTTATTGCTGTCTCTGCCCACAACTTGCTATCTTTCACACTTGAAATTATTTCATTACTCGCGTTGTATTTCAGTCTGCTACATCCTAATATATCAACCAGTCACTCCTCCACTGTTTTCCCGACTCAGATAACTCAGTTTCAGTCTAGCTTGTTTTAGTCCTCTCTTTTTAATGACCATGACCAATTGGATATGTTCTGTTGGAAAGTGTCTTTCCCATCTCACACACTGCTCTATTGTAAAGAAAGAAAGAAAGAAAAGAAAGAAAAAACTGAACTCCAACAAGGCCCTGTGGAATTTTAGCTTTTTTGTGACATTAACTATTTTTTCATGTGATTCCCCATCTAGCAACTGTATGTTGGTAAAGTATCTATTTTGTGTGTGACTGCCACAGTACTAATGCCTGTCTTTCAATATCTGTACTTATGTTCTGTACTTGTGTCTTGTAAGATTAACAACATTCCTCCACAATCTCTCACTACACATCCTGCTTAAGTGATAATTACTCCAAATATTGAAATATTGTAATTTGGACTTTTTATTTTAATTCATTTACAATATATTACACCTCCACTTCTGTACCTGGTAACACTCCTACCTCCTACTCACAGCAGAGAACATCATGTAAGCCACCTTGTCATTATATTAATGGACTTTTAAGGCCCAATGCTCTTTAAATAAAAAATATGATGATGAAAATAGAAATATTAACATAACAATCTGGCAACTTTGTTTTGGAAAATGATCAAAACTATTTTCCTTGAAAGCAAACTCTTGTTCCATCTTTGAAGCCACAACTCTCTACTTTTACTTCAATATCCATCCATCCATCCATCCATCTGTCTTCAGGTTTTCATCAGTAACTGTATGCGCTATTGAGTTGAGACTTGGCCATAAAAAAGTATTTCATATATTTGTATTCAAAAAGTCTTGAGCTGTATGGCTATGTCCTTTTCTGCACTGTGTAGTGTTATCCAATTGGTTTTTTAGCATTTGGATGAATGTAAGCAGAGATTATAGCCAATTCACATAAGAATACATATTGCTATTTCTATCAGATCGCATCATCAATAAACAACAGTGGGCCTGTTCCACGTGCCTACACATTAAAGTGTCTCTAGATTATAGCAATGGAAAAGAACATATCCATTTTCGAGAGAGTGAGAGAGAGAGAGAGAGAGAGAGAGAGAGAGAGAGAGAGAGAGAGAGAGAATGCTTAACTTCTCTTGATGTTGTGAAGGAGGTGATGATGACCTCATTCACATGCACTGAGATCTCCTATTAGCTCCAGTCAAACAGTTGCCAAATGCCAGCTCAATTTCTGATATAAACTCCAGTCTTTTTATCTGCTTCATTTGTCTTAAAGTAAGGAGGGAATGGACCGCACCTACCCACTTATGAATCTCTGAAAATGGAAGTACTTTTTACAAAATCACTCCTAAATTGAAGATCTACAATTTGATCACATCTTGATTGTTTTATTTAAAATTCATTGTGGCGGCATATCCCATCTGTCTTCAAATGGCAGGAGGGGGAACACTAGACAGGTTACCAATCCATCACAGGGCCCCCTGTTAATTTCTTTACATGTAAATTTCATGACCAATTATTGTCGATATTACAGCACAGATATTCTTTTTATCTAGTGTGGTTGATAATTTTGTTGGATGATGTTTTTAATCAAACCCAAAGACATCAGCCTTATAGCTATAGTAAGGCTTATAGCTATAGAATTCATCCATCTATCCATCCTTGGAAAGAGAGAGCTGGAAAACCATGAACATTCAAGCCTCCTGCCAATTTACAATCATCATTTAAACTAACATATCTTTCTTTAGACCGTGGGAGTAAATACACAGGGAGAGCATGCAAACACCACACAGAAAGGCTCCAGCTGGTCACAAGGTATCAGCTTCCTGCGCAATGCATCCACAATTAAAGTAAACTCGTTATGTGGGAAACTTTAACAGCAGTTTAAAAGACATTGGAAGAGTAATAAATTGCTGATAAATCAGACCCTATGTTGTGGAAAGAAAATCAAATATAATTGCATGCTTTACAGACTGCCTCCATTTAACTGTGGTCAATGAAAAAAAAATGAATCAGATCTGACTGGTCAATATCAAGCCAGCCAATTAAATAAATTTAAAGACTGCATTGATATTGCATGAACACAATCCTTGTGTACACAAGCATGTTGGTATTAAGGAAGAGGTGTAGATCATAAAAGATGGAGGAAGTATCATAATCTCTCATTACATCATTCATGGAGGTTATTGCAAGGGCATAAACCACTGCTGCAGGAAATGACTTAACAACTGTCATAAAAGTCAGTTAAATACTATGCTCTTCAACCTCTTCAACCCCTTATTTCCAATCAGTTCAGTATATGCTGTAATCAGACAGGTTTTTTCTGTTAGTATTGCAGTTCTGTTGAAAAGATGTATCCAAAATATTGCATTATTGTAAGCTGAAATCGTCTCATGCAAACTGGAGAAGTAAGAGCACATGTTATCGTTCTGTAAAAGATTGTTTGATAGAGCAAGGCTGGATTTTAAAAAGTCGATTTCCAAGAATGACTTGTTCATGGTGCACTTTGCTTCAGTTTGATAGGACTGCTTTCCACCTAGCTCCAGATGGGTTCTCTTTGAAGATAAAAGACCTGTAAATCTGTAGACAGTGGATCAAATGCAATATGTGCAGTCAAGAATATCAGAACTTGTTATGGATAAGCCTTTTATCCACATCTCAAGGAACTCCTCAAACTATTGTTCACTGACTACCAGTTATTAAACTTGAAATGCTTGTTTTCTTCTTCCCTCCTGAGTTGACCCCCTCCCTGGTCTCTTGTGGCCATGTTTTGGTGATGTGCCTTATGCTGAGTGTTACCTAAATCCATTTTATCAACTTAAACAGACTTGATGGACCTCCCTCTCTGTTGTGTCCCAATTATCCCTGTGAATCTTACAGCAGGTATCCAAATGTCAAGCGTCTCCTGTGTTATTTCTCTCACAACTTCTCTGTGGAGTAGATTCAGTAATTAGTACCTGTGGGATGTGTCAGTGTGATCAGAGGACTAGGGTTAAGCATGGCTCCAAACTCAAGCGGTCCTTCATAACGGTTCCGTGGTTTCATTGCTCAGACCAGGATTTCTGTTCGATAGAGCTCGAGTCAGACGTCACAGCAGTGTCGGCGGTGTGCAGTATGGAGGCCTGGACAACTTGTGTATTGAGGAAGGTTGGAGTGTTCTCACAGCTTTGAGGGTTTTGTTCCCACAATCACTTAGATACAAAAGCTATGAGATCTTACAAGTTTTAAACTAACTCTACATCAGCTATGTGAATCAAAAGACAAGAATTAGTGGATGATTAGATCATTTTATTTTTTTTTTAAACTTAACTTTAGTCTTAAATTAACTGCCAAGGAAAACTAGCAAAAAAAGACCCAATTTTATCAATGAAGTTATTTACTGTCAGTACAAATTAAGGTACTTTTACAAACAACTCATTTGGTCCTGGCTTAATTATAACCAATGTTAGAGCCATGAAGCCCCAACAGAATACTGCAAAAACAACCCCTCTAGAAGTTGGCCTACTGTCCATAAATCTGGACAAAATGTTCCTATTTAAAGCAAAAATAACATTTGCAAATGGGGTAAGAAGTATGTTCTTGACTAGAATACTTAAACCTTAAAACATACGTTTCTTGGGAAAAAAAATTATTTATTTATTTTTCTTTTTAGCAATTGGTTTTTGCAGTGTTAAAGAGGTGGCTATGAACCTAGTAGAAAAATAAATAAATAAATAAATAATTGGCTTGTTTGTAGTGTTTGTTTGTTTATCAGTAATTTTCAATCCAATACCAAAACTTAAAGTTTCTTTTGTCCTTGTATGTGTGATGTCACACCTAAGCCAAAATGAAAAACTCTGTACATAAAAAAATTAAACCAGCTTTAGTTTTAATCTCACATGTTAAAATGGACTAATTTAACAGCCATGACTCAGAGCCCATACAGCAAACAAGGTTCAATAGATCTCACACTTCCATCTTCATCCCAAACTGATGTCCTGAAAAATATGTAGATAACCTTAACATGACCAAAGAAAAAAGTTAACTCTTGTCTAGTTATAAACTGAAGTAATCTTTTTGGACGAATGAGCATTGAATCCCCAGGAATCTTACCAGCTCTTATAATATTACATTCTGCTCTATATAATGCACTACCACTAAAGTGTTGGTTGAAAGGTCAACGAATGTTTGAAACTCTTTCTGCATGCAGTTGAGATTTTATTTCCTAAAACCAACAAAATTTCATGTCACCTTTCCCTCATCCTCTCATTTACAGTCCCTCACGTCCCTTCCTAATGTGATCACACAAACTGCATCTTTCAAGTGTCAAGCACCCTTAAAGGTTGAATAGGTGATCATTTCAAGAAGCCTTTTTTTATATATATTGGTTAAAAAAAATTTTTTTTTTTGCATCATAAATATGATCAGTTGTTTCACTCAAGCTGGGAAATTGATTTCTCGCTCTTTATGCCAGTCAGCCAGGCGTTAAGCTTGATACCGTAGTAACTACCATGGATATACAGCATGCGTGACTGGGGTTGAAGTGGAGCAGGTACCATAAACAAACAAGCTCTGTGACTGAAAACAAACCAAAAACTAGTATGAGTTGAGCAAGAAGTTTGAGATAACTAATGCCTCAAAAAAAGAGAGACAGAGAGCGGATGTTGCGAAAACTAAGATGTGAAATAATAATATTGGTTTGGTGTTTCTCAATAGTGACAGTTGAGTTTCATTAAGGACTCAAGTGATGCCAAACTGGCATTATTTCTGTTGAACAAGTAATTGTCCCTTTACTTTTTCCATAGTTTCACATGGGTCAGGTTGTTTGATGTCTTGTCACTGGGATGACACCTAAAAAAAACCTGTTCAGTCCTGGCTTCCCGTTAGCCTATCTCCCTACATTAACTGTAGGCATCACCCAGATCACTTTTAAATTGGGAAACAAAGGTTCAATTTGGTTCAAGCCTTAGCGTGAATAAAAACTGCTAGATCCCACCGCATTGAGCTTTCAAAATTAATGAAGCTGTCTGAATCGTTCAAAGCTGGAACACAGCTGCCTAGTTCCTGGTCACGAGGATTTTGGGGTGCTTCCAAAGCAGATTCCAACAGGTTTAGTTTCACAAAGCAATAAGCCCTAAACAGCATATTGGCACGCTATTATCAAATTAGTGTTATGGAATATGTTGATCTTAGATGGATAATGTAAAAAATGTGTACATTTCATTTGCACTATAACCTCCTACCAAAGTTTTTAAAGCTGTGTCCAGAAGACACAAGCAGACCAGGATGGGATGGCAGAGTAACCAGAGTAAAGCTTTGTGTTTTGAGGGATACAGATGTAATTAAAGCTATGGATGAATGCAAACTTTGCCATGGCCTTAGGGGATGTAAAGCATGACTTATGAATTGTACTCCACTTTGTAAGATGTAAACAGAAATATAAATGGGATGTTGTGTATGCGCTTCATTCAAAACCCCCCTAATCTGCACATTTGAGGCCTGCAGTTGGGATAAATCTGTAAATGTAAATATAGCCATGCGGACTTGCTTTTATTCTCTTCTGCTTCCATCTTTTGTTTAAATAAGCAGATATGATTCAAAGCGGCGCATGGAAGTGGTAGTAAATCGACGGATGAAGGCGCTCAGCTCAGTGTCTCTGTTTGATATAAGAGCTGTTCTATGCAAAAGCACTCCCTGCTCGTTTTTTCCCCTCTCCTCCCCCTTTGTCACTTAAAGAATGCTTGGCGCCTGTGGATTAATTAAAGTCTAAACATTAAATATTGATTGATGCATTATCAGTGGCTCACAGTCGCCTCCTCTCAGATTGATTTCCACTGTGATTTATTGTCATATTTGCAGAGTCATTTCACTTGATAACAAAGAGAAATTGCTTGCAACCTTGGTACCCCCACCATTAGCCCCCCACATTGACACACTCCCTGGTACTTAGCTCTCCTTCCATCATCTCTCGCTTTTTTGCTGTCTACATTTTTCCCTCTTTTTAGCAACTTTTCTTATGTCACCCTCTTTCCATTTCCCGTGGACTAAATTCAGATCAATGCAGTACAGAAAACAAACTGATTATAGACAGAAGAGACGAAAATATTAAATCATTACATCTAAATATTAAATTAAGTTTTCTGCTGGTAAGAAAGTGGTTTTCTTATATCAGGATAAGTCTTGTGTTTTTGATTTGGCCAAGTAGTCAGTCTTGAAAGAATTGCTTAAATATGTCTTTTTATGTGAAGTCTGTGTGGTTTTTAATGCTTTTTTTTATTATTATAAGTGGGGATTTTGGGGAAAATAACAATCAAAAATAGGCTGAGCAATTTTCTTTTACAGGTCTTACTTCCAGTTGTGCCATTTTCATGTGCCAAACATTATTTATGATTTTCCTCCTCTGCTGTCAACTCTGAACTCTATTAATTTGTAGCAGGGAGCGTCTGATTTATAGTCTTATGTGCTCATGTATCCACATCATCATTTGTTAGCCAGATATTTGCTGCCAGCTCCCTGGAAGATGGCATCCTCCCATTTCTTTGTACCAAACACACACATTGTGAAGACAAAAACTAACTCACACAAAAACGTATGAAAAATTTGAAACAAAGTCAAGGATTGAGGGTTAACACGCCAAAGTTTTCATTTTCTGCCTGAAATTTTATTGACTGATGCAAAATCTGTATCCGCTCTGTTGAGCGCCGTCATTCCCACTGTTCACCTTACTGTCACAATTTAAATCCCTATTTTCTCTGCTATAATTTACTATTCTGATCTCAACTGGGGTGGGTTGGATATTCTCAGAAGTCACATTTGTTTAATTAGTTCCAAAACATGCTTTGTTTACCAACATTCATTATTTTTAGAACTTCTCCTAAAATCTTTCCTAATGGGTTGATTTGAGAACAAGTTCTAAAGGCTCGCAACAAATTGAGTTTTCCTGATTGCAATTGGATTTGGCGACATTGAATTATGAGATGCCTCCTAATTTGCTTTGCTTGGATCTGTGTATGTGTGTGCATGTGTTTGCATATATGTACATGTGTGAATGTGTGTGTGTTTGTGCATGCATGCATGTATGTGATCTTGTGGGTCTTGCTTGTTTGAACCGGTGCTTCAAGGCACACAGGTCTTACACGGCGTTGTATTGCCTGCTAAATTGAATTATCACTCATGAGGAGATAGTGTGGGAAACAAAGTTTTTTTGCAAATCAGGTGCTGAATGAAAAACTAAATTCATGTGACATGAGTATGGTTCAAACTAGGCAAACCCCAAAGTCTAAAATGGTTCACTTTTCTTTTTTTTGTTTTTGTTCTTTCACAATGACAGGGAAATAATGCCACCTACCAATCTGGCAAGAGTTATAAGGACATTTCAAAACAACTGGAGTCAATCAATCTACAATGAAACGTATTATTTATAAGGGTTAAAAGATTCAGGAGCGTCATCCTTCACAGGACTGGACACACCAGGAGGTTCACCATGAGCTTCGTCTAGTCAGGGACGCCGCAGAAACACAGGAGCTACTTCCCAAACTCTACAAGCTTCACTAAACCCATTAAATGTTAAAGTTCATGACAGCACAATTAGATAAAGAGTGCACATATTTTGTTGTACTGTAAAGGTTTAAAAGGTCAAAACACCAGTGAGTGGCAAAGATTTTAATGCTTGTTGAGCATGCCTCGGCTTCTGACCTTCATCGGGGCTTATGCAACATATCCAACAACTTCCCAGCTTTAAATAAATTAAAAAAAACAAGAAAAAAGAATGAAAAAATAAGAAGAAAGAAAAGAAAAATATGGCGTGTTGGAAGCATTGCACCGACACAGCCTCTTACCTCTGAAGCAATGTCCTTTGGCCATACAAGACCAACGCAGAGATGTTTTGCCATAATTCTCATTTTTACATTTGGTGAATACCAAACATAACATATACACACAAACTCCTCACACACACTGTCAAGCTGAGAGGCTGAATGGTGATAATCTGGTTTTGACCCTTGAAACTGATTACTTGGCTGTCATTGATTTGACTATTAACTCCTTTAAATACCAATGTATTGTCCTCCTAAGACATGTGATGTCCACATGGGTATCACATGTTGGGTTGCTTATACCATAATATTAAATTATACTTAAGGGGACGGGTAAAGGGATGAGAACTAGATATACCAATCAAGAGCTCGGGTCTTAGGAAATTCTGTAATATGTAATTTACTATTCATTTTAGACTGCATTCATATACATTTAAAACCTTTTCACATGACTGAGCTATTTTTTTCTGTTTTCAAGGGTAAAAAATAATAAATATTTTAAAAGACTTTTATTCTCATAAAAAGTGTATAGGAATCTCAGTGTGGCTCATACATCCTCCGTTCAGGATTGTGATTAATCATGAAAGCCCCTCTGTGTTTGACGTCCTTAATAAGTATGCAGTGAGGGAAATTATTCAATTAACCCTAATTAACACAGTAATATTCTATCAACCCCATGAAGATTAGTGTCGTGCTTTGAGTGTTTTGAAGCATGTTCATGCACACTCTACAAGCTCATCTCTTGTCTTGGAGCAGTTAATTAAAGCCAAATTTGTTAATTGTTCATTTGTATTTTTCCTATTGGCCTGTCATGATAAATCACCGTGCTGTAATTCATCTCAGCCTATGCACTTCATCTTTGTCGTATAAGAGCTTGTGCTGCGGCTGGAAATGAAATGTTCATTGTTGGCATCATTTATCACACTGCTGGGAGTGATGACATAGCTGTGATTTGCTTGAGCTTTACTGTACCAGACCTCTTACAGCTGGACCCTGTTTAAATTCATAGTCAGTGCTGTTTATTTCTGTTGCACAGAACACAACCTTTCCAGATTTGGCAGACCTAGATCTGCTTTAATAAAGATAGATGGAAAATATTAATAATAAGAATAAATGATTAGTTTCCTTGGTGGTTTTATAAATGATCGGGTGACTAACGCTGTCGGTGTCTTTATCAGAAATGTGTTTTTATGTAGCAGCCACTCCTGCTGCTTTTTAACGTTTAGCTATTAGGAACAGATCTATTTGAAGAGCTCACATCGGAGTTCACGTACCCCACCTGTTGTGTGAAATGTGCTGGTCTTGGTGCTCAGTTTTAGCGTTTCGAACCTGTCTGCTCCCTCGGTAACGTGTGCACTCTCCCGCTGTGTTACTTTATTATTGACTCACACAGGAGGACGGTCCATTATTGACTGAACACAATTAACATAATCAACATCATTACTACAACAACTTATAATCCTGTTTTTTTGTTTTGTTTTGTTTTGTTTTTTTCGCTTTAAATTCCAATATGTCAACTCATTTCTGCTTCAGCTCGCTTTTTATTATTATTATTATTATTTCCATCCTGCTGTCACCTGCAATCAAACACTGTTTCAAATATATTAACAAAAACAACATTTGGTCGCATAATTTGACATCGCTGAGTGTTGTTTTTCTTTTCTGTGGATGATGATATCCTGCCTCCATGCTAAATAAAAGTCAGCAGCTGTCCTCCATTAAGTGTTCGACAAGAACTCTCTCCTCGGCTGCCCTTCAGATAAACAAAACCCAGCATCTTCTCCACTCTGTGGTGAAGCAGCTCAATACCCTCTCATCTCTCAACCCTGCAGTCCCTTCCTCCTGCATGTATTGGCCTCAGCCTCTACCAATCGTCTTATTGATCCCAAATGAAACACTGAACTCATCAATAAGGTCTTAATGCGAGTTTGTTGTTCAATCACTTGCCATTTAAATCACCCAAGCTCAAGTCCCGCAAGCCATCCGTTTTCTGTCATACGCTGCACATCTCACCAATTTGCTTTGTCATTTTGGGAGGAGTGTGCAATTATCGTAAATATCTCCCAGCACTCACTTTGTCAACCGCACACTGCGGCGTGATCTTGCCTGTAAGAATTCAGGAGTCGGCCCCTTTTTATCTCCTTTGTGTGTTGGAAATAGGTGCTTGTCTCTTACCACTAATACTTATGGTGGCCTATTCTTACATCTTAAATAAGGTTTCGTGGATGTCACAAATGAAGTCAAAGTGCAACCCCATTGATTAGGCTGGTAATTAAGATGTAAATGTGGTTGTGGGCTGGTGAACGATCACACCTGCGATAATAGCAGAGTGCTGTTAACACCACCAGAGGTCTGGCTGCCATGCAGCGTGCTGCCTTATCAATGTTTGGAGCGATCTCCTGTTTAAATATAGGCTCTGCTCTTAAATCCTTGCTGTTTGCTACTGCTGTGCTGCCACTGGCAGATACAAGGCTACGAGGTAATGACAGTTTTCTCCACCTGGTGCAACTCTCTGTGGATTATCTACTCAGTGAGATTGAGCTCTTGTGTTAGCCACCTGATCAAACAAAGGACCCTTGGAAGATGTTACACTCCAAGTGAGAATCATCTTAAGGGCCAAAAGCAATTAATGTGAGGAATCTTCCATGGCGATGCATGCACAGCTCAAGTGTGCAGAACAACCTGACACATGAGCCCAGCAGTGTGGCAAGAGGTTGCAAAGGCAAAGGCAAAGGCAGGAGGAGCTGTATTTTATGAAGTAGAACCTGAATTCAGTTTATGTGGGTTCAAAATCAAAGAGTGAAGAGAAATGTGCTCAGTAAGTCACTTTTTATCTCCGAGATCCACTGTGTGAAGGTCCTCAAAGGACTTTGCATTGTTGACTCTGTTAAGATATGTAAAGATTCAGCGATGTGCTCACATATTGCGTCCCTCAAGAACAGATGTGAGTGTGCTGTGAATTTCAGCAGAGCCGGCATGTGCAGCCGCTGGCAGCCCTGCAGGGTTCGGGCGCTCACACGTCTGTGTTAACAGTTTAGCTTCAGTGGCAGGTAGAGAATGAATGACACGGGGCAGGGTGGCACATCCCTGGAGATGTTTGTCAGGAGATGTCCCTCCCTTCTGCATGTTTACACTCACAGGGGCCACACTTGGCCGTTAGCGAGGAGGAAAACTGGGAAAACAGCCATCTTGTGAGCGCCAAACCTCTTACTGTGAATATTAAAGAGAGACAGAGAAGGGGAAAGAGGGGAGAGAGAGAGCTATCTGGACAAAACAAAGCTGGGTTTGGAGAGCCCAGAGCACATAATATGCATGGCTCTTTCACTGCACACCCAGGGCACTCTGGAAAAGTGGGGAGGCCGCTCAATGGGAAAGGAAGTAATAAAAAAAGCAAACTTCTTTGAAAAGAGTCCTACACGTGTGTGTGTGTGTGTGTGTGTGTGTGTGTGTGTGTGTGTGTGTGTGTGTGTGTGTGTGTGTGTGTGTGTGTGTGTGTGTGTGTGTGTGTGTGTGTGTGTGTGTTAGCCCATATGCATGTTTGGGAATGTTTGTGCGCAGCTGTCTGCCTGAGTGATGAGAGCGTATAGTCTACCTGTATTAGGCTTTTCGGACACTTTTTTATGCTTGGATTCCTAAAAGACACAAAGATTCTTTTTTTTCTGTCCATAACGTAACATCATCAAAGAGTGTAGCTGGATCTCGGAGGGTCTTGTGAAAAGGTAAGGAGGTCTGTGCCATGTCCCTTTGCCAGACGTTTTTTTTTTAGGGTGGTTTAAGAATCAGCAACTCGCCAAACAAGACGAGCCAAGACGTAGGAGGCTATGCAGAAGGGCGGTGGAGTTTGATGAGAGAGTCTGATTGCCATTCTGCCTGACATGCAGCTTAAGAGAGGGAGACTGTTTGATTTCAGCACACAAACCCACAAACACAAGCAGAGGGCACTGACGTGTCTGGCTTTTAAGCCATTTGCATCAATACACACAGAGTTTGTGACACGTCTTTTGCTGCAAGACTGTTAAACTCCAATTTTCTTTTTAGTCACTTAAGATAAACATATTCTGTTATGGGAAATGGAAGCCGAACTTGAGGAAAGGGTAGAAAGGAGAAAGAGAAAGGGAAGAAAAAGAGGCATGGAAGAAAAGTAACAAATTGTGGAAGTGGGGGCAAGTGCTGTAGCTTCACTGAGTTTACCCCCCGAGGTAGTTTTTCCGCCATCAGGGACCTGACTTCCCTGATGTTCCGTATCTGACTACAGTTCCCAAAGTGGGGTAAATGAAGAATGACAATCGCTCCCTTTCACCTCCGAGCTGGTTTCACCCATCTGCATCCTCTCCCAGGCTGATATGGTGCACAAATTACATCTCATTTTGCCTCTATTTTGATTATTGAAGTATGTGCCACATTTTTGCAGAGTTATCGTCCGGTTACAAAAACAGACACGCACAGGGATCTGTTATGTGTGGTCGCCGAGACACGTAAGAGGACCTCACGTAGAGCCTGCAACACAGAACCTCCTGACAGATTGATTTTTACCCACTGAAACCTCCATGCTGTATGATGTGTGTTCGTTTCTTGTTTTAAAGACCAATTAAGTGTGGCCAGGCGTCATATTTAGTGCTGTTTTCCTTACTGGGATTACGGAGGAGGATTGAGGAAGGACAGGAACAACTGAAGCAGGCATTTGGCGGATTACATGCTGCTGGCTATGCACTTAGATTCCACTGTCAAAACACGTTCCGCGAAAGCGAATTGCTCTGCTCCAGTCAGTCTTTCAGTACGTTCACAAATATGATTAAAACAAAACAAAGAAAAGGGGAGGGTAAAAAAATTTTTTTTTAATTTGGTTTTTAATGTAAAAACTGATTGATATGAAATGATTTTTTTCATCTGTTCTGAGAACAGAAGCAGTAATGAAAAATTGTCAAATTGAAAATGACTATCTCGGTTGTGATTGTACCGATGAGCGTCGCCGACCAGCAGCAGCGGGTCCTCCAGGTGCTACACACAAAGCCAGAGCGCCATGGAGGCTCCACCTGGCATGCACAATCAACCCCTTCCAAGTGGAGCTCTAGGCTGCTCGGGGACAAGCAGGAAATCCGTCGCTTGTACTTGCACATAGCAGTACCATTCCTGCGCCGGGACATGCTGCATATCTAAGGCAATAAGGGCATTTCTGCGCCACAGTTAACAGCTGTCTGGCGGCACTTGATAAACATCTTGCGCCCAGAGTTGCAGCACATAAACCACTTGATATGTTTCAACTTTGTGGGAGTCATTACTGTAGGAACCTGCATATTTTTCCTTTTTTTATTTTACGTAGCGTGTCTGCTGGCTCGGCTGTTACCTGCACGCTGCTTTGTTGTGTGGTTCCACTGCTCGCCCGGCTTGCTTTGTGGCTGTGGCGCAGACATTGCATGTGTATATTTTCCGAAGGTTCTGTGTTTACAAGCGTGTGAAGTAATGTAGGGATAATTCGATGTGTAATTTTAAGTTTTGCTTCCAGGTTCTTAAAAATACATAAACACACAGCTTTCTGGGGGTGATGTCTGTAATTTCTTCAAGATGTCTGGAGTGTTTGGTTCCTCTCTAACCTCCAGTCTTACTGGTGTATGTCGGTGGAATCCGGCTCCATTTTGTGAAACGTCTAACCATCTAAGCATCCCTCTTCATCCAAATATCATTCGTCAATGTCATATGAAAGGAGAATGTGTTTTTCAAGAATACGAGGGAGCTAAAATGGGATTCTTGGTGGTCGTCCAGTAACATGGTGTTTCTCGTTAATGCAACTCAAGCGAGCGTATGTAATCAGATACAATCAAATGAATTTCTATCAAAACGACTGAAAGATGTGAAGACTGAACCTCTGTGACAGTGTGTCTATTAAGAAAAAAAAAAGTCAAGTGCCACATAATGAGAAACAGACTTCAAGTCAGTAATGGTAAAGAATAAAAGCTCTCTCTATCTCTATCTCTATCTCTCTCTCTCTCGCTCGCTCATTATATATATATAAATATAAATATAAATATATATATATATATACATATATATATATATATATATATATATATATATATATGTATATGTGCAAACCTGTGCAAATAAAATAAAAGCAGCAGATTTGAATTCTGTCTGAGTCCTATCTGTCAGTGGTATCTGGTTTCCACTTACACCAGTCAGGAAGACACCCCTGGCTCTCTCTCTAATAACTAGGAGGTCGAGGCTCTTTGTCAGGGATCCTTCAGCACACATCTCTTAACACTGGTACACTTGTACCTGAGCTGTTACAGCTGATACACTCACATACACACACACAATCACCCAGAGTAGGCAATGTGCGTCACAAACGACTGTAACAGTGGGCACATGCAGACCCACACACAAACAGTGTGTTTGTGTGTGTGTGTGTGTGCGTGTGTGTGTGTGTGAGAGAGAGAGAGAGAGAGAGAGAGAGAGAGAGAGACATGCCAGCAACCTCCTGCACCTCACAGACACCCCTGGATATTTGCTTGTTTTCCCTCAAATCAGACGTCACTAAAAAAAAAAAAGGGGGGGGGGGGGGGGGGGGGGTCTGCAACTGCAGCTGAGATAATGTAAAAACAAACATGGCCCATTGATATCGGGTGATGCTCCAGGAAGTTGTCAAGGAGGCACAATGGGGGGAGACAATCTGTGGGACAAGTGGTGGCAGGGCGGCTGGAGGACAATGGAGAGGGTTTGATCTCTTAATTAATGGAGGCTATCCACTGTTGCTGCAGGTACTGAATTTTAATGCAGGCAATTTTCAAGGGGGCTTGTTTAGCGATAAAGCAGAGATCTAAATGCTGCTCTCTCATTGTAAGATGCACTCATTTTACCTTATACAAGTAATTTAACAAAGGTTTCTAATTTGTCTTTAAGGAGTTTTTCTTATGAGAAAATGTATACAGAAAAGTCATGTGAAATGAGACAAAGTAGATACGAATTAAACATGAAGTTAAACCTATATCCATTTTTTAAAACTTATTTTGATGTTTTAATACCACAGATTTATTTTCCATTTACGTTATTTCAGTCAGACACCTTGAACAAATCTTTGCGAACGGCTATCTATGCAGAGACAGTGTATGTGACTTGATAGATGGAAAATGTGGGCTTATTTCGTTATTTCTTTGAGCATGAGGCCAGCTTACAACAATCCCTTTAATCAAGCTCCTAATCCTTTTGAAAGACGTCAGCATGCCATTAATAAGGCCATGTACTACTTGATGTGCTTGTTGGGACTGCTGGGGTCAAGGGCTTCACTGTTTTTCAATCAAAAATGAGGAGGAATTGGATTTGCTGTAAAACTATTTTTAAAAATGGATTTCTGTGTTCTGGTGTTTTTCATTTAAATATGTGGCCACTCTTAATTTACAGCCCTAGTTGAATTTTAAACAAAAAGTTCTCCTTTTATATTTTCCTTTTTCTCCTGAGCTGAAACTTAAACCTTACACATAATTTTGGAGTGTGATGAAGACTAACAGTGTTGTGGACGAGACAACTGGTCCTCTGCGTGAAGTCACCCGACTCTGCAGCTTCCTCTTCCCTGGTCTGGCCGCTGCAGCTCCTGCTATCATGTACACGCTCACACACGCGCACGTGCAGCTGACCCAGATGAAGGCCTGATCCCTCTAGTTGTAATTCTTCGGGCGTCGCATCGAGCAGGCAGCAGAGTAGAAACCCGCCACGTGTTGAATACGGTGTGAGACAGGGAAAAAAAGAAAAAAAAGAGCGTTCCAGTCAGAAAAACACCGAGAGAGGATCACTAACGGCTCCGGTTTGGGAGTCTCTGCTTTAACTACCACATTATGCGCTCAGACGCGCGGTGTTTCTCAGCTGTATGATCAATCATGACGTGTCAGTGATAATAGTGAATGATGGCACGCGGGCCATACCTTCTCTAAGACGGTGCGCGCGGTATTGATTGCGCGTAACAGACAATGTGCACCTTTTGTGCGTCATCATTACTTTACTGAAAAAATTTTTTTTATATTTTGACAAAGAGCAAATGGTAGCTTGAAATAACTACGAATTACTTAATTTGTGCTTTAATAGAAATTATTTTATTATTTTGGCTATTTATTTTATTATATGTATTTATTATATCTATTTAAATATAAAGAGCTGCGTGAGAATATCCATGAAATGTTGCTTTTCCCTTTTGAAAACACAAAGCTGCGCACATGTACAGTTAATTCTAATTATGTTTTATTATCAGCATAATTTTGACTGAAATTGAACAGGAGTCGGAGCTTCAAACTTTTCTCAGGAGCTGGCACCGACTTGTGTCCGCTGGGACCCCCAGACACCAGTCCGGCGGAGACTTTTAGACCCCGGCTGTTAACACTGTATCCCCGCCGTCCCGAGTGAATCCCATTTAAAATGTCTGCTGGGCTGCAAATCACCCTGTTTACAATCTCACACCAACACTCACATCAATTAACTGCCCATTGATTTTCCCGCCCGGGACATTACAATATTGCAAACCCCTTTTTTCCTCTCCCAGCAATTTCCAGTTTGGTGCTCATAATTGCATAGGCTTTTGAACACGCACTCGTTGTCCCCGTTTAATGGTCATTAGCTGCTAGATTCTATTAGTAACGACTAATATTCTGAGTTTATATATTTATATATATATATATATATATATATATATATATATATATATATATATATATATATATATATATATATATATATATATATATACGCACACACTGAAGGTGGGTTAATTATTTGGCATAACACATCGATAAAGAAGATCACTGAGGGCCATCAGGAGTATTTGATTTTCCCTTTGCTCTCTCCTTTTTTTCATGAATAAATAAATAGTAAGACTAGTCGAAACTAAAAGATAGCTGACACAAGAGTGGACCAGATCCATCTAGCCTGCAGCTGCTCTTTAAATATTCAGTGAAAAATAATGGCATCCGAGGCATCACCTATAGTAACATTATTATCTTCATTTCTCAAAATCAGCCCGACTGAGAGCTTCGTTTATCTTTTTCAGGTAATAAATCTACTCGACTGAGCGCTCACGTGAAGCTCCCGCGGGACCTCTTGCCCTCTTAAAACATCCCAACTGAAGGCGTACTTCTTCTTAGTGCCAATAATAATAATAATAATAATAATAATGACAATAAGATATTTTTACAAATTTGATTTTGATTGGTACATTGCAAATTATTACAGTCTTAAAAGAAGCATATGTACAAAATAAAGTGTATCAAAAGGCTCATAAAACACAACTTTTCATAAGAGTAAGTTTATAGAGTATGCAAGAAAAGCATCCCACCATATGGCCACCTTATAAGGACAGGTTTCCTAATTACTTAGTTTGTGACGTCAGAGGTGGACGCATATGTCAATCAGCCATTCCCTCACAAAGAAAAGTTAAGGTGAGAAATGAAAAGATTTATTTATCCCCTTTCAGTTGAGCAGACTTCGGTCTCTCCGCTGTCTCTGCCTCCTGGTCATCCAGGAGCGCACAAAACGTTTGGATCTGGTGTGTGTATTTAGAGTGAGAGAGAGAGGAGGAGAGAGACAGAAACAGAGAGAAAAGAGGGAGGGGGTGGAGGTGAATGGTTGCGTGACTGAATAGCTCTGTGACCAATCACCTCCTAGATGGGCCGGGCTCAGCGTCTGTCCCACTGCTGCTCGGGCCCTCAAAGTTTGTTTATTCGCGGAAAGCAGTGTGTGATGAAAACGTGTTAGCAAGTAACTCCCTTTCTGCTAATAACAATCAAATGAAACCGATTGGGACCTTGAATCACAGCATGGACTTTCTTCTCTCTTTTTTATAGGAGGGAGGGGGGCACGCGTTCCGCCGGTGCCATTTACGCACGGAACATACCAGCGCAACCCTGCGTTTTAGCGCACCGGCTGCCTCGCTGAAAACTCTTCAGAGAGTAGGCTTTTGGCACAACAAGAGCTGAATTACAACCATCTTAATGCGAGAGAGGAGCGAGGACATCCGAAGTGTAGAGAGAAGAAAGTTGGTGGGAGATCGCGGAGGTCTTCATCTGCAGGAGAGGAAAAAGCAAAGAAAGAAAAACTGTGATCGCTGTTTAATCATTGTGAGAGATTGAAAGGTACTGTCGCAGGAATGGACTCGAGACGCTGACATTCCCCTGTAGTAGTCAAGATAAGCTTTTGTCTTGGCTAACAGAAGGGGTTAACTCAAATCTAGAGGGAGTGTGGAAACCCAGCCTTTCTTCTCCATACGGATCAACTCATTGGGTGGGAGCTGAGAGAGAGACAAGAGTCCCCAGCAAATCAGGAGCTAATTGATTAAAGAGACTTCATTTGAATAGGAGGGGGGCTGGCGAGGTGCCAATCGCCTTTCAAAGAAGCCCCCCCTCCCCCTCCCCGTATGATTAATCGCAGAGCATTATTGATAATCATAACGGGGCACATGCGCGGTGGATGGGCTCGATTTACGTAATTTTTGAGGAGGTTTTGTAGTCATTTTTTTATTCTTTGCCTGCTGATGTGCCAGCCAGCATGTCGCGGAGGAAACAAGCGAAGCCGCAACACTTCCAGTCCGACCCTCATCTGCCTTTATCAGAACACAATGGTGAGTCCGAGTGAACTGTCGCTCCTTTCATCCAACTACCGTGAATTTCTCACACTTTTTTTAGCCGAGTTTCATGGCGACTGTGGGGAAAGCTTGTCGTGAAAGTTTACACTTTGAATACGGCTATGTACGGTTACTTTCTGTTTTCAAAATTCATTGTTTGATGAAAACCTTTAGGACTATTTACAAAACTTTGTTCCAATTAGACGCTTTTTACATACAGCCTTTAATCAAACGATATATATATATATATATATATATATATATATATATATATATATATATATATATATATATATATATATATATATATATATATATATTAGATTTCAGTATAGTTATTAAATAACTGGCATGGAAACATTAAAAAGTTCAAAGATTTTTTTCTTCAATCCATCATTTAGTGTGTGTGATAAAAGTTTCTGACTTTTTATTTGGTCTGAACTTAAAATTTATTATCGTCGTTGTTTTTATATTTATTAATTCATTAAGTTAAAGAGAGACTCACAGCCGCCGCGGTTCTCGGTGGTCCTCCTGCGCTCAGTAGTCGGTCTCGGTGCGTGGATGTGGACCACCCTGGCGCTCCTGCCGGGTCTCCAACTCCTGCTGCGTCCCGGAGGCAGAAATTGGCCCCATTCTCTACGTTGAGCCCTCCGCTGAAGAGCTGAAATGCAACCGCGTTCGCCCTCTTTTATGAAAATCATTATCAGCAAGTCATCGCTTGTTTGCTCACTCGTGCTTTATTCCCATGAGCTGGGGCGAAAAGGAAAGGAAACTGTCCCAAAAGAGCCAGTACAGCGTATTTTCCTTTTTTTCCCACCTAAATTCTCAAACATTTTCTCCAGTTGACTCATCTTTTACACTTTTTGCGCAAATAGCAGCATGTGGAAGTTAAGTTAGTCACTGTGAGACGCGCACACAAACACGCGACCACTTATCGTTTTATTACAAGTCGAAGGACCGTTTTTATTTATTTATTTTTGTCCCAAACCAACCTAGAATTAACTTTGTATTTTATTTGCGCGCTCTCATAGTATACATATCAATTGGATTACATTTACTATATGAATAGCCTTTATATGTAAACAGTTTGCGAGCAAAGTGTGACTTTAATGGAGCCTTTGCTTCTAAAATGTGAGATGAGTTTGGGCGAAGTGGCCTTGGGAAGTGCAGATCCCCGACTGTGCCGCAGCTCTCAAGAGTTTCAAAGACCAGCCAGGCCAGTGAAGTTGCAAGTAGCCGAATTATTTATCCCTTCTCATTTTTAATCACAAGGGAGAAATTCAAGGCAACAAGGATATAAATTAAAACTAGTTCGAGAATAAGAGTAACGTGTAAATGTGGCGTTAAAGCGTGCATTTTTGTTGACCATCTTTTCTTAAACCAAAACACACGCACACACACAAACAGTTCCTCATACTTTTCTTAATTTCGAGAAATGGCGTAACTTGCCCTCCATGCAGCAGGAACGAATTTGATAACACGTTTACTTTACCTGATTATTATAATTATTATTCTTATTAATTACGCCAAAAATTGTGTCAGACGGAAATCTTGGAAAAAAAAAACACAAATTATATTTAAAAATATATGTATATATTTTATATAATTTTTTCTTGTACAAGGCCAGGCCCATGAATGCGGTGAGATATTCCCAATGGCGTTCTGTTTTTAGTCCTGCCTGAAAAGCATGTGCAGCTCATTTAGAATAAATACCTATTTCTTCCAGGAGAAAGTCATTCATAGAAGTGTATTTCTATCACAGTGCATGTGATTTTTAGAAACCTGCTGGTTAATGCAAAACCTTGTTAATTCTTAGGTGCTTTTTTCTTTTTTTTTCTGCAATTTCCATCAAATCCAATAATAGCACAGAAGTCAAAAGTCACTTTTTTCATCAATTCTAGCAGTCTGCAGAATTTTATACTTCTCAATATCACCCAATACCTAAAATACCTCTAAAAGTCTTATTAAGTCTTGTGTGGGTAATAATTGCACGGGGACTATTGTGCAAAGGTTTTGTGGTATTTTGCAGAGACACTGTTTCTAATAGATGAACTGTTTGAGTTGTGGATACTTGTGTGAGCCGGAAGTGGAATATAAAGTTGTTGTTTGTAGCTGAAATCGGTGATGCTGAGGGCCGTGGTTGCTGGGAGGTCGGAGTGAGAGCCACAGAGGGTGGGATGTTGAGCTGTTTTAACCTTTGCCAGCGTCCCTCTGTGTGGAGCTGGTCAGAGTTCAGGGCCTAGTGTGTTTCTCACTTGCCTCGCCATTGACCCTGCTGATCAGAGCTGCAGGCGGCCCAGCGAGGCCTCAGCTCTTTTTTTTTTTTAAGTGCGTGTGACTGTGAGGCCTTATCAATTTTGTGTCCATCCCCTCACGCCCTATCAAAGTAGCTCCCCCACCACCAGAGGGGAGGTTGGCAGGGCAGCCCTCTTTACGCTGTTGTCGTCTGCAAACACAAAGTGCAGTCGCCTGTCAGGTTGCCAGTGTTTATGTGGTGTGAGTCTAGGTGTAGCGAGAAGGACTTGCTTTGTCTTTTTCCCTCCCCTTGAGCTCTAACCATGTCACTGGGGCAGAGCCTGAGACTTGAGTCCTGTCCTAGACCACGGCAGCTTTAGTGGGACCCCATCTAGTGTTCAGTGGGATGAGTCCTGAGGGCTGGAGAGGATGTGAGCAGAAGCCCTCCTGAAGTTACAAGTGTCAAGAGGCTCACAGAGGCCCCCCTGCAAAAAAAATAATGTAGGATCTCTCAAAGCTCTCCGTCAACTTTTTTGACTAATCCTTGCTTTCCCGACTCTTATAGTCAGGCTGCTCAATCTCTTCTGCTCTTTGTCTTTTCTGACACCCTTTAGCCCAGCACACTGTTTACATCTTGCTCTTGATAGAGATTCTGTAGACGTTTCACACACTCCGTCGTCATACCAGCTTGACTTTATCTTGATTTTAATTCGAAGTTAATCCTTGCTATTTTCAGGACTAAGCCTAACACTAGCATCTGCTGTTGGCTATACTTGTCTTATATGGACCGTGGATTAGTACTGATGCATTGAATCAGTTTTGATTTTTTTTTTTTTTTTCTCCATCATCGGAGTCGAAAGAGAAAATCTGTTGCTTTTTAGAAACTTGCGTTGAAAGGATTCTTGTGTTTGGCATCTGTTGAGAATGTTATAATTTTCTTCTTGAACTCTACAAACTTAATTTAGATTTAAACAAGATGAGACCATGCACTGCAGTATTACTCAAATTTGAATTTAAAAAAACAAACAAAAAAAATCTAGTTTTATTTCATGACACATACATATTTTTTTCTGAGTTGTGTTCCAGTTCTCGTAATATTATCTTGAAGAAATTAGATGGGATTTTTTTTTATTGTGTTTATAAGATCATATTATTTGAGATGCTTAAACAATTTTGGAAACTGAACTCCATACAATATAGTTTGAAACTGACGAGAAAACTTTTTAAGGTGTGTGTGTGTGAACATAAAGGCGAACAACTTCAGTTTCAGGATCTACTATTATTTCTGAACGCTGTCCGTGTGGTGTGTGATGTGTGTGTTGACTTCAGTCTTGCACACTCGCATGTTTGTGCCAACACAGATATTTTATTAATGATCAACTCTGCATTTCTATGAAGTTTGGGAGACAAAAGTATCTTTTCTGTTTTCATCCCTGTCTGCGCCACAGAATTGTGTTTTCTCATTTGTACATAAAGAAAAGGTGTTTATTTCGTCCTCACATTTTTCACACAATGAAACACTTTTTTTTTCTTTTTTCAAAATTAATGCATGGGGTGTAGGTTGGTGGGTGGGTGGGTGGGTGGAAGGGGTGTGTGTGTGTGTGCGTGCGCGTGTGTGTGTGGGTGGGGGGGTTAACATGAAAAGTTATCATTAAAGTTGAGTCTTCCCTGTTTGCATGGTTTGGTGGTGTGAGGGCCAGGGTTTACTGTCATGGCAACTTTGCGTTATCTGATGTCTCTGAGCGGAGAAACATTGAGAGAGATAATCCCTGAATTAAACAGGATCTGCTTTGAGTCGACTGAGATGAGCAGGGCCAGGCTGTGCCGACGATCCCCGCCGCTCCCATGCTGTGTGAACAATGGGAAGGCATCCTGTCTCTCTGTGGGGCAGGGCTGCACTTCTCTGGGTTTCATTTGCAAATGAATTCTTGGCCCCGATGAAAGTGTTGAGGGCCCGGAGCCACAATGAAAGGGATTCATAGAGAAATGCAATTTGTAAATCAACTTGTATGTTAAATAGCAAGATTTTAGTGTGACAAAGAGGGAAATGAATAAGGAATGTCTGGAGCACAGCAGTGGCTCTGGGGGCAGGGTATCGTCTGACTTGTCCTGTTTTTCAAATTTTCCATTTTAATAACCTGTTTCTGTGTGCATGTCAAAGAGGGTCATTTCTTTTGAATTTTTGTCTGAGTAACGGCAGAAGTTGCTGTGTCTGCATGACTCATTCTGTGATCTGGTCTGTCACGTTTGTGAATTTTGGCAAGTTTTTGGTGGCTGCATTTATATATATCTGCCTGCTTGGTTCATATTTAAAACATGTTGTCTTTCTTTGCACTTTTTTTTGCACAGTTTGATGATGTGGTAGTGATTTGGGATTGTAATTATTTATATACATTTTGTAATTTTCAAACAATAAGCAGCTTTTTTTTGTTAGAAAGCTGGTGTTTCAAACTGATTATTTTTGGGGGTTTTTTTTGTTAAAAAGCCGGTGTTTCAAACATAGAGGAAAAATTATTTATTTATTTTTACATTAGATTTAAGGGTTTTTACTTTTTTCTGTTTTTTTTCCCCACTTTGTTTTGTGTGTATGAGTTCGCTGCCACGAGCTCTGTTGTTCTTGTCTCACTGTGATTGCAAGCTGAGTGGGTACAAATTAGTTTAGTGACATAGATAACCTGTCCAAGATGCCCATAGATGGCTGAAAATGAGCAAAGTTGACAGCAAATTGAAAGTCTAATAAGTACTTCAAATGCTTGATTTGCACCAAGTGGACAAGTAGACTTTGAAGGGCATAGAATATAGGAAATCAATGCCTTTCTATGAAATTTCATTAAGACCCAATGTCCTCACTTCATTCTCTTCTATATTTTGATGGATTATCTGCAGAAAATGATTACCTTTTTCTTGGGCTGATGAAACCCAGATGTACATCTTCAAAGATCACTTTTAAGCAATGTTTGAGTAGTTTCCATTGATTTTGTATCCCCTCTTATCATGTTTCAGAGGCCATCGCATTGAATAAGGCCTCTTCTCATTTCTGTCGGCTTATTTTTGCTTTTAGACTGTTGTTTTTGTGAGCACATCAAAAGGGATAAGTGTAAAACTGATTAACTTAAGATTAACAACAATGGAATTTGAGGAGATAAAGCTGCTTCTTCAGCTGCAAAACATTTCTAATCACTAATCCTCTGTTTCCTCTTTTTCAGGGGACACAGAACTTTGCTCCGAGGAACCCCCCTGCAAGGAGTCAGACGCCCATGTCTGTAGCAGATGTTGTGCTGAATTCTTTGAACTTTCAGATTTTGAGGAACACCAGAAAAATTGCACTAAGAATCAGTTAGTTCTGATCGTGAATGAAAATCCTGCTTCCCCTACCGGAACTTTCTCCCCCGGGTCTCCTCCCTGTAATGCTGATGATCAGATGAATGACACGGCTAATAACACTGATCAAACAGAGTGCAGTGACCTTTTGGAGCCCAACACACTTGAAAAAGACGAATCCATGGATGTGGATGTTTCCGGAATGAGCGGTGGTCATGAAGAGGAAGGCAGTCAAACAGAGGGCGGGAGCCCCATTAATACTGTCAGCAACCATGCAGGCAGGGGCACCTCTGGCCCTGCAGTAGGTACTTCAGCTATTTCTGCCTCTCTACCTCAGCTCAGTAACCTAACTGAACTGGGGAACTTCTCCATGATCAACAGCAATGTCATAATTGAAAATCTACAGAGCACCAAGGTGGCTGTAGCTCAATTCTCCCAGGAAGCCCGGTCCACTGGGGGCCCCAGAGTGGCAGTGCCAGCTCTGATGGAGCAGCTTTTAGCCCTGCAACAACAGCAGATCCACCAGCTGCAGCTTATTGAGCAAATTCGCCACCAAATACTGCTATTAGCTTCGCAGTCACCAGAAATGCAGGTACCCCCAACTACTGCTCCAGGCACAATGGGGCCTGCTGCCAGCCCACTGACCACACTCAGCTCACATCTCTCCCAACAGCTGGCTGCAGCCGCAGGTCTGGCGCAGAACCTGGCGAGTCAGTCAGCAAGTATAAGCAGCCTAAAGCAGCTGGCTGCAGCAGCACAGCTACCTCAACCCAAACCAAGCAGCAGTGAAACATCTCAGAGCATTACCACACTGGGACCATCGACAGTCAATCCCCAGTCCTCCGACAAGAGGCCTGGTGTTATGAGTAGCCTCCAATCTCAGCTAAGCAACTCTGTGGTCGCTAAATCATCAACGCCAGCATTTGGAATAGGTAGCTTGCTAAGTTCTGCAGTGAATCCCCTTCTACCTCAGCCCCCACCTGGAAACCCCATATTCTCTAGTTCTCTGCCGAGCGTTGGTACCACCGTAGAGGACCTCAACTCTTTAGCAGTGCTCGCCCAACAAAGGAAAGGAAAGCCGCCAAATGTCACTTCATATGAGCACAAGAGCAGCTCTGACGATGCTTTCTTCAAACATAAGTGCAGGTTTTGTGGCAAGGTGTTTGGAAGCGACAGTGCCTTGCAGATCCACCTGCGCTCACACACTGGTGAGAGACCATACAAGTGTAATATCTGCGGCAACCGCTTCTCCACCCGTGGCAACCTGAAGGTGCATTTTCAGCGTCATAAAGAAAAGTACCCACACATCCAGATGAACCCCTATCCTGTCCCTGAGCATCTAGACAACATACCAACAAGCACCGGCATTCCATACGGCATGTCTATGCCCCCTGAGAAACCTGTCACCAGCTGGCTGGACAGCAAACCAGTTTTGCCCACCCTGACGTCCTCAGTTGGCATGCTGCTGCCACCAACCATACCAAGCCTGCCCCATTTGATCAAAAAGGAAGACCATTCAATAGCCATAACTAGCCCTTCTGTTACTGCAAAGAATGACTCAGGTGCTGCAGAGCCTTCAGCTAAAAGTAATGATGGAGTGTCTGAAGAGGGTGAAGGTGCAACTTTGCCTACCTCAAATGGAAAAAATGAAGAAGGCAGCCACTCCTCAGGCTTAATGACAAATATAAGCTCTGCCCCAGAGAGCTCTATTGAGTACACAACATCTAACAGTCCACCCATGATGACCAACCCACTCATGCCTCTTTTGACAGATCAGTTCAAGGCTAAGTTTCCATTTGGAGGCATTCTGGATCCTCTCCAGGGGTCAGAGACCTCCAAGCTGCAGCAGCTTGTGGAAAACATTGACAGAAAGGTGACAGACCCAAATGAATGTGTGATCTGCCACCGGGTGCTGAGCTGCCAAAGTGCTCTGAAAATGCACTATCGCACTCACACAGGTGAAAGGCCCTTCAAGTGTAAAATATGTGGCAGAGCGTTTACCACCAAGGGAAATCTTAAGACCCACTATAGCGTCCACAGAGCCATGCCTCCTCTTAGAGTTCAACACTCCTGCCCTATTTGTCAGAAGAAGTTCACGAATGCTGTGGTTCTTCAGCAACATATTCGCATGCACATGGGTGGGCAGATCCCCAACACACCTCTACCAGAGAGTTATCCAGAGTCCATGGCATCTGACACTGGCTCATTTGAGGAGAGAAACACTGATGATATGGACAACTTCTCTGATGACAACATGGAAGGGCTGGAAGATGGTCCAGACAGCAGTGTGCCAGACACGCCTAGGTCGGCTGATGCTTCCCAGGACAGTCTTTGTAACTCCCCAGCTCCCCCTGAAATGGCTGGTCTGGAGGGGCAGGAGAAGGATGGCCATGATAATCCCCAAAATAATGAAATGGAGGAGGTTCCAGCCAGCCAGCTGAAGATTACTGCAAATGGTTTAATTGAAGGAGATTGCCTCACCAATGACTCCTCGTCTCTGGGAGGGGATGTTGAAAGCCAGAGTGCCGGGAGTCCAGCTGTGTCAGAATCTACCTCCTCCATGCAGGCGCCATCCCCCACTATCATGCAGTTCCAACCACATAAATCCCCGAGCCTTGAGGAAAGGCACCAGAGGGCCTTATCCTTGGACCACACCAGTGCAGGCTTCTTGCACTCTCACCCTTCCAACATCGGAGCCCTGGATCTGACATCTGTCAGTACCACAAAAGACCCCCTGGGCATGATATTCCCATTCCGTGAGCGTAATACCATCAAGAATACATCCTGTGACATCTGTGGGAAGACCTTTGCTTGTCAGAGTGCCTTGGACATTCATTATAGAAGCCATACCAAAGAGCGACCATTCATTTGCACGGCTTGTAACAGAGGTTTCTCCACCAAGGGCAACCTTAAGCAGCACATGCTAACTCATCAAATGAGAGACCTGCCCTCGCAGCTCTTTGAGCCATCAAATACCAGCCTGTCGTCCAGCCCGACCCCTTCCCTCCTGTCTGTCGGCTCTCTCAACAAACCGGAGGTCAACGGCTTCCTCCATAGCCTCCACCCAGAGAACAAGGATGTTTCCCCAAACTTGGTCACATCATCTGCATCCACCTCCCCAGTACTCTCTGCTGCTCCACCACGCAGGACGCCTAAACAACATTTCTGCAATACCTGTGGGAAGTGTTTCTCCTCGTCCAGTGCTCTACAGATCCACGAGAGAACCCACACAGGGGAGAAACCTTTTGCTTGCAGCATCTGTGGTCGGGCTTTCACCACCAAAGGAAACCTCAAGGTAAATGTTTAAACACCCAGAGGACTCCAATTCTCCTCAAACTTTGTTCGTGAGAATGTTGTTGAAAACTAAATCTCAGGGCTGCTAATTAGTTTTCTATGGCACATTAGTACACATGACATCATAAGGTGATAATGTTAATTAATGAGAGTAACAGTTTCGTGAGGGTACAATTACTGAGTGGAAAGAGTGAATCATGTTGCAAATATGATTTTTGGAGAGACATTCCAGGAGGCGATCAGCTGGGAGGGAATGGGGACTCAAGAGTTAATTATCACAATGATCTAGACCAGTCTGTATTTTTCCATAACAGGTACTTGTAAAAAAGTTCACAAGCTTAAATCATTTAGAAAATCAGCTACTTAATGATCTACAGAAACTTGGGAAAAACAATACGCACTGAAAATGAAATTATATCAGTTAGTTTTGAGGGAGTCAGCTCTTCGGTTACATTTAGGTTACATTGTCATTTTTAATTTTTTTTTTTTTTTTTTTTTATTAAAAATTATATTTTGATTGCACTCTTATGAAACTTGTTTATCCCTGCTATAGTAATCAGACAAATGCTTTTTTTTTTTGTTCGTGTACAGGGACACACATTTAAATTATATTCTCCAAATATGTCTTTTAAGAAATCTGCAGGAGAAAAGGTTACCGTCTCGGTTAGAAAGTGCATTGGCAGAGGTGAAATGTCACATGTAATAATAGCTGGGGCAATGAAACTGGACAGTGTAATTTTTGCCTGAGCCCTGCAGTCCCCTATGTGAGATGGGCAAATTAAGCTTTAGATTAAACACCATCTTGCCAAAATAAGATGTTTACACCCTAGCAGTGTATAGGCAGTACAGCCAGCTGACCAGTCTGCTTCACCTAGGATATAAACCTATTTTTAATACAGTCAAACATTATGATTATTTTTTCCATTGCATCATCTTATGTGCAGCTCTTGTGGCCAAGTTTGCAAACATTTTTTTTTTTATCCCTCTCTTCACTCTCTTTCGCTCCTCCCCTTCCTCTTTTCTTTCCCGCTCTGCTCCCTCCCGGTGTAGGTTCACATGGGCACACACATGTGGAACAGCGCTCCTGCTAGACGTGGCCGCAGGCTCTCTGTGGATGGTCCAATGGCCTTCCTGAGCACAAACCCAGTCAAGTTTCCTGAGATCTTCCAGAAAGACATGGCATCGAGATCAAGCAATGGAGACCCTGCCAGTTTCTGGAACCAGTATGCCGCAGCCTTCTCTAACGGCCTGGCGATGAAAACAAATGAAATCTCTGTCATTCAGAATGGGGGCATCCCACCCATGTCAGGCGGTGTGGGAAACGGGGGTAGCTCTCCTATAGGTGGCCTCACAGGCAGCCTGGATAAGCTGCACAACACAGAGCCCAACGCTGCTCTGGCTGGTCTGGAGAAAATGGCCAACACGGAGAACGGGGCCCACTTCCGGTTCACACGCTTCATGGAAGACAATAAAGAGATTGTCACCAATTAGAGTGTATGTACTTATGTTGACGTTGGGCACAGACGCGCAAACGATGCCTCAAGGCATTCTGTACACATGCACGGACACACACAAGGCGAGGAGCAAGGAAGAGAACGAGTCGCGGATACAATTAACTGAAGTCCTTTGCTCACCACTGAATCTTTACGAACATGAGTGTAAAGACAAGTTGCTTTTTTGTACAATGTACATGTTATAGTTTTAAGGAGCTTATTTATTAGTGATTATAATCTTGCTTGAAAACAAGTGGAAGCATTAACAGCTAGGTTTTGTTTATTTTAAAGCCAGAATGGGTATGTATGGGTGCTTTAAAAAAAATGATGTGCTTTTGAAACGTAGAAAATCTGGTTAGATAACCTTACCTTGGCATTAAGTTATTTTCTGTCTGTAGTGGCTATAACCGAACCGTCTATGTTCATGTGATGCATTAGCCCTGTAATAAGCATACAGACTTGCTGTAAATAATGTACACTGATCTCCTTTAGATGGTCTAACATCTGTGTGTTCCTCCCCTCCCTTATCAAGACTAAATAATGACATTCAAGCAAGGGACAAATGATGTGGTAGTCCTTTCTTTGCAGTTGTTATTTACCTTTATCTTATTTAAGGAAGACAAAAATTTGAAGTTTGCTATGTTTTCGAGACTCTTCGTTAGTGTTGTTTTGCTGTTACAGTCTCTATGTAATGTACCTTTTGTTTACTTCCATACCCCCCCTTGCTCTCTCTCTCTCTTTTTCCTTTTGCTTTTTGTTGCTCATATTTTGCTGTTGTTGGGGACAAGACAGTTACTCAGAGGGGAGCATTCTGTGCAGTTTATTTTGTAGTTTTTTTTTTGTTTTTGTTTTTTGTTTTTTTTTGGATCCGAAGCAGTCAATCATTTGAGAAGGATTCTCCTTTACTTTCTCAGCTGGATTTCCACGTTGCTGCTATGTCCCAGCATCCTCACTGACATCAAGTGCGAAGCTATGTGTTGAGGCTTTTGTAAATAAGTTCAGATGTGGAAATACAAACTCCCCAGCAAAGAAAATGTACATAGTACTCACAGGATAAGTCCATCATGGCCCAGGGACAAAATGATAGTGTTTTTATAAATATAAATATATATTGGGTTTCACAACCTTCGGACTGTTACATGCACTTTCTTGGAAAGTTGGAAGATCTTTATGGGTCCAGTTTCTCTACACTTTAATACCTACTAACAACTAAGATACTGTAATTCTTTACTCTAATAATCAAATACATCAGTTTTCCAAAAGAAACTTTTGAGTGTTTGTGTGCTTTTATTTCCTCTCTCACACACAAAAAAAGGCCACTTTTTTACGTAGATCATCTAACACTAATTTCAGAGTTGCACAGAGTAGATTTGTGTAATTTGCGCTATGACGCTTTCACTGACGGTGAGAGATTCACTGCTCTGAAATTAAAAAAAAAGATCGCGGATTTGGGCTTTTGATTAATGAAAAAAACGTAAAACTCGTTAATTATTCGATTTATGGATTTTTTTTGCGGAAAATATTTATAAAAATTACTCATAAGAATAGAATAGCCTACTGAAAATAAAAATAAAAAATCTAAAATCTATCGATTTATCACACTATATATCTATCTATCTATATATATATATATATATATATATCTATATATATATATATATATATATATATATATATATATATATATATATATATATATATATATATATATATATATATATATATATATATATATATATATATCGCATTATTGCACAACAATGTCTGAAAAAAAGATGGCACGGATATCTCGGTAAATATGTCCGCGGCCTTAAAGACATTTGCCTTATATTTTTTATTCACACTAAAAAATTTCCCCCTTTTGTATTTCAACAGCTGCATTTCATTTAACACATCGTTGCACATCCTGCAGTACAGGATCTGTTAATTTCTGTCCAGCATCCTCGGCGCTCTCCCTCCTTTTCACGAAGCACAAATCCCCAATATTTACGTTTTAGATTTCAAGACGTCGAAGCTAAATGATCCTTGCCCACAGTGCCTGTTTTCTTTTTAACAGTCACATCTGTTCCCCTGAGCTGTGTTTGTGCAGCGCGTCGGCTTCCTCGGAGATTCCTTCAAAGACAGAAAGAAAAATAAAACCGAATCCACATTCCTACTTAATTATGACAAATACTTCGTTTCTTTGTGCTTTATTTTAAATATTATTCATTGCAGGCTAAAGGTAATTCCTTTTCTCATTCCAATCTTTATTTTAACTTCATTGTTTTTTTTAAATCATTTTTATTCTTATTTTTTAGTATAATGTTTAATTATACATGATAATCAAATGCATTTATTTAAAAACAAATCAATCTATTTAGTCTGTAATGATTATAGTTGTGTTACAAAAAAATATAACGTCTTGAGAGAATTGACTGAATAGGAAATGTAAAAAAAAAAAAAAAAAAAAAAAAAAGAATAAGAAAATAAAAGCTGGCAATGCAGGTTGCTCACAGGTGGGGAGCAGAAGCACACAGCAATATTTGCATGTTGATCTCTGTGTGAGTCTTCCCACCACTGAGCATGGACTGGACTCCAGCCTCTGGGTTCCTTGCTCGACTATCGATTGAGCTGTGCTGTATTACAGAAACACTTGAATCTCAGGTGGCAGGAATGTGTACGATTGATCTCTTCCACTGTGGCTCCCAGCAGTGGCTTTTTGCTCCACAACACACAGCACCACAGGAAGAGCCGGGCGAACACGCTGAAACACAATCGCTGCAGACTGAGAGGGGCTGTCCCAGTCTGTCCTGCTCACTGTCACAATTTATTGTGCTGCTGTGAGTCTTGGGCCCTGCTTTGCAGCTACTCTGAAACTGTGATATCAGGGGGCAGAGATATGTTACTTTATAAGCACACACTTACACATAAATCTACAATGCTGCGGTTGATTTTCAGGACCTTGACTCATGCTTTATTTTTCTTCCTCTTTTGAACTAAACGGCTTTGTGGTCTTTTGCTGCAGTGTCTGAAGAGGATGGGAACATCAGCTCAGAAACATTGCTCTCTTTAGCTGGAGGCCACTCCTGTCCACTTACTGTATACTTGAAGGATTCATTAAGGCACTGGCCTTAAGTAAGGGCTGTGTGCACAGCTGCCGCAGCGCAAAAATAAAATCATTTGTCTCCAGTCTGAGTCAACCTTCATGCAAAGTTTTCCTTTAGCTCCAAATGTGCAAGCTGTTCTTTTTTACATGATAGATCCAAAATGTAAATGCTTTTCAAGTGGTTTAGTATTTCCAGCAGCAATTTAAAAAAAGAAAAAAAGTATGTATAAAAAATGCAAAGACTTGCAAGTGCCTTAGTCATTACATTCATTTGAAACTTTTTTTAAGATGTACAAAATAAAGAATACTTAACATACAAAACATTTTTTACTCTTAAAAATGACTCATTTGAGAAGTAGTGTATGGCCTGCGCTGCAAGTCTAAGTGGGTCAAGTTGTGTATGTGCATGCTAAATCTAATCTGTCACCAGAAAAAGCAAGGAGAGAGAAAGTATGACTGAAAGCAACGAACAAGTCAGTCTAAACCCTTTAAATCAGGACTTAGTGAATCCTGTTTAATATCTGTTCCTTGCTTCAGATAAAGCTCAGGCTGCCGTGAAGCTGGTGTTCCTGGGAAGAGAGATGATCTTGGGAAGCTGAAGCCCCCTCCCACATCTTGTTCCTTGTGCTGTCAGCCCTCCCGAGTCGATACAAACTGTAGCCTGGGGCCCAGCCTGGACTCCCCACTGAGGTTCTGGCCTAACACTGGAAGATCAAAGACCCACCAGGAACAATAGTGACCCAGCCGCGGTTCACTTTCCCTGGATGCACCAGCACACCTGTCCACGCTGTCAGTCACACTCAGTTGAAGGACCTGCTCACTGGTGTGTACTTCTGTAATAACACACCTCTGTGGAATTTTACATATCTTTATACATTTAAAAAAAACTTTTCCCTATTCCTACTTTGTTTGTCATGATCTGTTTTTCCATTACAGTTGGAGAGAAACACTTCGGCAATACTCCAAAATGTTAATAAAACTTTACTGCGTTATTCATTTCATTCATCACATGTTCAAGGTTGTATTTTCTACTCTTGCAATAAATGTATTTAAATAATAATACTGGTCCACGTTTAACATAATATATCGTCACCCTCCTAAAATATTGGTTTAATTCATATATTTCTCAAGGTTTTAAAAAGCAAAAAGAAATAAATCAAAGATTAGGTTAGTTTTTTACTGTTCTCTAAAAAACTTGAGAGAAGTATGACTTAGTTCATAATTTTAAATGGGTGACAATATATAGTCCTCGTATTATTTTTACAAAAAAATAAATGGAGATGTCTAGAACAAACTGTTATAAAACCAAGAACCTTTAAACAAGGGTCCAAACATATCTAAGGCATTTCTAGAAGGTCATTATTCATGATTTCATGGAGGAGAAGTGGATCCAAAACATTAGGATGGCTTACACAGGTTTTGATGAATTATGGAAGGCAATAATGCCCCTTGTTGACCTGCTATATCATTCCCAAGGGAGTCACTCCCTAATCAACAGCAACTATGATTATCTTTGGTATAATTATCTAAATTCAAGATACAAAAAAGTTTTGCAGTTTTGTAAAAAAAAAAAAAAAAAATCCTTTTTTTCATTCACCAGAACAAAAAAAAACATTAAATAACAGCATAAAAACATCTTGTGATGTGTGGTAGTTTTTGTAAAATGTACATGTTTTTTTCTTCTTTGTGGAATTTCAAGGGTAATGGGGACACACTTCAGATCTGCTGAATATACTGACTTCAGGTTTTTTTCTTTTTACTGGATTTAATTACGTGAATATAGTCTTAGATTGCTTTTTTAATGTTTGTAAAAGACTACTTTATGCTATTTTGGTTCATGTTGTGGTTCCCATCATACTTTCTAAAGGCAAACGGAAGATGTGAGCAGTGTCTACACAGCTGCCTGGAACGTAGGAGCTCCTCATTGTTGGTACGAACATGGAGCAGGGTTTTCGGGCCATAACGCTCACAATTATCACCGACCAGCTATCCAACTCTTCTAGGAAATAGTCATCTGCCAAATGCGTACCACTTTTTTTTGCCGTGCTGCCTGCTTAGGTAATCAGTGAGCCTGTCTTTATCTGAGGAGTCAGACAGTTGTTCCAAATTATCCCCTTTGCTCTACATTTAAGTTCTGCTCTGGACTCGTGAGGATTTGGAGCTTTTCTGAGCGTGGTTTTATTTTTATGGCGCAGCCATCCAAATGTCAGGGTCATTCATCTTGCAGTTCATCCGCTCCTTGCCTTTTGTGTAGTAAGAACAGCCCCATATTGCATTTCATGACCTATTGTGTCAAAGGAGTACCCAGACAAACAGGTGGGAGCCCTAATGTGAGCTCTTCGTGGGCCAGACTCACCAAACTCTTTAATAAAGCACCCATGCTTGCAGAACGGCCCCAGTGCTCGATTTCCCTCTTCATCCGCTGAGAACCTTTGGGGATGCTAATGAACATACAGTGAGGGTTTGTCTCATGCACAGTGCTCCTGCTATCTGTATCTCCCAGTTTATCATCACCACTGAAATTGCAAGGCTGTTTTACTGGGCCTTTTACTACAAGGGAGACATTTAGCTCATTGTGATGCTAATTCTTTAAAATTTGAAGTCTGGGGTTTGTTCTTTCAGGTCAGAATAAGTTTATGAGACTGGGCCTTTTGACGGAATACAAGCACCTTTTTTGTTATCACAGACAAACCTGCTGTCACGGGTTGTCCTCCTTGCCCCTAAAAGCAAATTTAATTTAATGTGCATTTCCATTTTAGGATGAATCACATGTTTTCTTGTTTTTTTGTTTTTTTTTACAGTAGAATGGAGACAGATCGTCTTTCTTTAGTTTTAAAGAACAGCTTCAAGATTAAGTAGGCCGATTGTGGCGCTTTCACCATCAGAATTACGGCTGGTAACCTTAGACAGGCCTGTCTGCTCTGGGGCTTCAACACACACACACACACACACACACACACACACACACACACACACACACACACACACACACACACACACACACACACACATCACAGCTGAGGACGCTCTCTGCTAATGTCATCTTACAGATTCAGTTTCCTCATCACAATCTTACCTCGAGTCCCACAACCACTGACACATATTCTTATTTATTTCTCACAGTGTCAAAGCGAGCTAGTGAGAAGGAGAGATATTCTATGGCCTCAGAATGAGATATTGATATTGAGATGTTAAGATGAGATGTCAGGGTGACTAGGAAGAAGCCCTTCAGCCGCTTGTCAGGTGTGTTTGATTCCATAGGTGCACTGGAGACATGTCTTGAGTTTATTGACTTTGTCATTTTTGGCCTGGGAGTGAAAAAGGGCACCTGTGTACGGCCGTAAAACCCCGCACCACAACCACCACCCGTATTACCGATGACAGCTGATGTGCAGGGACAACCCTGAAGCATTTGTTTTGCGTTTTCTTTTTTCTGTTTTCCTTTCTTTTGAATGCACCCCATTACTTTGTATGTACATTATTCATAAGGTAAACAGCTGAAAGGATACTTCCTTTGTCAATTTTCTCATAAAAGGCTCCTCCGGAGCTTAAAAAAAAAAAAAAAAGAAAATCTCCCCTGGTTACAGCATGAAAGATGTAGCTATTTGAGGGCAGGTTCAGCGCTCTGTTTCAAACTCCTGACTGTTGTAGTTGTGGATACTGACCACCCACATTAGAGTCAAAGCACAAATCTGCTACAGTGGCTGAATATTGGGACATTACTGCAGCGTGCTTCGCTCTTGGCTCAATGGTTGTGGGAAAAATGAGAAAAAAACGTTGCTTGTTTTAGTGTCGTTGATGGGATTGTGGGCTTCAGTAAAGTGTATTCACTGGACCTGGATCACACATCTACCACCCACCCTTATAAAAACACCTCCCTCCTTCAGTTTTTCTCATTGGACATCATGTTGTAGATGAGGGCAAAATAGTTTCCTCTGTGAAATGTGTAATCCAAGGTAAGATAAGCAATGCATTAGGTCATGGCAATTCCCACAATGTTCTGTTTGATATGTGTGCCTGTGCATGTGCGTGGGTGGCTCGCGCTACCACTGCACCGCACCGCCAGAGCTGAATGTTTGACTTCCACTGGGCTCCCCAGTGATAAGAAGACATCACTCATCCCATTCAAGTATCCCCTCAACGGTTATTGTTATATTTAAATTATTTCATGCACGTGGAACAGTCGATCTTGTTGCGTGAATGCCTCCCTCATGCTCAGTTAAGTCTATGCCACCTGTGATTAATAAGAAATATCCCACATCTTGCAGGTTAATGTTTAATCAATCAACTGGGAGAGAAGCCTCTAAATGGCCTGGTTTATTTTTAACCACTGCATCACATTAACAGCACCAAGGTCTCACGCAGCCAAAACTCATTATTTTTGCTTTCAGCTAATGTTTATCAATCCGTGATGAGAATATTTTACACAGCTCCAATGGACATGTTTTCCTCCTTCAGGAAAGTGAAAAGAAGCGAATCTGAAACACTGAATTAAGTGAGTTTAGGAGCTCAGATGTCATAGAACGAAGTCCACCAGCTCAAATGTTTTGTTTGTGATAGTGGTCATGTTATGAATCTCTCCTTCCATCCTTTTGGACCATCCTACCGTTACCGTGCGTGTGTCTCGCTCTTCGCTGCAGCTCCACCTGGTGCTTGAAGCACCTGGGCTGTGAAACCAACACCCCACTCAGCAATAATGCTCTCTAAGGCTTGGCCAGTTCACGAAATAATCGATCCAAATAAAAGCAGCTGATAAAATTGACTGACCCTCATATACTTAATTATTGCAGCTATTTGACCAAATAGCATTTTTCAGGATGCTGCGTGTCACATGCCATCAATATTCCTTTAATCGCTGTTAGTTATTGCCCTACTTTGTTACTGCTGTGGATGGCCGGTCTCCAGTGGTCAGCTTGGCCCAGGGCAGCGAGAGAATGAGATGCTAAATGGTTGCGCAAACAATTTGATTATGCTGTTTAATTCCCGTCATATAGATCTGCCGGGCCTGCTGATGCATTCATTTCTGTGAGGCTGTACAGCAGAGTGCTGACCTGCCTGCCTCACACCACCGGGCCTAAAAGAGCTGTGTTTTTTCCCTTTCTGTGGCCTAGGGATCAATAGTAGCTGCTCTGTGGATAAGACCAGTGTCTTGAGGGTTTCACTTCTTAGCACAGAGCTTTCAGCTTCTGCATGAGGGGTGCTACTTGACATCCCATCCTGGATGAGAAGCTGAAAGCTCTGGCATGTTTCATTTGAATTCTGAGTCCTCGGCCAGCTTAAGTAAAGTGCTGTAACAGAAGTAGAGTTCAGGGCTAACTCTCCCTGATGAAACAGACCTCCTCGTCCAAGTGAAAAATGAGAAATGAGCAGGGCAAGCTCTCGGGCCTAGTTGCCCAGTTCCCAAAATTAACATTTCAATTCAAAACCAATAATAACGCATTGTGTCTGGCATGAATGAGTGCTGCAGCAAAGGGAAGGCGATACCTCCTGTTCCTGTGTCAATGAAAAAGCTCCTTCATCTTCTGCTAAAGGGCCCACACAGTCTGAGGTCAGCCAGTCAGCCTTGGTTACACTGCACAGGCATGCCTGGGAGGGCGGCTCAAGCTACCCGGTGCCTTTACAAAAGCCAGGAACTACAAACACACACACAAAAAAAAACTCATGTCATGCTCTGCATGAAGCTGATGGCTCTTAAGCTTTGCCACAGACTACTTAGCACTTTGAAAGAAAAGTACACTCTCTATTCTTTGAAATGAGTTGGAGTAACTAATTGCAAAATCATATGGCCAGTTCGAACATGACAGCCTGTTATGACTTGAAACTTACTAGATTTATGAAGGCAAATTGTGTTTACATGTGTATTCTGTGAAGCTGTGACACCGTATCTGTTATTCAGTCAGGAAAACATGTTGCATATTCATACTGCATGATCCTGTTCATGTCAAACCCTCTGATGGGCCCGTTGACAGGACATCCCATGCACTCAGAAGCGGTACACAAACGAACACACTGTTTTGAGGATTTTGGGCATCTTGGCATCTGAGTTTGGGTTAGGGAGCCAGGCTCTGTGGCCCTGCCAAGAAGATGTCAGAGCAGATCTCTGCTGCATGTGCCCCTCCAACAGAGAGCTGATTACGTGTGTGGGAGATGGAGTAGAGGGATGCGGGGTAATGCAGAGAGCTCTGTGACTGCATCTGAAGGAGTGGAGGAACCTTTCTGCTCGCTGTCTGGTGCAAGTGATGCAGTCTGTGTCTGCGTGGATGAGCCCTTGTGGTTCTGCTCTGTCTCTGCATAATCAGTTGCTTGTCTTAGCAGCTCAGGTGATGTTTGACTTGTGTGTGTTTTGCTTTAAGAACACCGATTTTAATGGCAGTTGAAATACTACGCAGACAATGTCATAAAGGATGCAACAGCAGCATTCAGAGTCTGAAGCTGAAAACTACAATGCTTTATTCACAAAATATTTAAGGGCGCCTCAGCTCTAAGTAAGCAATTGAATTTGTGACTTATGCACCTGCAGTTTTAACAGCTGCAGCCTCAGGAAACAAAATCCTCTGACAATCACATTTTTTTTTCATTCTTTTGTATGAAATTACACACACACATACTTCACAATAAATACATAGGAGAGTCCTTAAAAAAAGACTCTCCCCACCACATCTGTAGACAAAAAAAAAAAGCAGCAGCTGTAGTCCTAATATGCATTTTCCCTTGTAGTGAGTTTAAGACATAAAATGACATGAGGGCAAGCCACTAACCACTTTGTTTGTCCAGTACACATGTAGATAAAATGCAAAAGTAAACTTTTGAATTAGCTTTTTTTTTTTTTCTTTTGGATCATTGACTGTCCAAGGAAGCATCTTTTATCAGGCAGTGATGATGCTGATGCTCCAGCAAAGAGGCCAGCTCTGCTAATAAGGTGCTGTTGGGATTGCTGCCCGCTTAGGTTGTCAATGAGTCTGTCTTGATCTGAGGATTAGGCCAGTCATTCCAATTACAGCCCGGTGCCTTGAGGTTTGTCAGGCATTGACACAGACGCTTGTCGATGGCCCTGGTGCATATTCCAGGACCTTGCTGGGTGACAGGCACCGGCACAGCAAGGGACGGTGACGCACTGTGAGGGCAAGTGCCTGTCTATCGCAAAACTTTCATGCTTGTGCATGTCATTGCTCTCATCTGCACATGAGTCCTTATTACTGTAGCATGATGGCAGAGCCGAGTGTGAGAGTGTAGTGTCTTATTTCCGTAGTGAGGATATTGACTCCTAATGACAGTCAATCCTCCACAGATGGAGGAACATGAATACCAGCATAAGAGTGTTGATGCATCAGACAGCTATCAAGTGTGGATGTAAGGAAGTCTTTCATGTATTCTGACCACTTGCTTGGTACAAAGAGTGTTAATAATTTATTGTTATAGTGGAGAAAAAAAGCAGACAACTCGTCTTACCTTTCATGGATTACTCATTACCCAACGGACACCAGCTACAGTATTGTAAATAATGAGGGAAGGTTTTTATGTTTGTACCCATCTTTATGATCCATTCCAGGCATTTAGCAGTCATTCACTGCTATTGGTTGTTTTTTATTTTTTCCCCTCAGTTTGCCTTAACTTGATATGTCTGTAATCTTCGGTGTGAGAAGCCCAGAGGTTAGAGGTTAACTTGGTGTTAGATACCGATGTGACATAAGAAATGCACGTGGCTTGTTAAACCCTGTTGAACTGTTGTTAGCATCTCCGCTTTAACTTGCACCTTAAGGTTAGCTTGTCTCTCTTTGTGCGTTTTCGCTTGAATCTGATGTTTCAACAAGACATTAAGTAAGTTTCTTTTATAAAATAAGATGTAAAGCAGACATGTATCTCACTCCTTGCACCAACTTTGCTAATATTTACACATCGTGCTAGAGCCAATGCACAACATGCAAGTCCATATTCTCCAGTTGGTCATTCTCTCCTTGTATAAACTTTGTTGTGAGTGTTAAGTGTATATGTGAAGTTTTTTGGTTTTTTTTACAATTTGGATGATGTTGAAAAGACTAAGACTATGATATATATATATATATATATATATATATATATATATATATATATATAGTGCTTGGACCCTTCCAGGCCAGTCAGGGTGGAATGTGGTCATGGAGCAAGACACAGGTGAAACAACTAAGGAAGACAACAAGAGCTAGAAGCAGATAATCAGAGAGAGCCAGAAAAAAAAGAGAGAGCCAGATAGATTCAAAATATAAAAAACAGAACAAAGTAATTGAGGAAAAATAAGAAAAATAAGACCATGACAACATGGGAGAAATCTTGAAAAAAAACCATAAAAACCCCACTTATTTGACAATTCTCAGGGGATAAAAGAATATTAGTATATGATATATCTGATGGACTCAGACAGTGTGATTGCTCATTATCAATGTAAATAGAGTACTTCCAGAGCAAGAATCTTATACAGAATGTGGATTTTCTTTTTACTATAATAAGGACATATAATCTAAGTTTGACTACTTATCTTGTAAATGACAAAAGTACAATAGCAATCTCTTGATTTGATTTCTTGCATAGAGAAAAAGCAGTATCATGTAGTAGGTTAGCCGTGCTCTGTAAGCACAGACACAGCTGCTGATGTGTATCTACAGATCAGCCGTGAGTCAGTGGGGCTCAGCAGAGCAGCAGGGCTCAGCAGCTTGACATGGCTTGGCTGGACTCAGCCACCCTCATCTGGTCATCTCTAACGAAACCCCTCCCCTCTACATCCACACATGCACAAACACACATATACACGCTTGTCGCTTGGGAGGCCTGTGGTGACTTTACACCCGTAGAGGTAGGTCATGTGACAGAGACTGCTGCGTCCGGCGTTTGATACTTAATATTCACCACCTGGTGTTATTTACATGCCATTAAATGGGAGATGCTGAGCGTGCTGGCTCTAGTCATCTGATGTGGATGAAATAATCAAAAGTGTGTGCGTCATAAATTAAAAGTCAAACTTTTATCATGTTACCCACAACGACATGAAGTCCATACTCTATTATTTAACTCTATGGAAGTTCTTCTTTCCATTTTTGTAGCTGTAATGTTATCCACCAGCAACATTAGCAGGCTGTAATTAAATATGAATGGAGCACTAATGGTTGCATGGCCAGTTTGTTTGCTTGAGTGCTGGCCTGGGGAGGAAAGCTCATCCAATCAGTTGTATTGGGGTCATTCTACACCCCTATAACACTTCGTGGCAGGGAATCTCGGTGGTCCTGCGTAAAAGAGGCCTGGGAATCACCTGTATTTAGAGTTAATGGAACTGAAATAACTCACAAGCTTGCAATTTAATGAAAGCGGGATTGGTGAAAAAAAAGGGGGCCCCCGCTCTACTCTTGTCCCCGCACTGGACAAAAAACATTTTCAAATTGCATGCTGGCACGGATAATTCACTTATTCTGTGTAATTGGATGATGACCAGGGTTAATATGTAAGGTGTCATTAAATGGAAATGTAGAGTTGTAAAGGGGGACTGTATGATACAGGGAGTCTTTTCTATTGAGCTGCCCAGATTGTGAGCTCCTTCAGAGACCTTCTTTATTTGAGGCAACTCAAGCATGAATTCTGCGAGGGAAAGATTGGGGACAGTTATATTCACTTCTGTTTGTTGCCCAATTGAATGAAATGACCTTTAAGATAAAGAAAATCTCTTGAGTAAGTACAAATAGGGCAGATGTGGTGAAAGGAACTTTTTTAAATTCTGCGGCGAAGGAAGGCCGCTAGACCATGGATAGTTAAAAAAAAAGAAAGAAAGAAAGAAAGAAAGAAGAAAAACCTGCTGCTTGCTGGTAATGCTGCTCTGCCTCCGCTCACTGCGGATACTCCCTATTTTGACTGAAACGTGATTGAGCAGCAGAGATTTACTCTTTTCTTTCATTTTATTTTTAGTGCAACTGTTGAAGAAATGTTTTGTGATCTTCTGGAAAATAATTTTGGTTAGGGATAGGCAGGGTGGAATAATACAGGGTAATCTAGAGAAGGGTTGATTAAATTGCTCCTGCATCCTCTATTCATTGGAAAGGCTTGTAATTAGTCCTCCAAAAGCAAAGGTATTTTCATCCAGTGGAGTCATCTGAATGCTTTCAGACTGATAGAGAACCAAACTTCTGTTGTTTCAGACAACAGCAGCGCTGTAAAACTTCACAAAACGGTTAGGCGTGCCCTAAAGAAGAAATGATATAAAATGAAGAATATACAAGTGAAGTCAGCATGAAGAACATTAAAATGAACCTTCTGCTCGCAGCCCACTTTTTGTTTTTGATGGTAGTTCAGTGTTGGCTGTGCTGTGCCACGACTCACCGGCTTTGCCACCTACGGTGAGGGCAGACTTTGGGCTGCCTGGGTTCGTTTGGTGAGGAAGTTAATCATACACCTCAGAGTAGCGCGACACAAGAAAAGCAGTGTTTGTAAACCTGCCCCCACGGCTCTGCCCATAATTGGCTCTACAAGTGACTGCCTCGGCTTCCTGTCAGCATTATATCTGTGTTCACACCAGCCCAGCTGGTAAGACATTTGTTCCTTGGAAACATGGTTGCTGTTTTGATCTTTGGACTGTGAAAGCAAAGTAGCTCTCACAATGGTAGTAATGTGGCGAGGATTTTCCAGGCTGTGGAGGAAGCCAGGCAAAAATGTCCTGCTGCCTCAGCCTCAGTAAAGAAAAAAAAAAAAACCCAACGACTATTCTTTGGTAATGTTGGTTCTCGCTTTGCTCTTCGTTTTTATAGCGTAGACACTGAAAACTCAGTTTGAAAAGTGTACGTCTATACGTCAGATTCATGGTGTCTGATTTGAATGTTTTTGTGACCTAAACTTTGTTAAGGCAAAGACTTAAGGAAAAAATATCAACTTTCATTTATTTATAACCAAAAAGAAAAGAAGAAGTGAAAACTCATTTAGGTTTGAAAATTCAAAGTCTGTTACAGCCACATGTTTAGCTATATTGTAATGATGCTGTGTATATTATAAATA
Organism: Xenentodon cancila; assembly: GCA_014839995.1. Taxonomy (NCBI): domain Eukaryota; kingdom Metazoa; phylum Chordata; class Actinopteri; order Beloniformes; family Belonidae; genus Xenentodon; species Xenentodon cancila. Next base: position 26,340,260 of record CM026197.1, read on the forward strand.
CACTGACATGTTAGTAACCTTTGAATGTTGCAGTGCATGAAAACAAAGTCGTCTTTCTCTGTAAATTTTAAAGATATTGACGTAAATAAATATGATGTTTGTACCAGCTTACCTACACACGGAAGTTAAGTCGTTTTTACATGACTGGCTGAGATTTACTTCAGTTTGTTTTGTTGCTTGGTCACTCTCTCCCTTTCCTCTTCCTCTCTTCTCCCTTTCCTCTTCCTCTCTTCTCCCCTGACTGTTTTCTTGACTCAGACTCCTCTGCTATGATGTCCGCCATAGACCTTTGAGCTTGTTTCTCATTGTTAATGAAGAAACTAGCTCACAGTAGTGTAAATACACACAACGTTGTCCCACCAGGACAGGAGTCTAGAGATCTTTGGTGGGGTTTTGCTGGATGAAAGACTGCTACAGTTAGATGATGCCTCCCAAACATAAACAAACTCTTTCAAATGAAATTGAAAATGGCATTTTACCATTAACAAAAAGGGGTTCTCTCACTAACAGTATACATACTTTATCAGCTGAAGTTTGAGTTATGTAATTACTCCAGAAGAGCTGCACGAGCAACCTGTCAGGAACTGGTTTACATGCCACGGTCACCAACATGATGAGATGAGAAAATTAAGTTCCTGGACGCTGAGAGGAACCAAACAAAAAACAAAAAACCCTGATCTTTTAGTCAACAGCCTTGCAGTCTTGGTTTGTGAATGTGAATAAATGTATATGTGACCTGGAAATACAGAAAAACAAAATACTTGTAGAGAATTACACAGCTATTTATTACTCTAATTGTAGAGCAATACAGAATTACTGATTAACTAATCAATCAGCTCTACTTCAATCACAAGAAAGAAACAGTCAATTAATGAAAAACCACTGAGTAACTATTCAGTGATGATGAGGGAGAAAATAAACAAGTAACTAATCTTTGACTAATCAGTATTCCATAAGTAGTTACTGTTTTTATTATTTTTTGAATATTTATGAACTAACTAATTATGAACAATCATTTCCTTGTTCACATCATCTAGCTGCTGCATAGTCCTGGATTGGTGGTTAGAAAAGTACTCATAAAACAAGGCATTAAATATCAAATTTATTGATGTAGTAACTATTCAAAATGACGTGTACCTGATTGTAAAGTCTCCCCTCATTGTAACAGAGCTATAATAGAATGTATTTTTCTCTTTTTAAAGTTTTTTGATAAATGGCAGTACCAATGCCTCACTTGGGTAAACTAATTCTGTTATTTTCCACCAGATGTTCATTAGTATATCAGGCATATTTTATACCTAAAGTGCACATGTGATTGAATGATACATTTAGTCCAACATATGTTTTACATCCAGTTCTTTAAAGGTTTGTAATTTTCATTTTAACAACGCAACTAGCTTTGAAATGTGTTTCCAACAGATTCTTCATTTGCAAATTGAGAACAATAGAAAAAAAATACGTCAGACCAAAGAAACCAAGTGGGGCTTGGTGTCTTTTACGTCTCTTTATGGCAGATTGTTGTTGGGAGGCAGCAAGGATGCAGGGGCAGAACTTTATTTTGAAGCTGCACACATAGCAGGAATCTGAGCGTAAAATTGGAAATGTTAAAATACTGCTGGTGACACCTCAACGTGTGGAGGGATGTGACTTCCTGCACAGCTGTCGAGAAACACTTACCCACACCTCCCAAGCTGCTGCTGCTGCTGCTGCTGCTGCTGCATTTGTATCTGCATCTCAGTGTTGCTAATAGAGCATGCAGGGAAAATGGGGGAATGGAAAATGCTTGTAATATGCTCATAATTAATCATAGTGACCTTAAAATCAGAGGTTAATGATACATTTATAATAGCAACCAAGTGTATGGCATAATTTACTTTTAACTGAGCACACGCACATATCTTTGAATATATGTAGACCGTTTTCTTTTGCAAAAGAAGACATATAATATTACAGAAGATGAATATTTTCTCTGACTGTTGATTAATGAAAGATACATGTGCATTTAAACGCCTCAACATGTGTTTGTTGTTCTTTTGACAGATACACAGAGTTCAGACAGATATCCTTCCCAGGTACCAGAAACAATGGCTCAAGTTGCAGCCGCTGAGCCACATGTGTTTACGGCGGTTTCCCTGGCGCAATAAAGAATCGATCATCCACTGCTCACTGGATGCCTGTGTAGCTGAATATGACTTTTTGTTCTGCCTGCTTCTCACATTTATAGAAATACTAGATTTGTTTGATTTTTTTTTTTTTTTTTTTAGAAAACCACACTCTGATGAACATCCTGCCTGAGACATTTAATTATGGCTCTTTTGTGCAGGGGCAGTGTTCTGCCTTTTTAAAGACTTGTTTATTCAAAAATATCCACATGTTGATTGTAACCTTATTTTCCCTTCCTTTAGTACATTCATGTAGCTTTGAGTTGCTGGACTCATGCATAGGGATGAGTGTTCTGGTGAGCTGATATTTTTTTCTAGATGCTTTGCCCTTCATCATTACCTTTATAGCTTGTTCACTGATATATTTATTATCATTTATCTCCATACTGTATGTACCATTATTAAAAGTAACTAATACAAAGCTTTCCTCGACCTTTTTACTATTAAGTGTACTTTACAATCTGCCAAATAGAGGCAGTAATAAAGAGAAATGAATGCAACCAATACCTTGAATGCATAGAGAGACAGCTCAGTCATAAATACCAGTGGGAGCGAAGCTAAATATTGACACTGTGTGACTCCTGTCACCACATGCCTTTGTATTCTTTTCTCTGCCAGTGTGTGGCTGTAATTGAATTGTAAACAACACCCACAATGTTATTATTTACAGCGCTTTGCTGTTCAGACCAGTGGAGCAGCCAGAGGCACCGGAACAGAGCTCTGAGTCACTTTGACGTGTTACCCAAAAGGAAGCGAAAACAATAAACGGCCAGCTCATCCATAAGTCATGGCATTTGGTGCAGCACCGGTGCATCCGACAGAAAAGGAGCATTATGAATGGCAAGAGTCTTTGAATGATAACCGTCATTAATATGTCCATTGAGGGTCGCCACATTCATGTCACATATCAAATCCCTTTTGAATGAGATCAGTTCCCTCCTGTCAGAGCCCATTAGATCCATCCCACAGCCCCAGTGGCCAGCTGACAGAGGAGAAAACCTAGCCCCGGCCTAGCACCATTAACATTAGAAAATGAGCAATCAGCTGGAATGAAGCGCAAGAGGAGGAGGAGGGGGTGACTGGTCCAAACTTTTGGAATGATACCTGGCAAATGCCAAATAAAATGCGACAGGGTGTAAAAAAAAAGGCATCGTGCTCTACAAACTGATACAAAAATGAAAGTTACACTCATCGTTTAATTTGAAATATTTGCCCTAAGGACTTAGTTTTGAAAATGCCTTGCAGCAGTTGTGTTTCCTTTAAACCCTGCAGAACTCAGCTGCTTCCCCCTGCACAGACAATGTCCCGGCTGTTCATAGAAAATTGTGTTGAACCTCTTTGACTTTGCAAAATAATTGAGTTAAAACACTCGATAAAACATTAATTAGCTTAGCAGTCTGGAGCAGATAACATAGATAAAACCCTATGTAATTCATATTGATTAGAATATGCACATTGAGCGTAACCTCTTAAGACAAGTTTTCCTTATTAAATGGACACAAAGCCGAGGTCATTATTCGTACAAAGAAAGATCGCTTTAGATTTTATCTTTACACATAAAAAGGTTTGATTGGATTTCTTTCTGAGGAAGCTGCACAATCTATTTTATTCAGGTTTGATTGTATTACCTCTTAATTAGTTTGTATATTGAGTAGAACAGGCCTTATTGATTTGAGGTGCATTCATTTGCATTGCAAAAATCCCCTTTAATCCAATATAATCTCATCCTTGCTCAAACAGAGCAGACTGTGTCTTTGAGTGGCTCTTGTTTTGCAGTTCCTGTTTTTGGCTTGTCTCCGCTTTAATATAACCTCAGTAGAAATTAGAGATCGCGTCCTCTATGCAAAATAATGTTCCTAAATCTGGCTGTTTTTACAAAGCTAGTTACAGTCAATTTGTGTGTGTTTCATGTGGGGAATTGCATGTTGTGTGTGGTAATTTATACGTCGAGCGTAATAACAAGCTGTAGTATTTTCATGTGGCTGTGTTATGGGCTCTAATTTCAAGCTGTTTCAGTGAGTGATTGGCGTTTGTAGGTGTTGTGTGTAAATCTGCTTCTGAACACCCGCGGAGCCTGCGGAGCCGTGTCACACAGAAATCAGCATTGGAGGCGTCAAATCCTTCCCGCACGCCCAGAGCACAGCAGCCGGCTTAACAATTCTCTGTAATTAACCTCACCTGAACTTTAATGGCCCACCTCCGGGACTGAGGGCCCCGGCTGTGTAAAATTACTGTCACACATGGAGCCGGGGGGGAGCCCTGCCGCAGCGGGCGTGTTTCAGTCAGACAAGTGAGAGGAAAATGGACCCCTGTGTAACACTTAATACCACCAACACGATGTCAGAGAGCTTTTGTAGGTGGGGAAAAGGGGGCAGAGGATTACAAATGCTCTGGCACAGGCAAGCCACAAACTTTTTAATGTATTTGATCTTATTTAATTTCACTTTAGTAACATTGGCTAAGCTGTGAATGAAATGTGAAGATTTTGTTCATGCTAATACTTACTAACCAGTTCTTCTTTGGAGTACGGAGAAAATTCAGTTACTGCTGCTGACAGAAGAGTCAAAACTGTTTACAAACTGTTAACCCACTCTCCAGAGAAAGTCAAGGAAAGGCCACTTGTTCCCTTATACAGCAATATTTGCGACTGGAGAATCAAACTGGTTCATTACTGCTTCCCAAGATGATTTCCAAGCCCACACTTTCACAGTGGTTCATATGAAGATATAATAGTTAGGTTTTGATCATTATTCACAACTTAAGTAATGAACTCACTTACCATTCCTGTCATCTCTGCACATTTTGACATTTGGTGCTATTAGCACTTTTGTCATGAACAAAAGTACATGTTTCTTGTAATTCCAGACCCCTGACAGCTTCATTGTGTCCCATTGGTGTGATGGTCAGCATAATTGCCTCACAGAAATAAGGTTTGTAGTTTGAATGTCTGGTTGAAGTTGTAGGTTTTCCTTGTGCTTCCTCCTGTAGTCCAAAGACATAGATGAGTGTGAATATGCAAGGTTATTTTATTCGAGGCTCAACCCCCCCCCCCCCCAAAAAAAGGATGGACCAATATGGAAAATTAGTTGAAGGATGAGCATGAATGTGACTTTGTGAGTGAGCAGTTAATGCATTCAAATATCTTGCCTCGGTAGCCACTGATAGCCCCGTCATAAGTTCATTTCTCATTTTAGTAAAAAAAGAAAAGAGGTTAGTTATTTAAATTTAAAATGGTACATATTTCTTCAGAGTTGTTTTTCTAATTTAGACACTTTTTCCAGTCAGGACTCGTGAGTCCTAAGCAGAGTAAAGTTCAGGAAACATGTAATGAAGACGTATCTCAAGGCAAAGAAATGTGTTAATCTTGCTTGAAGGCCTGCTTCTCTCTTTATCATCTCCTCTGAGCCACTTCAGTAGTCCTTACACAACAGCTGCAAGGAGCTACCGAGACATTTGGCAGTGTGAACATGTGCGTGTCCACTGATCTGAGTGCTGTGTGTGGCACGTCTGATCCCGGGCTTTGGCAGAGCAGGATAGGTTTCTAATGGATACAGCAAATCTGAAGTCATCCAGTTGCCCCATGGTGCACCGGGGGCAGGTTACTAGTGCGTGATGTGTGTTTCATGTACTGTATGTGTTTATGTGGCCACGGGCTGAAATACAAATAGAGGGTTGATTCACCGCCGCTGTCCGGAGATCAAACACTTTGAGGGGGCTTTGGGTTTACCATCACGTCTGATGCTTTATCAGTATTTTGGGCCTCTGCTTCAACTTAGAAAGAAAACAGTGACATGGCCGGTGAGAAGGCTCCAAACCTCTAATTTGCTGAGTCATTTAAACTTTTACTTAATTACACATAGAGTTGTGCAAGATGGTGAACTAGTATTTTCTATGGGTGTTTCCTGCACAATGATTTGTGTATTCTTATACGGTCTATTTCTGGTCTCTCCGAGAAATGATGAAGGGAGATTTAAGAAAATTAAAAAAAAAGAAATGCATACATTTGTACTGCTGAATTTTTCAGAACTCTCTTTAGTCACTGTATAATACAACTGGAAAAAAAATCAAGGACTTGTTTTTAATGCATATCATGCATATACATTTATTTATTTTTTTACCTTTTAGTCTTCTGATCTACTGATCAGCTTGTGCGCAGCAGCACCAACAGCCCTGTCATACACATCAGTAGTATAGGTAAAGTGACAGGCCGACAGTTATGCACACGCACAAACACACGTCCTGAGCCCCTCTCACCCAGCGGCTGCTGCAATATCCCCCGAGCCGCTATCTGTCTGCCACTTGTATGAAGGATAAAGAGACAGGATGTGGGGCGGGGGGGGCAGGGCCCTATGACTGAATGCACCATCAATGGGCTTATTTTCATTACAGCCAAACAAATGTGTCACCCCAATCATCACACGGCTGATTTTATCCTTCTGTTACTGTAGCGCCACAAGCATTTCCTTTTGTGAGCGCTCGCTCCTGATAATCCCGCTCTGACAAAGGGGCCATGTGCCGCCCCTGAGTTCCATGACCAAAAATGTAAAACTAGTCGTTTCCACTTACATACTTTCTCAGTGATATCATACATAATGAAAGAGTGTTTGTAAGCACTTTTGCTTAGTAAGTAATTCCTGTAATCCCAAACAGCATGCCACAATAACAGGTATTTAGAGGTAAACACTCACTGGAATTCAACTTGTTTATGCAGATTGTGCAAATTGAAATGAAGAAATTATTTAAAAGCAGTTGTTCATGCTTTTCAAAAATTCACCTTATGGCAAACGTTAAAGGATATACTTTCATAGGAGATGAATTACCTGGGTGCTGTATAGTTATGATGACTCATAGAGATTCATTGAGCAGTGTGAGTGAAGTTTACAGAGGTGCAGCTCTTGGCGGGGCAGGGCCTCCGCACTTTCAGCTGGGCCCTCTAAACCTGAGAAACTCCTTTATTCCACCCTTCACTTGCAGACTGACTCCAGCTTTACGGGAGCAGCCCATCGTAAATGGGACAGGGTATCTTTTTTCTCAGCCCTGCCAGACTCCGTGTGGGCCGCAGCCGGACCTCACTGGGCGAAAACAGCATAAACGCCTTTGTAAAAATACACACAGAAGCAAGCCAGCGGCACCAAGGTCTCAGCTGTTAATTTGATTTCTGAAGTCTGGAGGGGAGGGTTTCCAATACTCGGTGTTTATTACAGGAACTAAATGTTACCAAAACAACAACAACAAAAAACATGTAATGGGACTAAGTAGCATATATTAGACATATAAACTGGTTAATATGTTGCTGCCATGTAAAACTGGAGCACCCAATTGAAGCGGGAAATTCAATCAATAAGATATTTAGTTTGCATGCAAGTGATGACAATGCTATCCTTATTCATCTTTAATATAATTATTTAAAATGATCTTTATTACTGTTTTGATATCGTCAGCTTTCGTGAATAAATCCTGCCATGTTGCTTATCGGTGGATGATAGAGTTAGTCTTTCTCTTTGTTCTTTTATTTTAGGCAAATAAATTTAATTTGAATGTTATTTATCTTCCTTATTACATGTACATGTTCGTTAATTAAGTAGGATTAATTCTAGAGTCTTTGCAATAAATAAACAGAGAACTAAATAAAGTAAGAATGCTCATATCGACATACTGTCTGAGGCCAAAGAACAAATGCAAATGTGTTTATTGGCATCAGACTTTTAAGTAATTTCATTTAAATGGTATAAGGTGCTGTGAAATATAAAAAACAATCATTTGGCCGCCACTCAAGGAATATCAAGAGTGAAAACAACCTTTGACCTGTTCGACCAGCAAGTTTTAATTTGAGAAGAGATGTAATATATTGATGAAGCAAAGATGATAGTGTCTAGTCTTCTTGTTGCTGCCTGTGACGAACAGCCGCGTTTCCATATTGATGAGTACTTTACATGTAATGAGCTTTTTCTTTTCGTTTTTTCTTTTTCTTTTCCAAAACTGTCACTTTTCTGTTGTTGTTTTTTTTCTTTTCAACAGTCTTACTGACAGATTTTAAGTGGAGGTGAGCCATCACTGAGATGGAGTCGCTAAAGGTGATGGAGGAAACCCGTCGGAGCAACACTTTGACCCTCAGCACCGGCTGAGGCTGACAAAATCCAGTGTCACGACCCCGGTGGCCTCTGTCGCAGCAGGTGCTGCTCCTCAGATGTGTAATTGAGCCACAGCATTAAGGATACACAGAGATATGATACGGTTGTGGGTCAATAGTACGACACGCGTGTATTTGTGTTACTGACAGTTTGATATGCTCTAAATTTAACTGTGTGTAATGCACACTGAGGCACTGACAAAAAGATATACAGTACCCACAGATTAAATTTAAGAACATTTTGCTTTCTATGTAAGGATGAAACGTTCATCCATCACCTCCTTCCATGACGCGTGGCGCAGATCTGCCGTGCGATGCTTTTGAAGGGGATATCAAGTGAACGCTGACTTGCAGCTACGAGGAATGTGGAGCTGTGGCGCAGACCAGACTGCCATGTCTCTAGAAACGTGCCAGAGTGTAATCTGCTGTCTCACTTAGCAAGAAAAGTCCTCGGAGGAACCTGTTAGGCTATTTCAACTCCTTGTAAATACACCTTTGCCTGTGTGTGAGCTTTTCTTTCAGCTCCACAACCTTTTAAGTCGCAGCAATGGGAAAGAAAAAATACAATAGAGAGCACTAATTCGGAAGGAATAACGGAATTGTGGAACGTGTATTCACAGCACAAACAGCCTCAAAAAACTGATTCCAGTAACAGGAACAGTGAACAAGTGAACTTAGTGGAAGAAACTAGTTGCAGGGAAATCCAGGATCTGTGACGAAATAAGTATTTACTCCTCTTTGTTTTTTACAAACCAGTGCCAGCATGTCTGATAAAATGATATGAAATTCAAATTTAAATAAAGTTTGACAAATGCAGAGGGACTTTCATATGTCAACTTAAAACCTATTTATGGAGCAATTTATAATAACAATGATTCATTTTCCCGTGGAAATTAATACAGTTTTTTTTTTATTTGAATCTAAAATAAATATGACAATTTATGGAATTTATCACAGCTGTAAATTTCCACCTATTGTTAATAAATTCAGTGATGTATTAAATAATATGTACAATTCTTAGGTTTTTTACATCATTGCATCTTTAGTACTACACTTACATTCTACATTTGTTTAGCAACTCTTTATACTTTACTTAATTAGTTACTTATGCAAAAACAGAATGAATTAGATTACAGATGAAGCTGCCCAGTAGAATATAATATCATTAAGCTCTATATTACCTGCTGCAAGATAAAAGTAATAATGAAACATCAATGCTTCCAGATACACTGAAGAACATCATGATTTTCAAAGTTAGGCTGAAAAAGTAGATTATTTCAACTACGGCTCGAAGAATGTTTTCATAGTGATGTGATCCACTGTAAAAGTTTGCTTTTGGTAATTTTGGTACTGCAATGAATTCCAATGAATTTACATTAGTGCAACTCTATTTGTTTGATTCACTGTAACCCCCCCCCCCCTGTTTTTTTAACATGTTAAACGAAAGTCTGATATGTAGAACTATAAAAGAATTCTGTAAATGTTCAGAAATTCATTTTTAAACATTGTAGTAAACCGTAAGACACCTTGTGATTTTAAATAACTAATGTTTTTGGCTGTTTCACCTGCGGATGAACACGGACTCCCCCACTCAGGTCGCGTAACACAGTGCAGAGCCCCTGCTCCTGCTTACCTGAGCTGTTCTACCCAGCTGTGCACAGGTTTTTCTCCTGCATGTGCCCGCATGTGCACGAGCACACGGCTTTAAATGTAATTATTTGAAGAGATAAATTCTGTTTGTTGTCTCTGACTTAGAACATCCGTGTTTCTGGTTTCTGCCTAATACAATCCAAACACGAAAACTTTCCGGTTTAACTGACTTCTGTCCATTCAGGTTTACTTTGGCTCAGGTTTTACAAGTCACATCCATCCCGCCTTTCTTTAGTCTCCTGTCACAACTCGTCGCTTGAGGGACGCTGTGATTTATCGACAAGGTAAACAGCTTATGAATGAGGCCTAAGCTTTAGTTATACAGTTTACAACATTTGACAAACCACAAGAGGTTCATGTACACACACTCTCTCAAGGCTACTGTTAGGGAGAGAATGAGGTTGCCAGCCTCATCTCATGTCGAGGGAAATTCCTCAATGTCCTAAATGTAAGCCCGCAAGATTAATTCTGCATGCACTAGCTCCTTGTGTAAACGTCTTAGGGTGACACCAAGACGTTTTTAAACAAGTTTCAAACAGTGTGCAGAGTGACAGTGATTGTTTACAACAGAATCGGAGCCTTTTACTGCGCCTGGTCTCTGAAGCTGAATGTTTTGCAGCTAACTTGGTTCATCTGAGGGGCAAAAAGGGATTTGGAGGAGAGATCAAATTAAAAAGATCTACAGACAAAAACTGTTCGGTTTCTGTTTAATATTTAACTTTAAAGTGCACTGTTTTCTCGTATAAATCACTTCAAAGCAGATTAAATTAATTCATTTGCTCACTCTTTGACCCTATTGATTATAACTTCATTAAATTAAAAAAAGGAAGAAAAAACAAGTTCTGAAATTGAGTGTTTTTTTTTGTTGTTTTTTTTTTTAAATGTTTTTGTTTGTGACATTAACATCCAAAAAAAGACAAAATTACAAAAAATGAAATGTAGTATCTGGATTTCTTTTGTTTTGCTGAACTAGGTAGAGGTGATCAACCTGTTTGTTTTTAAATTTCCAAGGAGAGGCAGAGGCTGCAGCCGGCTAATCATTGACCAGGTCAGGCTCTTTCCATTTTCACCTGAACACGACACTCAAACGCCAAAGACAAAAAAGCACAAAGAAAACATTCACGATTAAATAGTGAAATACAAGAGTCTAAACCTAATAGTTATAGATTTGGTAGAAAAAAAAGTAACAATCTTATGCAGTCAATTATTTATTATCAGCCTGATATTCTGGATTAATTTACAGTATATAATAAAAAAAACAGGTTTTATTTCTCTAACGATCCTGATTTTAGGTTCAAGATCTCTCTGGACTAAACTCAAACAAGCCAACAAAACTTAGAAAGAGTTTTACGTTTGATAATTGTCCTGGCATCTGCTAATGTGCAAATAAGGTGACGTTTTTCACAGCATCTATCTGCTTACAGGCGTCCCCAACTTCGTGCACATATTTATTGCAAAAATGGCCCTCTTCCTGTTGTTGTTTTGCGGGAGCCTTGATTTTATTCAAGCCTCAGGAAGTGGAATAATTTCAATGCAGATGTTTTTCACTGTAAACAGCTGAAATGATGCGGGGGGAGTTGGAGGATGAAAGCTGGTGTAATGGAAGAGCGAGGAGTGTTTTCCAGAGGTGGAAAGTGTGCTGGGATTGTTTGCAGAGGCTGCAGAAGTGTTACTTATTTAGTTTCTAATTAAAGCACTTGTCTGGAGAATGTTGCATCTGAGTAAAAATAAAGGAAGATTATTGACAAGAACTCAAGAACATGATTTTTTAAAATAAAACAAACAAACCAATACTGTGACCACAAAAAAAAAATATTGAGCGTCTCTAAGTGACTCATTTATGCAAACGGGATTAGGTGAAATTGCCACCACAGATGTTAAACTCGTGTCTGATCTTATTCAAAAATAATACTATACTTGTTTTGATCCAGATGTTTATATATATATATATATATATATATATATATATATATATATATATATATATATATATATATATAAGTATAGTATTATTTTTCATATCATATGTATATGTATATATTGGTATTGAGTTAAGCACACTCAGTGATAAACTGATTGATAGCTGCTGATGAAATGAAACATCGTAACATCTTGTTGAAAATTAAACTCGGTTCCAAGGCCATTTGTCTGTGCTGAGGTGTTATGGTTAAATCAACAAGCACTGACTGATGCTTTCTGGCTCCATGCAAACAGTGCAACAGGCTCATTTGATTAATGAGTTGGCATGATGTAACCACAGGGGGAAGTAGGTTAGTGCACCTGGTCATTTACACAGTTTTTCATTCATTTGGAAAATGGAGCCAAGGAAGCCGTTTCAAACCAGCCACTCCTCACAATTGTACATTTATCTAAACAGTTAAATGACTGACTTTTGCTAATGTTGGCACACCCTTCCTAGTAAATGTCAATCTTTTTGACAGAAATATAGCTCAAAGGTCATGGCCTATTGGTGGTCTGCGTGGTGCATGCACACATTCAATGTTTATTTTTATAGTTCCCAGAAAAACACACATAAGCAATTGCGGGAGACATGATCGTCAATGATTGCCTTGATGCGTCGGCTGCTGCAGCAGAGATCCACAGCGCTCATGCAGCCACCAATATTGCTCTGTCATATATTGCTTTCCTTTTCTCTTTGACAGTGGTCATCAGAAGGTCAGGGAGGTGATGTGAAGTTGTAAAATGGCCTGAGCAGGGCTGACCTATGGCTGCCTGAGCATTCCTAATGCAATAGTAAGGCCCGCGGGCCTGGCCTGCCAATACTGGGCTGATTATAACGAATCAGGTCCCCCTTAACACAATAATGTGATCAATTTCTCATTCCGCTGAATAAATAACATGGCAGATAGGGAGCTCTGTGTGACCCGCAGTTAACCCCTTACCTCATTATTCATATCAGTGCCTGAATGGAGAAGGAGATGCAAGAAGAAAAAGGAAGGAACAGCTCTGTGAAAGCTAATTATTGCTAAGACAGAGTTCCTCTGGTAAATGCTTTTGATTGGATGAATGTCCTGGGACTGTTTAACGGCATCTGCTGCTTGAGTACCACCAATGAAACCTGGACCTGCTCCTCTGTCCTTAGGGGATTTAAAAAGAGGATGCTTTACCGTTCCCCAGTAGCTCTCACATGCATCCACAGCAGGCTGGACTCTGTTCACTAACAAAACAGGCATTTCTTTGAATGCTCGTCCTGTCATCTAACGGGTTTCTCCGAAGACACTCTGTAAAAGACCTGTCCACTGGGTCCACAAAGATAACAGGGCTATAAGCCCTGTCAGGCATGCATCATATATGAGAGAGCTACTCTGATGCATTTGAGCTCCATGAATCTGGACGCTTCTGCATTTCCTTCAGGTATCGTCAATCTTTGTTCTGGCCTCGGTAACAGAGCTGGGTCTGAGCAGACAGGATTTCTCTGCACTGTAACCAGAGGCCTCGCGCATTAGCGGCAGGGCCAACCTGGGAGCATACGACACTCTGGGGCAAAGCTTCGAGCTTTACACAATACCCAACTGAGCTCAACCGGGAGGACGTGACATGGCCATCACTCTTCATTTATTTACCTTTTTTTTTTATTTTTGGTCACAGGCCTTCTCTTAGTCTGTGTGAACTTTACCTGACACCCAATATCTAGACATATTGCTTTCATCTCCTTGAGTATTGGTCTTCACTTATCTCCCTCTCATCATCTAACTTTAATCAAGTAAATGGATGGATTTAAATTTTGATAATTTCACCTTGGTAATTCCCTATTTTTATTTAGGTAATATCAAAAGAGTATGAAGTCAGGGCACATCTTTAGAGATCTTAAATGGAAAGAGCCACAATGTCATGGAATATTGTTCCACAGCACATGATTACTTTAGTAATACTAACATAACATAGCCAGTTTTTAAATGAATTAATCTGTGTATATTTTTTGTAGTGTATTCAACAGAATACTTCTGTTTTTATTGCATTGAGTTGAGGTACACATTGTGCAACTTCACATACACTCTTAAAGTCAATACGAGCCTACTGAACCTACTTTTGTACATACTTTTGTAGAATTGTGCCAATTAATAAAATGTTATTATTATCATTTTCTTGGTTACGAATTCTACCCACTAGCGGAAAAAACAGTGTCTGCTCTTTTATCCCATCATATGTGAATAAGTGTCACAGTGTAAAAAAAAAATCACACCAGATGTCTGTATCCTGCTACTTTATATCCAGTTCTGCACTGTAAATCCCTCTGCTCACACACGGACCTGATGGCCTTAGCATATGGTCACATGGCTGAACCTCCCTGTGTCTCTTTGTCCTCGTTTCTCCATCGTCTTCAATCTCTCTTTTACTGTCCTTTGCTGTCTGCATAATTCTGAAGCATGTAAAAGGCCTGAATGATGTTGCCAAGGCCCTACACGATTTTATTTAGGCCATTACAGTGCCTGGGAGTATATGGGGGGGGGGCTCAGTTCCACATGAGAGGACTTCCTCCTCACCAGGCAATGTTTAAAGAAGAGCAACAGGTGGCTGCTGGCAGAGGGAACCTGAGGCTAAGTGGATGTCAAAGTGGAATTGCAGCTGAATCTCGGCTATTTATTTGACCCTCCTCACATCTGCACTCTTCCCCTCTGCGAAGGAAGGAGGCGGGAAAGGGGGGGCTAGTTGAGGGGCGTTTTGTTCGGCTATTCTCTCTGCATTAATGTGGGGCTGGGAGACGCGGGGGAGTAGGGGGGATAGGGAAATTGTACATGGTATTAATTATGGCCCTGTGTTCGCATGTCCGCTCTCACGTTGTGTTTATGTTTGGAAGTAACATCATGTGACCGCAACATGGAGATGGCCAGTGGGATGGATGTGTTTATCCACATGGTGAGTGACTGTGTCCAAGGCATAATGGTGGAAAAATATAAATATATAAAATAGGATAGTCACTATAATGTGTTATTGCCTTGTTTTTTTCTTTTTTTTTGGACAAAGAACTGATTTAAGTCAGCCCGCACACTGTTTTTCTTGTAATCTATGTGAATAAAGAAAAGTTATGGGAACTCAGCATGTGTCCTCATGACATCACCCTTTCATTTTTTGACCACAGGCCATCCCTTCTTCCCTCAGACTCTCTTCAACCTGCATTCACAGACCAGTTTCTCTGCCAACAGCATGGCCAGAGACTTTGTAAACAGCAGAGTTACTGGCAGTGAAAAGAGAACAGTGGCCAGGTCTGGGAAGGATCCCTGCGTGTCTTTCCTGTTGGCCTCAGTGTTTCCATGCCGTTATCAACCCAGCTGATAATGCCGAGCTCCAGGCTCTTTTTCTCAGGACCCATAGAACGCTGCCACACATTCTGATGGCGTGACACAGACCTCCACCACAGAGCCCCCTCTGTCTGCAGCAGAGTGCGCCGCTTGGTCGGGGCCCGCAGCTGGTACGCATATTGGTGGAGGGCTCTGCCAGCCCGTCTGTCATTAGCAGTATGTGAGGATACAGTATGTGTCACCCAGGTTTAAAAGACGCTGCATGGAAAAGTGAAAAGAGCTGGATTAGGAAGAGTCCGAAGCAGTGATTAAAAAAAAAAAAAACTGAACTGTGACCAGTGCTAAGTAAACAAATGGCAGGTTTGTAAATATAAAAATGTAAAAGGCATATGACATTTCCTTTTCCTTGTTTAGCTGTGCCCCTTATGTGTGATGGAAATCGATCTAATACATTTACACAACTGTATGTTTCTAATCCTCTGCATTTTATTGTGAACTGTACTATAGAAATATTTATTTATGAGCTTCAGATTACCTATAATATACTTCTAGGTTCTAAACCATTTTGAAAGGCTTTTAAAGTATGATGCGAGTAAGGTGAAACTTGAGATTTTCATCCTTTTTGCCTTCTAAAATTGTACAAAACTCACTTCAGTCAGGGTTATTTCACACTTTTAAGTCGTTACCTGCTTTAATAATTTCTCACCTGGCTTCATCTCCACAGATGCCCAGATGATCCAATAACAACAACAAGTCATGCAAAATCATAATGTGAGACAATATAAGAAGAAACTAAATTAAAAACAAACAAAAAATAGTTGTACCGCAACTTTTTTTCTTTTCTTTTATCTGTCTTAACACTAAACACTCAACCCCTCAGATCTATTCGGCGTCCTTGAGTACATAGATGAAAATAAAGTTGTTTAATCCAGCTCTGCCTCCAGCAGTCACAGCAGCTGCACGACGCTTACACGACGCTTACACGACGCTTACACGACGCTTACACGACGCTTACACGACGCTTACACGACGCTTACACGACGCTTACACGGCGCTTACACGACGCTTACACGACGCTTCAGAACCACCGATCTGAAGTTCAGAAAGTGTCAGACAAGAAAACCAGTCTGAAGGACCAAGTCCTTTATCTTTATTACATTTAATAAAGTTTTCTGCTCATAAACTTTTACTTATGTGGGACTTTTACTTGTGGCTGATAATAATCACTGAGCTGGACGTATATTGAATTAAAGAATCTCATTGTTGTCTTCCATCACAACAGACAATAATGTCAGTCGATAGGAAAATCATGATGAATTGAGTCAGTTTTTGTTTTTAAATGTACAAATAAAAGAATTTGCACAAACATCTTAAGTGAGACTTTTTTGAAGGCTGTAGCAATCACAGTTGTTTCTACCAATGTTTTCTTTTGCTGGTAAAATCAATGCTGATTACTGTTAATGTTTTCGTGTTTACCACATGTGTTGGCATGGCAGCAATTTCATAACTGTGCAGCACATCTTGGCTCAATCAAACTGCTTCAGCTCTCCATGATACATTGAAAATCCTTGTACAATGTGTAAGACATTACAGGACAGCATAAGTGAATTACGTGGACATTGTAAATAAGTTGTGTACATTTAGAATTTAGTTCAGACTAAAAGCACTTTATATCTAAAAGTGCTTGCCTTTTATCTATACGAATGCAATCGTAAACATTTCCCCTAATATTAAACAATTTTTCATAATCTTACAACATGGTTTTAGATTTAGAAAATTCACAAAAGGCTTTATGTCAGAAAATGAGTCATCACCTTATTTTACAAATACACCGATGAGTTTTTGGCATGGTAACAATTTCATCTATCTCACAATATATTACGAAGTTATTAATGATATAATGCGCCCATTTCATTGTCGAATTAATAGTTTAATGAGTCATCCTCCACAGCCGAGGCCCAGGGCTTCCCTCCGTGTCAGTAACTAAGTGGGAGGTAGCTCCCAGACTGAGGCGCAGTAAAGTTTATTAAACACATCAGCTGGTTTGCAGCAGACCATTACTGAAATGTTATATTCCAGCAATGAGAGATCAACAAATAGGCCTGGGAAATAACAAGCAAGGGGACTTTGGTCTTTTAAACCAGAGAGCATTATGCAAACTTTGAAGGAGGAATTTATTAAATCTCTTACAACAATTGAGGGGGCTCTATATTTAACTTTGCCAGAGCACTTCGGACAAGCATTGGCTTTAGTTTTTAACTTGGCTCCGAGAGCAGTCTGGTGGCTGTGAGACAAACTTCTGGAGTCCCTGGTTCCTAAAATGAAACAGCTGCGGAGTATGACACGCTGAGAGTAGTGGGGCGAAGGGAGGTGGAGTTTTCATGAATGGAGTCAGTGGGAGGAGAGAGGAAGTCAGTTCGGGGATGAACACTACTACGTAGGTGTGGCGGGGGCGGGTGGGGGGTAGGTTCAAAGTATGGGTGTGGATTTGGTCTTGGGTTGTATAACTCCAGTTTTATTCATAGTATAAGAGGGGAAATGATGTTGTTGTTGTTTACTTTGGCTCAGAGTGCAAAGCAGCCCACTGTGTAATTTGTAGTGTACTTTGCATAGATCTTCCCCAAGGGAGTCGTGACAGTCTGTCCTACACAAGCTGTTCCTTCACTGCCAGGGCCCCGCGGGTCCCAGCGCTGCACAGCAAACACACATAGAACAGAAGAAACAGAGAAACATCGGGACCATGCAAAATAATATTTAAGTCTATCGCTGAAATTAAAGTGCAGTTGCATGAAGCTCCTAAGCAGTCTTGCAGCCCTCCTTCACTCTGTGCCAGAACAATATCGGTGTAATTAACAACTATGAGAAGAAAGAGACTAGAAGAGAAATCCACTCTGGCGAGCCAAAGCAGAGCCATGTGTTTGAAAGCAGCACACACACACACACACACACACACACACACACACACACACACACACACACACACACACACACACACGCACAGTTTGGATTGGTGAGATGGAGAAAAGAAAAAAAAGAAAGAAAAAGCACTATAAAATGCTTTCTGCTGAACCTGTGGAAAATCGCAGGCCGAGGCAGCATGCGATTTGCATCTACCTGTCCAATCAGCAGTGGGAACGGCGCACAGCTGGTGCTGGAGTACGAATCACAAACCAAACACAAGCCACCATGGAGGTTTCCAGTAGGCTCATGCGCTGCTCCACAAAGCCAAGTAGAACAGTTTATCAGAAATCAAAATGAATTGATATTGTAACATATACAGCACTCTGGCATATATATATATATATATATATATATATATATATATATATATATATATATATATATATATATATATATATATATATATATATATATATATAAAGCTTAGTGCTTGTTTGTCTGTTTGTTTGCATATGCATGTGTGTGTGTGTGTGTGTGTGTGTGTGTGAGGTCGGAGATGGCTTGCACCATGTTATCAAGTCCCTGATTTCCGTAAATAAACTGCCTTTTCCTGAGATGTTTAGGCGCTATGCTGACATCTGCGCAACATGTGCCAACCGTATTTTACAGTGGCTTGACTACATAGCTTAAATTTTTTGAAGGGTGGTCTCGGTGGTATTTAAAACTGTTATTTTTTATTAAACCTGGCATTCTTTACACCCTGCTTGATGCCCTCTTCCCCTTTAATTTAGCTTATTTAGTATCTTGTGTGTTTTTTTAATTTATTTATGTATTTATTTATTTACTCACATCCCGTTATTTCCTTGCTGCTTTTAATTGCTTTAACGTGTAAAAAATAAAACTCAATTGCACCCTTCACACGCACCGAGTTACTGTGAACTTCCTGGCTCCCAGCAGCGGGGAGAGCGCTCGCATTGTCTTCGTTGGCGTGTTGCTATCCATCTCAAGCCCCTCCACAAGCTAACTTGATCAATATGGTGAGCCAGTGGTCATCATCACTTATTGGGAACTGACACACACAAGTGCATGTGTATATATACACACACGTGGCCTTTTAAAGCCCCGTGTTTCCTAGAGTAAGTTCGTGGATATGACCCATAGAGAGTATAATCCATCTGGCTTTGATTAATGGATTCACATCCATTTTCAGACCCATACAATGGCCCTGTATGAATTTTATCAGCGTACAGTGACAAATAGGGGTTCTGTTCTCTGCTTAGAGCCCTCATTGTTCCCCCTGACAGAGAGCCATGCAGATGTCACCGCCTTGGCCAAGCCGCCCAGAGTGGCTTGTTTAGAAAATATAAATGTAACTGGCTGGTGTGTGACATCATTGTTTCAACAATATAGATGCCTATTTTGTCAGCAGATAATCGGTATAAATGTATGACTTGATACTGTTTTGCCTGTGAATATCCACGCTGTGTTTATGTTCGGGCTGGTGGCGCTGAGATCTGCCCTTATGAAATAAAATGTTAGCCCATTCAGAGACAATTAAATGTATAAAAAATACAGTTATTTCATTTGCAAGAAGGAAAAAAAAAGTCAAAGTAACAATGTGTTTGCAGTTTAAGCAATACCATGGAAAGTTGCACAATTAAGGATTCCACCCCCATGTTCTGTTACCTTACCAGGAGTCTGTTGACTGTAATACCAGTAGACTATGAAGCACTGATCAGTGTGGCATGACTGGTTCCAGGATCTGTGTGTTCCGATGCTTAATAATGCAGTTTTTCCCACTCAGGCCCTGCCACCAAAGATAGGCTCATCTCGTTTCTCACCGACACATGGAAATGCTCTCATTTCATCACATCTCAGTGATGAGCTTTTGACAGCAACAAATGGCCTGGCCTAAGTGCTGTGCGTCTCCTCCTGAGTATGTCTCCTGACTGTCCTGCTAATGACTCAGAAAATATGCATCTGCTCTGTTTATAGGCAGTAAAAACAGCCATGGAGCCTCATGCTAACAGACTGTGAAGAGCACCATAAAAACCGTCTCCGTCATATTCACTTACAGCTCAACTAGCTGTCATAACATCCGAGAGGAGAGTTAACATGCTTTACCTCTCTGTCCATCATAAGCAGCCAATCATGAAGTAAAACAGCAGGCATGGCCTCCCCTGCTGCACAGGGTGACATGAACTAGCAGCCTTGCACATAGGAAGTGACACAAACAAGCAGGCCCCAGAGAGGAGGGCCATCAGCAGTGATGATGAGCGACTCTCCGGATGCTCCTTGACGTGTGTGGCTGCAACAGCGAGAGGGTGAAGGGAGCATGGGAGGGAGGCGGGGAGCGTTTGAGTTGTGGGGGTGAGTGAAGTCAGGTGTTTGCGGGGCGTAAGATAGAACTGTGCACACGACTGCATTATCCGGCTGATTTAGTTATGACAGCTGGTGCCCGAGAGCAGCTCAGCGGAGTGGGGGGGATAGGATCACCCAGGCTGCAGACAAATGATGATGAAGAGATCACTTTAAAGAACAATCTCCATAATATTTCATGCTCGCTCGGCAACTCCTAGGCAGCCCGGGCTGCAAGGCTAACTGCTCTATCAATTGATTTGATTCACTGCTGGAGCTACTCCTCGCGCATAGTATTTCAAATAAATGACACAGCAGATAGGAATGATATCTACATCAATATTAACCCTGAAAAGAACTAATGGATGCCTGCTGCAATTTGCTCTATATCCTGAGTAATGCACGGGAGGCAGAAGCCAGGTGATGGAAGAGTTATAACTCAGGCTTTTCCTGTCTCCCCCTGAAGGCATAAGAGGATACAATTTGACCTACACCCACCCCTCCCAACACAAATATACAGGCTACATCTTTCCTCCTCCCTAGGCAACCATTTGTTTTTGTATTTATAAAGCGCATTATGGGGGACTAGGCTAAACTAAACCATCTCTCAGGCTTGTGGAACACTAAAGCAGTTTATCAGATAAATCACCCTTGACCAGTTAGCTATTAGAGCCGCCAGGAAGTGCAGCCCGGGCACGTATGGTGCTTATAATGATAGCATTGTTGCCTTTTATTAATGCGCAGACATGATGCATGCTCGTGTGTTGCAATGGTTTAACATGGCTCACCTCTCTTTAACTCAATCCCACTTGCTAACTCGCTGTATTATGAATTCAGATCAGGTGCAAAGATTATTCAGGTGCAGATTATTCCCCATAAAAAGATCACAGTGGCTTTCCATACACAAGTCATGACTTCCAGGGGGAGTTGGAATGAGTGTTATTGTAAGGTTAAATGCCATTTGTTTCATTTTTCCATTTTTCTTTGTAAAAGAGAGCATACATATTACATGTGAAATACCTATTCATCAAGACACATCTTTAATTCATTGCTGTGAGCAATATTTAGGAGGCAACACAGGTGATGCCAGGACATTCATTAGTCTGGATGATGTTCACTGAGCAGCTACTGATCCCTCCCGTCCCTGATATATGACCCCTGCCCTCGAAAGAAGACACCGCAGCAAAGCGCACACACTTGCACACACTCAGAGATAGCGGGAAGTTTGTGGCTCGCTGATAAGGTGGTGATTAATCACAGCGTTGATGAGAGTGCGTACGGTTTCCATCAGTGATGCTTAATGAATGTCATAATAACACAAGTGTCTCTGATTGCTCGGGTCACTGAGCAGAGTGGGGGTTTGTTTGTGGCGAGGGTGCATTTAAGGGTGCAGGGGCTGCACCTTGGCGGAGACCCCAGCCGCTGAGCAGTCAGCTAATGAGTCCACAAGAGACCCGCCCAGTACCTTTGATTGTGATACCATGGAAGAGAGGGGAGCAGTGCAATCTTTAGCTGGATTAAATATCTCTTAAGGAGATCTACTTTCAGCCACAATGTTATCAACTCTTGAGTGCGTATTAATTAGGCCTATTGCAGAGGCGAAGCGGGAGGATCTGCGGTATTCCCTCTCCTCTGCTGCAGACACCCATGAGTGTACAAGCATGCATGCATAGTTTTAAAAAAAGTGCCTCTAATAGCTTTTTGCAGAAGTTCACCAGCACACAAACATGAAGCTCCTGTGTAACATTACAGTTTACTTTAATGTGGAAAAGCACAATACTCCATCTGAATCTTCCAACATGTTGTTGCTCACTTTAATTTGAAACCCCATTACAATCCCATCTACATGTTACATCCACACATGTGTATGCATAATTTGATAGTGTACAACCATCCTGTTCTCATTAGCAGGGCTTTTGATATGAAGTGATGCATTATCTACACACCAGGCAATAGCTGATTGACTGTGGGCCGGTAATACTGTTTAGCCCCACGTAGACTTTGATGTAAGTACATATTTCCAGGCAAAGGGGAGTTTATAATTCCAAACATTCGTTGACTCATCATAGAGGGCTGACATTGTTGCAGTTCACTTGCTTTTGTTATCTTTTACATGTGTTTCCTGGATGTGAAATCCACTATTTTCCTCTCCCCACCAAGCCATCAAGAAACCCTCTGCGATCTGCCCTGCAGGTAGATTGTTTACCTTTTTATTTCCTTTATTACTAAATGTGTGTGCTCAGCACATGCCAGCCGGAGGTATTGCACAAACCATTGATATACAATCCAGTTGCTGCCTCCTCCAAACCCACCGTCCCACCCTGACTCTATCATAACCCGGATGTTTAAGAAGCATGTCCAGCTGGTATGTTTTGACTTGGTTTAAGTGGTGTTTAATGACAATAGACTGGCTGTTCTGTTCCGGAGCTGTGTTAAGAGTTTCTAATCAAACGTTCTGCTCCATCAATAATGCAGCGCCTTGGATCCCATGGAGGACTTAATTGTGGGTGTAGGGCAGATAGGGAAAGCCTTGACTAGGGGTGTCTCATTGCACTCTTTAATTAGAGACCCCCATCATGTCAAGAGCAGGAGCCTTTGGTGTTTATTATGCAGCAATGTGCCCAGAGCTACTTTGGCAAGAGCCCCACTGTAACCCTGCCACCAGCTACCAGTCATAGCTGACTTTTCCTGTAGGGAAGACAGAGGCAGGTGGGAGGTGAAGGGAGGAATGATAGAAGAGGAAAGAAGAGAGAAAAAATATTCATTTCATTTGTTTATTTGAAATGTGGTAAATTTAACTTCGAGGAAAAATACAAAAAATACATTCAGTGTAATAAAAAACATATATAAAATATATATTTTTTAAAACATATGTTTTTGTTGGCTTGCTATGGGTTACAGATGGTGCAAAATAAAGGTCAAGTTAAAATTAATGGCACACATTAGGTTTGAGAACATCAGAAAAAAAATCTTTCAATTTCAGTGGCTACAAGGCATCTGCTGAAAATTTTGAAATATCTCCTTCAAGACTTCAAAACATTATCAAGAAATTTCACAGTAATAAAACTATTAAGATATTTCCAGGATGTGGACCTAAGAGGAAACTTAAGGAGAGAAGCCTGAAAAGGTTGTTGTAGTTTGAGTTAACTATATAAAGAGCTTCAGACTGACCTGGAGCAATCTGGAGGTGGTTTCAGCTTGTATAACATGCTACATATTGAACCGAAAGGCTCCAGAGGCGAGGCCCGGCCAGCACATCAAAATAAAGAAAAAGGCGCAAGAAGGGGAGACTCATTTTTGCAAAGATTTTATATCAAACACTAAAGTCTTTCTGTGATGATTTACTATGGAAAGGCTCACTCAAAGTGAAGGTCTTTGGGACTGTGCTGCATGAGCCCGTTTACAGTCAATGAATGAAGTCAGTCCACAGTAGAACATGGCTGAGGTTCTGTCATCATGTGGCATCATGTGCCCCTGCTAGTGAGGGTAAACAACACATAAGAGGAATAGATCAGTGATGTACGAATCATTAAAAACTCATTTTACTGACTTGTTAGTCATAAGTCAATTAATTAATCAATCAAAATTTATTTATAAAGCGCTTAAACATGCCGAAAGGTAACCGGTGCTGTACAGGTAAATAAAAATACAACAAATAAAACCATAAGATACAAATTAAAGCAGACAATGCAAGGACTCGTTTGTATTCACTCGCTTGTTCCTGCTACTGCTGGCTGGCTAACTGCAAAGAAGAGACCAGATAACATATCGCTATTGTGTAACTGCTATTCTAACCGCATTTTTATGTACGTATGAAATGAATGGCTGTATTATTGCTTTGGGAAAAGCATCAGCCCTGTTTCTTGTTTCAAATGAATCCCTGTAATGAGCTGTGAACTAACAACTCACTGCGCTTCACTCAGTAACCCATCTCCACTCGTACACAAACAATTCACAAGTGAACGATCACAAAGTGAACAGATCACTCAGTGAATGATCACAAAGTGAACAGATCCCGCAGTGAACAGATCCCTCAGTAAACGGATCTCTCAGTGAACAGATCACTCAGTGAACAGATCACTCAGTGAGAGATCACAAAGTGAACAGATCACTCAGTGAATGATCACAAAGTGAACAGATCCCGCAGTGAACAGATCCCTCAGTAAACGGATCTCCCAGTGAACAGATCACTCAGTGAGAGATCACAAAGTGAACAGATCACTCAGTGAACAGATCACTCAGTGACTGGATCACTCAGTAAACAGATCACTCAGTGAACAGATCGCTCAGTTTCAGACTCCCAGTCTGTTGCTCTGCAGAGCTCTGGTAGCCTAAGTGATGGTGTAGATGACATTATCCAGTAAACATGTTTTGTTTGTCTGTAAAAAGTGACCATAAAAGTTTTTAACCTTGATTTAAAGGAACCGAGGGCTTCAGCGGTCCTGTAGGACTATAATGTGAAACATGCAGCTAAGGCTGACCGAACAACGATTTACACAAGAGAGTCAGTCGTAGCTTAGCTGGGATCTGAGTCAGCACAAGTTGGAGGCTGTCTTTTCAGTGTTTTGATTTAACAACAAAATTAAAAATATTAAATATTATCACAAGTCTTCAGTCTTGTCTTGTGTAAAATGTGTATGTGACAGGTAGGACTGTGTGAGGTAGATTGTCCCTTATGGGATGTGGTAGTCTACCCTTGATGGCCACAGCTGGCCCATGAGTTGGGATTGGCTCATGAGGCTAATAAATAGCAGCTGGGAGAATCCCAATTTGACTTTGGTTTCCTGGCTTGGGCATGACCCTGGGACATGAGAGGTAAAATGAATCTGTGATGATGTGTATGTCCCAGGGAAAACTAACTTGTTTACTTTTGTTTTTATTTGCAGAGTTGCCACTGCTGTTTTGTCTTGTTTTGTTTTGTTTTTATTTTTGTTTTGCTGTTTCCTGTTTTACGTGGGTTTTGTTGTACTGGTTTTTTTACGGTTTTATCTTGTTTTATTAGTAGTGTTTTTAGTGAATTTTTACTTTGTTGGAGCTTGACCATCTTTTAATGCATTTTTAACCAGTGGTACTCTTCTTTGAGAGTGTTGGACCTGGCTGAGGTGGCTGCCCTCCTTTTTCCTCCCCTGTATTTCTGTAGCTTTTGAGCCATTTGGCGCTCAAGGGTAGGAGGGACTCAACCTCAGCCCCAGCCCAGTACTGGGTGTCCTGCTCAGGTATACCCCCCCTTGCTTTGTGTGCTTTTACTTTTGGTCACTGTGTGGGGTGTTTTTGGTTGTGTGTAGGGGGCCCTGAGCAGGTGTTCCTGGTGGGAGGACTGGACGTGGGTCCCTTAGATACGGGTGGTGGTCCAACTACAGATGTGGTAGAGCTGTAGGGGGGGGGGGTCCTTGGAGGCAGCCATCCTCACCCAGCGCCGGATTGAGGTCCAACTTTTGGAGTACATTTCTTTTTTTTTGTCAAGGTTGTTCAATAAATTGTATACTTCGTCTTCACCAAATCTTGTCTCCAGTCGGGTGTTTGTCAGAGGACGGTCGGTCACAAAGTGGCGTTGTTGGCAGGATCACCTCTATTTAATTGGAGACTTGTATTTGGCTTTTATTTTTTTTTTTATATAAAGCAAAACAGCAGTGGGCACACCAAAGGACCTGAAGAGGGTGCTATATCGTCAGCTCCGAGACGTCTCATTGCAGCAATGGCCGACGAAGTGGAGCAGTTAAGAGACCAGGTTCGACAGCTTCAGGCGGCCAATGATCGCCTGCTGCAGCAGCACGCTCCTGCCGGTTCTGCTAACCCCAGAGACTCTGTTGACCCAGCGGCCCCGGCTCTGTTGGACAGATTGATGTATCTCCCAAGGGAGCGAAAGTGTCCTGTGTTCCGGGGGACAGTGGGGGTGGGTATTGATGACTGGGTGGAGGAAGTTGAGGCTTGTGTACGTGCTAGACGCCTAGGTGCTCTTGATAAGGCGTATTTCATCTATGACCATTTAGACGGTGAGGCTAAAGAAGAGATACGATATAGGCCCCGAATTGAGAGAGAGGATCCAGAAAAGGTTATAAATATCCTGAAGGACCTATATGGGTGTTCAAGTTCCTATGTAGCTTTGCAGGAACGATTTTTTTCTAGGACACAACAGGAGGGTGAATCCCTTCAAGAGTATTCCCATGCCCTATTTTCTGTCATGGATAAGATTAAGCAGATCTCTCCTGAGTCTGTGCCACAATCAGACAAGTTACTGCGTGACCAGTTCATTGAACATGTGTTGGATTCGGACCTTCGTAGAGAGTTAAAAAGGCTGACACGTCTAACTCCTCAAATGTCTATGTGGGAGGCACGGACTGTAGCGATTCAGTGGGAGCGTGAAGGTAGGCCAAGGGAGGGTCGACATAGCAGTTATCCACTCCCTTCTATTTGTGCTATCCAAGGGTCGAAGATGAAGCCTAGCCCCTCTCCCCCTGTAGTCAGCGTCAGTGACCCTGAGCTGGTGGAGTTGCGTGCCATGGTCTTAAAGCAACAAGATCAGATTAGTAAGCTGACTGATGCTATGGCGACATTACAGAGAGTACCACGGCCTGGCCGTGCAGCCATCATTTGTAGGAGATGCCAGCAATCGGGTCACTACGCCAGGGAATGTGATAATGAACGTGTGCATGCTCAGAGCCCTCCTACCCTATCCCCACAGCAGGTGGATAGTGGTTCTAATTCCCAGGTTGCGGGAAACTAGTTCCCTCCAGCATGCAGAGCCACATGTTGGATGGGGACCTTACTGGCTCTGAGAGTGAGAACTTGGTTGACCCTAATCTGACCCCCCTTGTTGCACAGTGCCCTAAGGTAGCTGTTAGAGTGGGAGGGGTAATTGTTACTTGTTTGCTAGATACAGGTTCGATGGTGTCTACTATGGTGGAGAGCTTCTTCTTAAAGTATTTTAAGAAGGATCTTCAGCACTGTCATTGGTTGCACCTGCGTGCAGCTAATGGTTTAGACATTCCCTATACAGGCTACGCAGAGTTTACAGTTGAGGTACTGGGTAAGGTAATCCCTCAGCGTGGGTGGCTGGTGGTCAAAGATCCCCCAGGCCAGCCTTCTTCTGCGGTGCCTGGTGTTTTGGGGATGAATATAATTAATCAGTGCTATGATGTGCTCTTTGGTCAGCATGGTCCTTCTTTGTTTGACCTCCCACCAGTAGTGCATGCTTCACCCCCATGGCAGCAAGCCTTACAATATTGTCACCAAGCCCGGCGTCACCCAACCGAAACAGGGCTGGCTAAAGTCAGAGGCCGCAGGCCCATCCTAATACCGGGAGGCACCGTTAAACTAGTAGCAGCCACTTGCACGTCACACCTTGCCAAGGTCTCTGCTGTTTTGCTGGAACCCGCTGATAACCCATTACCAGATGGTCTCCTGGTTTCACCTTGTTTGGTTAATGTGGAGAATGGGACAGCTTTTATTCCAGTTGTTAACGTGGCACTTACCCAGGTTAAACTGTACCCCCGCAGTATTATAGGTCGCCTATTCTCAGCTACCGTTCAGGGGCTTCCAGCAGAGATTTCCCAGGTTCCAGAGGAGACTGGGCTTACTGCCTCCATTGAAGCCCATGGTGATCAGGGGAATAGTATTGGCCAGCAGTTGCGAAATCTTGACCTGTCTGAGCTGTCAGAGGCCGAACAGGAACAAGTGAGGGCATTTCTGTTAAGGCACGAGACAGTTTTCTCTGCATCAGAAGGTGATATTGGTTGTACTAACCTGATTTCGCATGACATTCCACTGCTCGATGATAAGCCGGTTAGGCAGCGATATAGGCGCTTGCCCCCCTCTGATTATGAGGAAGTTAAGGCCCATCTGAGACAGTTGTTGGATAGCCAGGTTATCCGGGAAAGTAGTAGCCCCTATGCCTCTCCGATCGTGCTGGTGAGAAAGAAGGATGGGTCCCTCCGGATGTGCGTCGATTACCGGCAGCTTAACCGCAAGACTAGGAGGGATGCCTTCCCTCTTCCCCGTATCGAGGAATCTTTGGATGCACTTTTTGGGGCCAGATGGTTTTCCACGCTCGATCTGGCTAGCGGATACAATCAAGTATCGGTGACAGAGAATGATCGCCCAAAGACGGCATTTTGTACTCCATTTGGACTGTTTGAGTTCAACCGGATGCCTTTTGGCTTGTGCAACGCACCAGGTACCTTTCAGCGGCTGATGGAGAGGATGTTTGGGGCCGAGCATTGTCAATCTCTCCTACTATACCTGGATGACATTATCGTGTTTTCTTCAAGTGTGGAGGACCACTTAAATCGTCTAGACCGGGTGCTGAGCCGTCTTCAGAAAGAAGGGTTAAAAGTTAAGTTAGAAAAGTGTTGTCTTTTTAAGAAGGAGGTTCGTTACCTTGGCCATCTGGTCTCCCTCGAAGGAGTGTCAACAGATCCATCCAAGGTGTCAGTCGTGGCCAATTGGCCACACCCCACAACTGTTTCAGAGCTGCGGTCATTCCTGGGGTTTGCTAGTTACTACAGGCGGTTCGTGGAGGGATTCTCGAAGCTGGCTGCACCTTTACATCGCCTGGTTGCTGACTTGGCAGGCAGAAAAGGGAAAAGACCGTCACTGGACAGTGCCTGGAGTACTGCATGTGAGGCAGCCTTTAATGAGTTTAGGAGGAGACTGGTGAGTGCACCTACCCTGGCATTTGCCAATTTTAACCTTCCGTTTATTTTGGAGGTGGATGCTAGCCATACGGGCCTTGGAGCAGTCTTGTCCCAGGAGCAGGATGGCAAGGTAAGGCCAAT
Organism: Xenentodon cancila; assembly: GCA_014839995.1. Classification (NCBI taxonomy): domain Eukaryota; kingdom Metazoa; phylum Chordata; class Actinopteri; order Beloniformes; family Belonidae; genus Xenentodon; species Xenentodon cancila. The sequence continues at coordinate 26,369,496 of CM026197.1, forward strand.
TGCCTATGCCAGTCGTAGCCTCAGCCTGGCTGAGAAAAACTATAGTTCCATGAAATTAGAGTTTCTTGGAATGAAGTGGGCTATGACTGAAAAGTTTCGGGAGTATTTGTGGGGCCAACATTGCACCGTATGGACTGATAACAACCCTTTGAGTCACTTGGAAACAGCCAAGTTGGGGGCAACTGAGCATCGTTGGGTGGCAGAGCTGTCTGCATTCAGCTATGACATAAAATATCGACCAGGGCGGTCCAACAAGAATGCAGATGCTCTGTCCAGGCAGCCGCCCAAAGTAATGGAAAGGATGAGTACTGGACCAACGTTGGAAGGAGTAGCCATTCCGGTTGCCGTACATCGCGCTGTCCGACAAGAGCCGCAGGTCACGCAGGTGTCCATCTCGGCCTTTCCCTCCCATTCGGTAACGGACCTCCGAGCGTTGCAGGAAGGAGACCCGACTATTGGTGCGTTTCTTGCATTCTGGAAGGCACAGAAGCCCCCAAGTTCCAGTGCCCGGGACGAGCTGTCAGGACCAGTTCGGGTACTGTTACGACAGTGGGACAAGATTATAAGTAAGGATGGCTTAGTTTTTCGTAGGATCCACCGGCCAGATGGAGGGGAGGATGTCCTACAACTGCTGCTGCCTGTCTGCCTCAAAGGAGAAGTCTTGCAGCAGCTACATGATGACCATGGCCACCAGGGTATCGAACGTACAACTGAGCTAGTAAGGCAGAGGTGTTATTGGCCGGGAATGAACAATGATATTAAACAATGGTGCAGAGACTGTATACGATGTACCCTGGCCAAGACCTGTCAGCCCAAGCTTGGTGCACCTATGGGGCATTTGTTGGCATCTCGCCCAAACCAGATACTGGCGGTGGACTTTACCTTACTGGAGCCAGCTACTGATGGGAGAGAGCAGGTCCTGATAATGACAGATGTGTTTTCTAAGTTCACGCAGGCGGTGCCTACCAGGGACCAGAAAGCAGCAACTGTGGCCAGCATCCTTGTCCGGGAGTGGTTCTTCCGTTTTGGGGTTCCTGCTCGTCTCCACTCAGATCAGGGACGAAGCTTTGAAAATGCTGTGGTCAGCCAGCTGTGCCACCTGTATGGAGTCCAGAAATCCCGGACCACGCCATACCACCCTCAGGGAAATGGCCAGTGTGAGCGGTTCAATCGGACAATGCATGACCTGTTGCGCTCGTTGCCAGCGGAGAGGAAAAGCCACTGGCCAGAATACTTACCACAGTTGGTGTTCTGCTACAACACAACTATTCATCAGTCTACAAGTGAGTCACCACATTACTTGATGTTTGGTCAAGAACCTCAACTGCCTGTCGATTTTCTTTTGGGCAGGGTAGAAGAGCCAGAACAGGGGCAAGTAACCGACTGGGTGCGAGAACATCAGCGGCGCCTTGCAGTGGCCTTCCATGGTGCCAGAGAACGTCTGCAGGCAGCCGCTCTAAGACGCAAAGACCGACATGACCAACGAACTCTCTGTGATCCATTGGCAGAGGGGCAGTTGGTATACCTGAGAGACTGTTCCATGCGGGGTCGTACAAAGATCCAGGATGTCTGGAGTCCTATGGTATATAAAGTAATACGGGCCCCTGCACCAGATGGAGTTGTGTATTCAGTTGCACCTGTTCAAGATCTGGGCAAGACTCGTCAAGTGCACCGAACTATGATTAAGGCTGCCAATGTGGACCCAGCCTCGGTGCTGCCTCACATGCAGGAAGTTCCCCAAGCAACCAGAAGGCCATCTAGTGGTGGTGAGGACCAGGGTGCATGGGTCATGCTTGAACCCATAGGAGGCCAACCTGAACCATCTCAGGTACAAACCCCCGCTCAAATTGACTGTCTGGGCAATGCTGCACCTCAGAAACACGGGGCCCACCCTACATCGCCGGTCCAAGCCCCAGCGAGGCCAACTGGGCCTGATGTAGAAGGTCCGAGGAGGTCTACGCGCACCACCGCAGGACGACATGGAAACGTGCATCATCTCCCGGAGTCGGTGCTGGAGCGGGCAAATGGGGCTATGAACTCCCAGGTAGCGGGCTTAGAGGGGTGTATGACTGCAGTTTTTCGGCCATGGTGTTGAGTAGGAAGGATTTGTTAGTTCTATCCGTGGGTCACGGATAACGAAAGGGGGGGGGTAGAATGTGACAGGTAGGACTGTGTGAGGTAGATTGTCCCTTATGGGATGTGGTAGTCTACCCTTGATGGCCACAGCTGGCCCATGAGTTGGGATTGGCTCATGAGGCTAATAAATAGCAGCTGGGAGAATCCCAATTTGACTTTGGTTTCCTGGCTTGGGCATGACCCTGGGACATGAGAGGTAAAATGAATCTGTGATGATGTGTATGTCCCAGGGAAAACTAACTTGTTTACTTTTGTTTTTATTTGCAGAGTTGCCACTGCTGTTTTGTCTTTGTTTTGTGTTTTTATTTTTGTTTTGCTGTTTCCTGTTTTACGTGGGTTTTGTTGTACTGGTTTTTTTACGGTTTTATCTTGTTTTATTAGTAGTGTTTTTAGTGAATTTTTACTTTGTTGGAGCTTGACCATCTTTTAATGCATTTTTAACCAGTGGTACTCTTCTTTGAGAGTGTTGGACCTGGCTGAGGTGGCTGCCCTCCTTTTTCCTCCCCTGTATTTCTGTAGCTTTTGAGCCATTTGGCGCTCAAGGGTAGGAGGGACTCAACCTCAGCCCCAGCCCAGTACTGGGTGTCCTGCTCAGGTATACCCCCCCTTGCTTTGTGTGCTTTTACTTTTGGTCACTGTGTGGGGTGTTTTTGGTTGAGTGTAGGGGGCCCTGAGCAGGTGTTCCTGGTGGGAGGACTGGACGTGGGTCCCTTAGATACGGGTGGTGGTCCAACTACAGATGTGGTAGAGCTGTAGGGGGGGGGGTCCTTGGAGGCAGCCATCCTCACCCAGCGCCGGATTGAGGTCCAACTTTTGGAGTACATTTCTTTTTTTTTGTCAAGGTTGTTCAATAAATTGTATACTTCGTCTTCACCAAATCTTGTCTCCAGTCGGGTGTTTGTCAGAGGACGGTCGGTCACATGTAGTCCTGTGATGCAAATTGTATCAAGAAGCATTTATTGTTGTCTTTGATTTGCATAGAAACCTGGTTGTAGCAGCATAAACAATGACTCGCAAGATCTATAGTCTGAACTTAAAACCCTGGCTTTCAGTCTTTAGACATAAGAGCATGTGACACATTAGTCTAAAATAATATTTTTTTAAGTTATCTGGTTGAAAAACAAAGAATATGCTGTTTTAAACTGGCCAACAATTAGCTGAGCCCCACTGAAAACCCTTGAAGAGCTGAAATCCATTGCAATAGAAAATGTGGCGAATATGTCACCCAGTACAGAATATCCAGTGATTTGGGGCTCACTGTTGAGGATCTTGCTTGATCTGAGGCTGTAGGTTCCTCACATACTAACTTTCAGGAGCAATGTTTTAAGCTTCAGTGTAAGACAACATATACATCTAAAATTATGTCTTCATCTATTTCAACATATAGGTCCATGCCACATCATTATCATCAACATAACAACTGACAAATCCACTGACTACAATTCATCAATGTAGTTTATCTTTGTTTCTTTAAAGGTTTTTAGGTTTGTTTGGTTTAATATTTGGACCATAAATCTGTCTGGGTAAACAGAAGATCATGACCAGAGTCATTGAGTTGTCTTTAATGTGAGGTTTTGACATCGGGCAAAATTCCAAATGGAGTTCAAAGTTTGTGTAAAAGTGAGTTGAAGTAGTGCATAACATTAATATATATAGATATATATATATATATATATATATATATATATTACTATATATATAGATATATATATATATATATATATATATATATATATATCTATATATATATATATATATATATATATATAGAATATATATATATATATATAATATATATATATCATATATATCTATATCTAGAGATATATTATATATATATCTATCTATATCTCTATATCTTATATATCTCAAACTTTTTTTTTTTTTTTTTTTTTTGGGATGGGGAGTGGGGGGGGTGGACTGAAATTCCCATGGTAAAAGTCCTGTGTCTCTTTTTTGCCATCTTCAATTTATTTTTTTGGCATCTTCAAATTTATCTTTTCCCCCATTAGATTGCGCAGTTTTGATAACTTTTAAATTTTAGGCCAATAAACAAAAAAGTAGGAATTTCTGAATGCAGCTGCAAACATAAGGATGAAATGTTTGCGCCTATTTCTGCATATCTCCATTTAATGATTCTGATTATTTAAATATGACTCAAGAGATTTATTTCTTTTATTATATTTTTTCAATTTTTTTCAATTTTTTTCAACTTTAATTTTTGCTCAATTTGCTCAACTCTCAATTCAGAGTGAATTTGCCTTTTTAACACATGTAAGAATATACACAGTTTATAGCATATCATTAAAAAAACAAAGAGTAAAAAAATATAAACTAAATAAAAATAAAACCATGCAAATCAGAATTTTACATAAAGTCATTTCTTAAAATATGACTGTTTCAGAGGAGTCAGGCCATGACATGCTGTAGTCTGTCATGGTTATTAGAACAATTATTGATACCAGACAAACATTTCACTTCTGGAGACTCAGCTTCATGTTTTATAAAATCAATAAAGCTCCCCCGGCCCTTATCTTCAATCCCAACGAAAAAATGACAGAACAAATTTAGAGTATGATGGATGACAGTGGCTGATGTAATGGAGCCGATGATAAGGAATAGAGCAGACTTCCAGTTAGGATGCCTCTCCTATGGATTAGTGTTTTATTTGAAGTGGTGACCTGATCTATTAAACTGGAACTTTGACAAGTGAAATAAGTGATGGAAGAATAGGGAGGAAAACCAGGGCGGTTTCATATCTGCCCATCAAAAACAAGAAGTCCAACCCTTTAAGGATGGATTCCAACTGTCCTTCATCTGATTTTATCTGAGCTTGTTTTCATCTAAAAAAGCAGAAATGTATGTGTTTCTCTGAGAGAAAGTAACAGATTTCATAATTTGTTTCTAGTAAAGCAACCAAACCTATATTCCATTTGACCTGGTGGCTGCAATCCTTTTTAACGTTGGATGGTGAGAAGCAGAAGAAGATATCATTCAGTGTCTAATCTTTCTATCGGGCTTTGGGGAGTCTTGTATCTGTGGGGTGCTGGAGATGGAGGGAGACCGAGGCCAAACATCAGGTGTCACACTCAGCACCAATGAATGGACAATGGTTATCCATCAATCTTCCATGTCAGCTTGTCTCACAGCCTGAAACCAACTACAATGTCCATCTCAAAGCAATCTGATCCCTTCAGCTCACTCATTCATCAGCCTGCCCTCATTTGCAATCTGGATTCAAAGGAGAAGATGGGTGCAAAATATTGAATTTAAGGGAACCAAATACCGGTAGTCCAAAATACTGTTCAGAGCCCAGTGGCTAAGCAATAGCCTTTATTTCGGTACCATGGTTGGGCTCATTTATTTTGTTGATTGTTTATCTGTCAAGAAGCGTAGACGTGTATTTGAGTAGCTGGAGGGAAGTTTAGAGGGGTTTAACGCAGCGGCAGCGCTGCTGTAGAACAGCCATGTACATCCCCTTCAGCCAACTGACCTCGTCGGGTCATCAGGACTTAAGTAAGAGTGAAAGTCACTTTAAATGGAGCGAGGCTCCCAGGGACCCAGCCTTGGCTGAGCAGCTGCTGCTGGCCGGCGACTATTACTTTTCCAGGGGCTGACTTTGATGTTTTAACAATCCATACATATTGATTCAGACTGATAATAAACAATTTGATTAGCCTCTTTCTATAGGCTGTCATTTCAATCACTTTCAGAGCTCCGATGGAGTGGAAGTGAGGGGCTATGGAGGGAGGGAGAGATGAAGGAGGAGCAAGAGAAATGGAGAGACTGACAGTGCAGCCAACCCTGAAACAGTGGGTGGAGGGCTGGAGCCCCCTCCTCAGACAGAAAAAGGAATCCAGCCCTGATTAGGCCTCTGCCTTTGGTGAATTGGACAAGACAGCTGAGCTGCCAGGTTATTAACTCCCTCAGAAAATTCTCAGGCCTCTCTCAGGCCGGCCTGAATACTGCGATCTGGATCGATAAGCAATCTCCGGTGTGTACCAAATGCCTGCTGGATTCATTTGTCTCCCAGCACCCTCTCCCTCCACTGGACAATACACCTGCACAGCTGCCCCCACTCCCCCCTTCACTCTCTCTCCTCTCCCTCTTTCGTCTCCCTCCCTCCTCACTTCTCACACGTTCACTCACCGGAGTCTCTGTCACTTTTTAAATAATGACCGTGGGGCTGAAGGAACAACTGCCTACCTCTATTTCATCACAGTGAGTCCCCTTCTTTGCAGGCCTCGGTGACCGAGCAGGAGAGAGGTACCGGGGCTGTAGAAGAGAGATTGAGATAGAGAGAGAAGAGGAGGAAGGAGAAAGGAGGGTTAGCCCAGGGCCATGGGGAGGGCGGGGGCTGCAGCAGCATCATGACTGACAGAAGCACAGATGTCACCATCAGAGCTCAATCCGAGCATATAAATGACCAGCCTGTGGCAACTTTCCAGTAAACATAAAGACGTACAAAGTAGTTGTCGTTGGGGTTGAACCCATATTTTATATGAAGCATTTTATTAATAATCAACCATACTTCATGTCTGTTTGCCACTTGTATTGAGCTGCTTTGCACTGACTGTGTGGGAGTTTGTTGAATCTAGTGAGGATAAGAGCCCCTTTGAGAAAACACTGCAGTGTGCTGAGAGCCATGTTCTGAATCACAGACTTTAATGTGGCGAGGTGCAGCCGCCAGCCACAGTGGCCAACATTTCCATCATGCGTTTACTTCCTAGTAGCTTTGCTGACACTCTGAACTCTCAGAGAAAGCTTTTCTCTGCAGAGAAGAAGTAAAGATGGATTTACATAGTGATTGTGTTTGCTGATTTGGCAGCGCTTCAGCTGATAACTTTTAGTGATTCGCTACGACATTGATCTCCAAGATTGATTTATTGACGTGGTTGGGTGAAGGTGTGGGGGGTTGAGTTGATGGGGGAGGAGGTGAGTGGATTGAGGGTGGGAGGTAGTTGCTGGGTGAGGTGATATGAGGAGAAAACTGTAAATAGCCACTCAAGCGAGGTCGGAGGAGGATGAGTTTTATGTTACATGCCTTTACTTGTAGATGGAGTTATTCCCCCGAAGGAGTTAAAATCCTCGCTGCTCCTCATAGCTCATTTCTGCAGTCTTTTCTATTGTCGTCGTACTCTGTGTGGCTACGGAGTCGTAACCCCTGGGGGAATTGTCTGTCAGCATACAATAAAAGCAAGGCCTGCGACCGAGGACTCCATCTCTCAGGGCTAATTGTCACAGACAATGCATGGCTCGAAAACACACAGTCTATGAAGGATAAACCTGGCGGATGTTTAGGTTTTCTTATCACTTTAGTCTCTCACGGACCAAAAACAAGCTGGAGCTGCAGAGATGGTTAAGAGTTGAAAAAGAGGAGGGAAAAAAACTCTGTGAGGGGACTACAGTTATTATAAGGAACTCTGTAAATATTTGAGATGACTTTAATGTAGCACACAGCAAAAACACTCAACAGGGAGAGCGTTATTTGCAGCCAGGGATGTGAGACAGACCAAACAGGAAGTCCCTAAAAAAATGTATGTTGGAGTTTTTAATCAGTCAAAGATGGCTTTTCTCATCAGGGGTTGATTGCAACGGAACAGTTTTGCTTCATAATGCGTTTTCCTCTTAAAGATCACAGGCTGTGATATCATCAAAGACAAAAAAAAAAAATGTAATGATGCAATTCAGCTTCTAACATGACAAAGAAAGCTGATCTCTTGATTGTTGTAATTGCAGTTCTACATAACCTCAGGGTTATCACTGCCATATGATGAGCCTGATCCCAGAGCAAGCACCTTTTATCTAATAACGTTACCAAATGTACACGGCTTTAAAGACACCAGGCGTGGTAACGTTCCAGAAATAAGCCCCAGTTCTCACTTTGTGTCTTTATGCACCCTTTTAAACCATTTCCACCTACTCTGTAACCCTATCCCAGCAAGCACTTTTTCATTAGCATCTTTTCTTTTCCTCTGCTCAAGGTCATATGTAATGTGGAATCTATAAACTTCTCAATGAAGAAAGTTACTTGAATTCTTAGATTTTATAGCTGAGCTTAAAAATTCCCATTCCAGACCTTCAGTGTTAAAGGGTTCCTGCAATGTGTATGTCAGCAGATGAAATTACTAAGGGTAATTGCTCTCACGCCATTCTCTCTCTCTCTCTCTCTCTCTCTCTCTCTCTCTTTCTTTCTCTCTCTCTCTTTCTCTCTCTCCCTGTCTGTCTCTTTCTCTCTCTAGCCCACACACACTTCTCTTTATAATATTGTCAATAAACTTCTTTCATTTAGTCATACTTTGTATATGTGCATCTCTGGGATTATAAAAGAAACAATGATCTGATTTAATGAATAAATATTTTCAATTAAAAAATGTTTGACCTGATGTTTGATGATGTGTTGACTAGACAAGACTAAGTGAACATTGGATTTATAAGTGCATTGCAAGTTCAGGCTGCAATAAACAGGGATCAACACGAGCAAAACATCTAATGGACTAGCGAGGAGAGAAAAGACCATTTATAGACACATGGACTGACAAGATACAGGTGGTAGTAATGAAGGAAACAAGATGTAGAGGCAGGCGGGGATGGAAGGTAGGTTCAACACTTATAGAGAATAAACCAGGAGTAACAAAAGCAAGACAAACAAAATTGATTAAAAAAAAAAAAAACAAG